>OZ024832.1:78527770-78920943 GCA_964016985.1 Anodontia alba
GTGGTTAGGTAAATTGACCGCACACAACATGGCCCCATTGGGTTGACTGGGCTGTAAAACCTCAACACACACAAAAACAGTGCAGACCCAGATCAGATGCAGCAAACTGCTGTATCTGATCTTGGTCTACACTGTTTGCCACACATCCAGCATGTTTGTAAACATGTCAGCAGGATGTAAAATGGGCTTTTCCAAAATTGTGGTCAAGTGTGGTGAGGAGTTAAAATGTCCCAATATTTAGGGTGTTTATGTTAAGTCTCCCGATGAAGATCCTGCAACACTTATTTGTGGGAAAAAAAACAACAACATTCTGCTGTTCTACAAAACTTCTGTTTAGTTAAGGTGAGATAGGATGGCTTAAAGAAACTGGATGAAGATCCACTCTGCCAAATTTATTGGAATAGTAGGTTAACCATATTATTTGAAGGAGGGGGGGGGGGGGGGGGGGGGCTTTGTTTTGGCTTTTTTTGTTATTGTTTTATTTTATTTGTTTTGTTTTGTTTTTTAATATGTATAAAATGATCTGAAAACTGAATGTACTGAATAAATTCTGAGAAAAATGGGGCAGACTTGGTTTTTATTGCATTGGAATGCACTGCTTACTCCTGGAAGCAACAGCTTGAGTGATATTCTGTTTCAAATTATTTCACATAGGCTCATGGATCCCAAAGAACCAAAATGCATAAGTTACACTAAAGTGAAGTACGCGGAGATATGAAATGTAATCACAGATGTAGTGTAATATGATTTACTCATAATAGATAATCATAGGTAAAAAAAAGATATCTTCTGGAGGTAAACTTCTGTTAATTTCATATCAAAGCATATCATGGATATTCACTAGAATCACCTCTGTCAGGCAAGATAGTTTTACTGCAAATATACATGTACCAAAATTCGTCTGTTATGACATTATATGAGTTTTAAGTTTTGCTGAAAAAGCTCTATCAGTCAGACCTTTGTTTCCAAGTCTATGTTTGAGTATTACTGTAGAAGAAAAAGACTGTTTTGCTTAGTTTTTTGTTTTGTTTGTTTCATTATTTGAGTGTTTTAACTGCCCCATATAAAAAAATGCATGTAAATTGTGATAAGTGGTGATTGATTATAGCATTAGAGTTGATGGCCTTGATTGATAATAGCTTAGAGTTGATGGCCTTGATTGATAATAGCATTAGAGTTGATGGCCTTGAATAGGATAAAACATTAACCATTGTCTTGCTGAACCTGGACATGCCCTGCCTTTGCAAACAGTGTAGATCCAGGTCAGTGGGTTGATCTGGATCTGCACTGTTTGGTATTTAGTATGTGAATTTCTATCACCAACCCAAGTCAAATAATCTGATTGGCTGACAGTTGGAAGTAGGTGTAGCATCTCAATTTATTCAGCATGATAATGGTTAAATAAGAAATTCATGTACCTTGAATGACCTAACATTTTGTAAGATAAGTACAAACACACCTATTTAAAAAAAAAAAAAATTTTTTTTTTTCTTTCTCATTTCTTAGAATATACAGAGATGTATTTTTTTATATTTCAAGAGACATGCTTGTAACATCTTATACATTACATACTAAAACATAAAATTCTTGTTGTACATCATGGCGTAAATTTGCTTTTTTCATGATTAAGCTTTTCCACTCTTTGGACAAATTCAGCAGATGACTAACTTTGTTCTTATTTTTTCCAGAAAATAGGATTTGACATTTCATGCAATTTCTCTTTTCTAGAAAAAAATAAAATATTTCAAAAAGCCCATGCAGACTGGTCATGGTTTATACTGTTTACTTGGAACATTATTACCATAATAACCCTAAGTATTGGGTCAGACAGGCCTGAGCCACAGAACACGGCATCTGATCAGGGTCTACACTGCTGCATATCTAGCATTACTTTAGACAAGTCAACCTTGGGTTTCAAACTTTAGGGTAAGTATGGTAAGGAGTTAAAGGTGTCCCAATACTTAGGGTAAATATGGTGTCACACATTTAAGAAGCAACATGAGATAGTGTACCTTTGAACATGTATATCCAGTGAAGACTCAAATCTACCTGCATATCTGCACACCTGGTCTGACAGTCTTTCCTGTTTCCCTGATGAAACCATTTATAGATTCTCAAAATGCCCTGCAAAGACTGATCACAAACTGAGGAGGCACAACCTGATCAGTCTTCGCTAGGTGCACACTTAACCCTTCTCTTGCTGATTTTCAAAATTACTAGGAAAACTTGTGGTAAAATATGTATCCACATATACTTAGGGTGCACCTAAACAAAGATCAGCAAAGGACTTATCATGATGCCCTGTGATGTTTTTGCGTTTTGTTTTTCTGATTTTCTTTTTAAAAGCCATATGTTGTGGGCACTCATTTGAACTGCATATATAAGTCAATGCAAATGGGTACCCACAACATATGCCTTTATAAAGAAGTAGACCAAAGGTAGACTGGCTGTAATCTGAAGACTATGGAATTGCTTGACTGTTCGCTTATAGGGTATGAGCAGTAATTAGGTCAAATACCATAATTATAATGAGCTGGAGTGTGAGAAAATGTAGTTTAACCCTTATCATGCTAAATAAATTAAGATGCCAAGCCCACTTCTAATTTCCAGCCAATCAGATTAATTGATCTGGGTTTTTGATAGAAATTCACATATTTAATGACAAACAGTGCAGATCCAGATCAGTTCGCTTCTTCAGATGCCAACTGATCTGGATCTACACTGTTTGTTAAGACAGGGCATATCGTGTAATCTAAGTGTACAGTGCAGTAATTAGGTAGAATACGGTAGTTTCTGTAAAATTAGTGTGCTTTGGGTGAAATCAATTTCAGCCATTGTATGGATTTGAAGACTGTTACAGCCTTTTGCTTTTGTACATTGTAATGTTCATTTGGTATGTATATACAACTTGAAGTCCATGTTTTTTCTCTTAGCTTTACATCTTTATATTTATAATAGTTATTATTTAATCATGATATTTGTGCTTCAAGCAAAAAGTGTGTTTAAGTATGTGACCTGTGCAGACTAGTTAGTCTCTGCATCCATGCATTCTGATTATAGATCTTATTTACACTGCCAATAACTGAATGTAGAGTATGCATAATTAATGAGGTAGATGGAATGACTGGGTTGCATCTTTCCTGGGCTGTTCAGGAAAACTGTTACTGTTTAAGAGGAATGAATTACTTTCAGGGGAGGTAACTTATTTTGTCTCCCTTCTGAAAAAGGGTCTATTCTTAAGGGAAACAATTGGCTCCCAGAGCAAATCCTTTCCTTTATGAGTAGACCTCTTTTCAGTAGGGGCTTGGTGTGCCATAATGCAAACAGAAGTAACAAAAGTTGCCCCATTTTGTTAAGGGAGACAACTTTTCAGACAGTAACTTAGTTGTTGTGCTCCCAATGGGAGGAATTATTTCTTTATTACCCCCAACAAAAAGGGATGCATATATTTCCATGTCAAATTTATATACTTTGGAGGTATATCTGTTCCTCTTGAGTTGTTACACAAAAATACTATAATAATGTACTTATTTTTGAGTGATATATTTACAAATAGTATACATCAGACTGTGGTAATATTTTCTCCACTTTATTAGCTCACCTGAGCATGAAGTGCTCAAGATGAGTTATTGTGATACTCAATGTCCGTCATCCGTTGTGCGGCGTCAACAATTTGCTTCAAAAGCCTACTTCTACACCCCTGGGCCAGTTGACTGGAAGCTTGGTAGGAAGCATTGGGGTGACTTGTAGATCAAAAAAATAGCCAAAATCGTTCAGATTGGACATCCAAGATGGCTGTCACGGTGGCCATCTTGAAAATCTATTTTTCGCTTTTTCTCCTGAATAGAAGGGCCAACTGACTTGAAACTTGGTAGGAAGCATCAGGGTGATTTGTAGATCAAAAATAGCTGAAATCATTCCGATCGGAGCTCCAAGATGGCCGCTTTTCCTGATCCGAAAGGCCAATTGACTTGAAACTTGGTAGGAAGCATCGGGATGACTTGTAGATCAGAAATTTATAACTAAAATTGTTCTGATTGGAAATCCAAGATGGCCACCATCTTTAAAATCTGTTTTTAGCTTTTTCTCCTGAACAGAAAGGCCAGATGATTTGGATCTTGGTAGGATGCATCAGGGTGACTTGTAGATCAGAAATAGCTAAAATTGTTGTGATGGGAAATCCAAGATGGCTGCCATCTTGAAAATCTATTTTTCGCTTCGTCTCCTGAGCCAAAGGGCCAGATGATTTGGATCTTGGTAGGAAGCATCAGGGTGACTTGTAGATCAAAAAAAGGTAAAATTATTCCAGTCGGAAATCCAAGATGGCCACCATGGCTGCTATTTTGAAATCTGTTTATCGCTGCTTTTCCTGAACCAAAAGGCCAATTGACTTGAAACTTGGTAGAAAGTATCGGGGTGTCTTGTGGAGAAAAAGTAGCTAAGATCATTCCGATCTGAAATCCAAGATGGCCACGATGGCCACCATGTTGAAAATCTATTTTTCACTTCTCCTGAAACGAAAGGCTAGTTGACAGGAAACTTGGTAGGAAGCATCAGGGTGAGTTGTAGATCAAAAATAGCTAAAAATCATTCCGATTGGAAGTCCAAGATGGCCGCCATGACCGCCATCTTGAAAATATTTTTTTTCGCTTTTTCTCCTGTAACAAAAGGCTGATTGTCTTGAAACTTGATATGAAGCATCGGGGCGACTAGTAGTTAAAAAACTAAAATGATTCTGATCGGAAGTCCAAGATGGCCGCCATCTTGAAAATTTATTTTTTGATTCTTCTCTTGAACTAAAAAGCCAATTGACATCAAACTTGGTAGGAAGCATCAGGGTGACTTGTAGATAAAAAGGAGCTAAAATCATTCTGATCCAAAATCCAAGATGGCCGCCATGGCTGCTGTCTTGGAAATCTACCCAGTATTTTGCATTCCTTCTCTGAACCAAAAGGCCAATTTATCTGGTAATCAGGTGAGTGATACAGGGCCATCTTGGCCTTCTTGTTTTTTTTTTGTTTTGTTTTTTGTATTTTTTTTTCACCAGAGGTGAATAAATCCATACTTGCCATTTTTAGTTTGAAGTAGATATATTCCATATTTTAGTGGAGAAAGAATAGTATACACGTATGTTATTCATGTAGTGAGAAATATCTTAATGCTGTATGGTTAATGCTTCCAGTTTCCAGTTTCATCTGACAATAAACTGTAAAGCTTGTGTCATTTCAGTTGGCATTCATCTCCAAAAAGGTTTGGAAACAAAACTGCATTATGTTTTAATAGTTGTGTCTTTTGGCATACAACATTGCAGTAAAACTTGCATTTGACTAACTCCAGGTAAGTTTGGTATCATGACAAATATAGGTATGACCCTGATTGAAGAAGACCTGCTTACAATTATTTGGCATAATACAGGTGGGAACCATTCATACATGCCATATCTCACACTATGAGATAAAATCTCACAGAATTTGGCCCATCTGGAAGCCATTTCCTGTAAGATTTTTTTCAAATTTCACAGAATTTTCAGACCAATCTTACAAAACAACTAATGAAGAAATAAATAGAAATCCACACATAAGCTTTGTCCATTTAAATAAAGGCTTTTGACTATTTTGTCGTTTAAATAAAGGCGTTTGACTATTTTTGTAGAGCTTTATTGTTAAAATCTCACAGAATTTTTATCAAATCTCCCTTAAAAATTGGCCAAACCTCACAGATTTCAGTCCACAGCTTATGGCATGTATGACCATTGGCTACTTTTTTTTAGGACAGGGTTATTTCCTCCTATTTCTTCTTACCCAGTAATTATCAATGCCATGGCAAAAGGTCTAATTTGTAACTCATTCCATAAGTTTGTATTTTATAGATACATTGTATTACAGGATTATTGTTGAGGTTTTTGGTATACTTCTTGTTTAGACCATGGTTTTATGTGCAACATGATAATGCACAAGCATCAGTGAATGCATTATTACACATGTGCAAAACCATGGCATAACTGATTACCGTAATGACAATAAGTATTGGGACAGATAGGCTTTGCAAACAGTGTAGGCCCAGATCAGATGCTGCAGAATGCGATATCTGTTCAGGGTCTACACTGTTTGCCATACATACAGCAATATCTAAGACACATCAAGAGGTAGTAGAATGCACTATTTCAAATTTTAGGACAAGTACAGTTGACTCTCGTTATCTCGACCTCGCTTATCTCGAATAACCGCTTATCTCGAAGTGAAAATCTGGTCCCTGCCTATACATGAAAACCTAACAACAGATGGAAAATATTGTAGAAAGGAGAAATTGCTCCTATGGAGCAATTTCTCCTCTTTTCCACAATATTTTCAATATATCTCTTAACTTCAAAAGTCCAATTACCTATCAGTTTGTTAAATGTGGTTAATCAAATTATTTTTTCCTCAATTCTGCAAACCTGGTATGTCGAACTACGGATATCTCGAAGTATTTCAGAGAGTCCCTTGGAATTCGAGATAACGAGAGTTGACTGTATGTAAGTAGGTAAGGTGTCCCAATACTAAGGGTTATTTGCATGCATGTAGACCATGTGCATCATGAGATATTTCATGCTGAATGTTGGGAATTGTTTTATCTTCTGTGTGATGTATTTACTTGAATGGTAAAAGCAGTTCTAATGAGTACCCACATTTTTGCTGGCAAAATAAAAGTATTTGTCTGGACACACTCTTCTGTATTATTCTTAGTGAGGAATAAGAAAATTCCTGTTAAAATACACTTTTTCTTCTCCGATTCTCTCCATTTGGTAGATTTTGGTTAACTGGCCTTCTTCAGCCACTTTTATCTGTTTTTCTTACAGCAGTCAGTCTGTTCCCATGAGAGACTGGGCATTCTAATTCCTGTTTAAGCTGATATTTTCTCTTCCATTTTGTCAGCTGCATATCAGATCTCTCATTTTATATATCCATTTTTCTGATTTTTTTTTTTTTTTTTTTTTTTTTTTTTTTTTTGCAACATAGTTTTGAAATTCAGGGTATGAAAACATAAAATGTTTGCATAACTTTACAGAACAAAAATGCCACTTCCGACTGAAATGTAAGATCAGAAGATTTTGTCAGTATTCTGTTGTGTCGATTTAACAGTCATCACGAAAACTCGCCTATTCAAATACATTGTATATAGAAAATTTCATCTCCAAAAACCTAAAATTTTCAGATAAAAAAAACTCTGATATTTTTCTTATTTCTGCTCAAAACATAGATTGTGGGTACTCGTTAGAACAGTCTCAATGAGGCAGTTCTAATGAGTACTGACAATCTATGGTTTTGAGCAGAAATAAGAAAAATAAGGTATACCCCTGTAAACCCCAGTTTTACTATATAAAAGTGCGGTTTAAGGGGGCCAAAATAATATTGGCATGTTTTCGTGATGATTCTGTTATGCCGATTTTACATCCATCAGCTACTTTCAATTTTTAATGTATTGGTATCAGACATTCCATGGTAAAATCCATTAAAAGAACAAAATGTCTGTGTTTTGTAAACTAGAATAAAACAGATTCTTCTTTAATGCCTGTAAACAGGTTTTGCATGACCTGATTTTGCTGTTTGGTGGTCATTTGTCATTGTCAAAAATGCTATGTTATTTTGGAGACAAATCAGAAGACCAAACCCATACAAAAAGAAAAAATGAACAAGTATAATACCTAAAAAAAATGGAGAATGAAAATATGAAAAAAAAACAATAATATTGTAACAGACAACTTTCTAAGTTTTTTTACTTTCCAAAAAAGTAAGGCTTGACATCTCATGAATTGTCTGCCTAGTTAGATGTGTTTTGCACTTCATTTTATTTCAGAGTAATGGACTCCTGTTATCATGGCTACAAGCTAGGTAAATAATTTGCTAGCTATTGTCTGTCTGTGCATCCTAAAATATTGTTTTGAACAGCACGTGAAACAGAATTAATTGCAAGCCACCTTATATTTTGTCAAGCTGAAATTATCATGACAGTTATAAATAAAATACAATGACTATATAAAATATATAAATAAGATAAGCATTTGTCATGTTTTACTGTTTGATGAAGCATTGCAAGAAATAGCTGAACCATTGTTTGGTTGGTTTGGGGTTTAACAGCCCAGTCAACACTGTTAAGGTCATGTCAAGCCAGTCAGTTTATTTCTTTATTTGTTTTTGTGTGTTGAGGTTTTACAGCCCAGTCAACCCAATGGGCTCATGTTGAGTGTGGTCAGTTTACCTAACTACACTTTTAGTGGGCAGGCTTAGTCCTCTAAGTGGTTAACCAGTATTGTGCACATTCTTTTACCAGAAATCCAGTCAGTTCATCTAACCACACTTTTTCCTGGGCAGTCTAACTCCTCTAAGTGGTTAACCTGGCCCCGAGTTTATAAAACTTTATTCATGCTAATATTTCACAACGAAGAGCTTTACAAACCGAAAAAATTGATACAAGAATTTTTAAACTTTAAAATTTTGCATCGTTTTTATAAACAAAGCATTTGTCTTTAGAAAATAAGTTGCTTACCACTTTTAAGAAAACATGGTCAGAACAATTAAGACAAAATTTCTATCTTTATGCTGTTTATTTTAATTATGCATATTTAATTAGGGAAGTGTGATGTCAGAAAGCCTAAAACTGGCGGCCTCAATGAAAATTGGTTTCCAAATATTTAAACTCGAATAACTTTCTTATTTGCTGGTCGATTTCGATCAAAATTTTCAGCTTGGTAAGTTGTATCCTGATAGACATACTATCTTTCTACATTGCCTTTCCCTTTAACTCAGCTGAGCATGAAATTTTCTCTGCTGACAAATATGAAAATGCCAACAGTTGTATTTATTAGCAAAGAAATTTTCATGCTCAGCTATGGTTAGGTAGAAAGAATTTGCAATTGTTAGTAATTTGAGATTTATTAGCAAGAAAAATTTCATGCTCAGCTGAGTTGAGCATGAAAAATTTTATAACCTTTGGGCCAGTACTTGTGCACATACTTTTAGGTTGAAGAAAGGCCTTAACTGAAGCATGGTATAAGGTAACAGAACATCATACTGCTGCCTACCAGGGCCCAGTTGTTCAAAGCGTCGTTAGCTTAACGAGCTCGTTAAGGGTCATTTCGGTTACTGTTTTAGCGGATTCAATACATAATATTCTGATATTTTTTCAGCAAAAAATTTCAGCATATTTGCGTATCACTCAATGTAAATTTTAATGAATCCTTAACTGACGACGTCGTTAGCTTTGAACAACTGGGCCCAGACAATTAACTCGAAATTTCAAGCCTTATTTTCTTGGAAAAAAAACATTTAAAGAGTCAGTTGATTTTTTGTACAGTTTAAAAAAAAAACTGCTGCTTAAATATATCCCTTATGTGTATACATTGAGCAATGGAGATCTAGCGCTTAGCTTTTTTTATTCGCAGATTTGTAGTATTAATATACCGTAATAACCCAAATTGTTGGGACAAGTAAGCCTGAGCAAACAGTATAGACCCAGATCAGATGCTGCAAAATGTGGCATCCGATCAGGGTCTACACTGCTTGCCAATCATCCAGCACTATTTTAGCCACATAAACAGGTAGTAAAATAGACTTTTTAAAATTTTAGGGCAAGTATGGTAAGGAGTTAAGGTGTCCCAATATTTAGGGTAAATACGGTATATAAATTTTTGTATATAGACCCCCTCTATTTTTATTAAGCTGTTACTTTACTTAGTGTAAAGGGGTAAATGAAATAAATAACACTTTCTAATGGATTTTACTTCTCTTTTATTATCACAAGTATAGGGACTGACAGGCCTTTGCAAACAGTGTAGACCCAGATCAGATGCCGCAGAATGCGGCATCTAATAAGGGTCGACACTGTTTGCCATACATACAGCACTATTTCAGACACATCAAGAGGTAGTAGAATGGACTATTTCAAAGTTTAGGATAAGTATGGTAAGTAGATACAGTGTCCCAATAATTAGAGAGTAAATAATGTAGCCCAAATATTCAGGTGTCTAAGCAAAACAGTGTAGACCAACATCAAGCTGCTCCCATAGTTTGAATAGGGGCAACACTGTTTGTCAGCAAGGACTTTTTTAACATATCAGCAGGTAGTCAAAGGGCACATTAATCCTACTCCTGCTGAACCCGGGTATACCCTGCTTTTGCAAACAGTGTAGCTCCAGATCAGTTGGCTTCTGAAGAAGCCAACTGATCTGGATCTGCATTATTTGCCATTCAGTATGTGAATTTGGTATCAACAACCTGCTTAAGTAGTCTGATTGGCTGAAAATTAGAAGTGGGTGTGGCATCATAATTTATTCAGCATGACAAGGGTTAATGCTGGGTAAACAATTCAGACATTTTGAAATATTTTTCTTCATTTCCTAGAAGAAAAAGGATTTGACACTTCATGCACACTGTCTTCAAAGCAAACAATTTGCATCAAGTGTCAGATCCTATTTCCTAGGAAAAAATAGAATATCATCAGTATGTCATCTGCTGAATTGCCCACAGCATGGAAAGTGTTAAACTCTACCCCCCCTCCACCCCGAGCCCCTCTATTGGCAAACTCAGCAGACCACACATTGATGATATTTTTTTTTCTTATTTTTACCCAGAAAAAAGGCTTTGATATTTCCTTTCATGTCTCCTTCGGAGACAATTTGCATGAACTGTCCAAGCCTGTTTTCTTGGAAAAATATTTTGAAATATCTGCTGAAATTTTTACCCAGCATGCTAAGCACTAAGCTGCTCATGCAGTTTTAACAGGGTCTACACTGTTTGTCAGCCAGGACTTTTAAACATGTCAGCAGGCTGTCAAATAGCACAGTTAGTATGGACAGGCGATATAGTGTATAAACAGTAATTATGGTATAATTTGAATTCTAATGCATTCGCGTATGTAACACGACGTCTGATTGGATAACGTCAAAAATTTGCGACGGTATATTCTGCGATATACTGTCGCAAATCCGACGTCATCACGTAACGTCGCTTCTCATTGGCTGGCATTTGGTTTTATGCAGCTCACAGCACTTGTCGTTTTGTGCAAACAGTACATTTTTTCAAAAAAATGAATAAATGCATTAGAATGGGGATAACTGCATCAAATTTGTCATTTGGGGAGGTAAATCGGCGGTTTTACGGTTGCAAATTACGTTTTACGGCTCCGCTGACGCGTCGCCGTAAAACGAAATTTCCGACCGTGAAACCGCCGATTTACCTCCCCAAATGCCAAATTTGAAAGCAGTTATCCCCTAAATGAGCCCTTCCATGGGAAAAGACTTCTTCTGGGCAATAGTGGACAATGAAGGCTCAGATTAGCCTGCACAACTGTGAAGCTTGATCAGGGTTAACTGTTACTTGGTGCATTAAGGATACTATACTGTATAACAAGATAAATTAATGAAATGTTAACCCTTGTCATTCTGGGCCCAGTTGTTCAAAGCTAACGACGTCGTTCGTTAACGATTCGTTAAAATTTACATCGAGTGATACGCAAATATGCTGAAATTTTTTGCTGAAAAAATGTGAGTAGCTTTTGCACTGCAAAAGCTACTCACATTTTTTCAGCAAAAAATATCAAAATATTGTACATTGAATCCGCTAAAATAGTTAACGAAATGACCCTTAACGAGCTCGTTAAGCTAATGACGCTTTAAACAACTGGGCCCTGAATTTAAAATAAATTAAGATGCCACGCCCACCTTCAGACTGCTGGATCTAGGTTGTGGATACAAAACACACTAAATGAAAAGCAGTGCAGATCCAGATCAGTTAGATTCTCCAAAGTCAAATTATCTAACTCTAATTGCAAAGGCAGGGCATATCCAGATTCAGCAGGACCAGGTTTAAGTTCTGAGTAAAATGGCAGATGCAGATGAGTTCTTTTTTTTTTTTTCAGAGAAATAAGATTTGGCATTTCATGTAAATTGTCTGCTAGAACATGTATATTATCTCCTAGCAGACCATGTACCTGAAATGCAAAATCTTATTTTCACTTAAAAATATTAATCAAAAAAATCTAAATGTCGTCTACCGCAGCTGTGAGTAGCATTTTAACCTTCTCCACTCTCAGGGCTAAATCAGCAGATGACAGAGTCATAACATTTTTTTTTTGTTGTTGTTGTTTTTTTTGTGTTATTTTTTTTTTTTTTTTTTTCCCAGAACATAGGATTTGACATTCCATGCTCCTTTTAATACAATTTTCATGAAATGTCTAAACCTGCTTTCTGAGAAAAATAAGAAGAATGGGAAAAATAAGAATATTTCAAAATGTCTGCTGAAATTTTTACACAGAGTGCTAAGCATTAATCCTTGTCCTGCTGAACCCGGATATACCCTGTCTTTGCAAACAGTGTAGATCCAGATCAGTTGGCTTCTTCAGAAGCCAACTGATCTGAATCTGCACTGTTTGTTATTGAATTTATATCAACATCCCAGATCAAGTAATCTGATTGACTGAAAATTAGAAGGCATGGTATCTTAATTTATTATATAGCTATAAATATTAAATGATTAAAATGTGCGATAAAAGCTGAGGAACTAGCATGCCTATATCACACGATATTGGCACACTTACTTGATATTGCACACTTACTCAGATGCCTTCTCATATTACCGTTACATTACGCTGCTTTTGATGACGTCGAAATGCAGTGACGTTGCGCCAAATCTTGTCATGCATATTGGTAGAATTCACATTTTTGTTATTAAAACAGCATTTTAAAGGTTAGAAACACCGGGAAATGAAATAAATATTCATAGCTATATAATAAAAGGGTTATTACACTGATACTGGTGAATATTGTCCCTCCATGGGATACAGACACTCACAAGCTCACGTCCCTCGATATCCCAACTCGAGACAATATTCACCAATAGCAGTGCAATAACCCTATATTATTCAGCATGACAAGGGTTAAGTGTGAAACAACCTCACTGTCTGATCTGGATATTTTGTTCTCTTATACCTCAAAGGTAAATTCACCCACAGTGGTCATTAAATATGCAACAGAGAATTGTCATGCCAAAAAGATATTTCTTTTTCGATAAAAGAAAAATCACATGCAGCTCATGTGACTGAAGCTCGGAGGAGTCTTTTGGTATATGCAAACATAAATCTCTCAAGCCAATTCATCAACAGTTTGCCTGTAGCAAACTTTATGGACAAATTCAGGAGAAAAATAAGAATGTGAAACAATAATACCCTGCCACTATCATGTGGCGGACAGATAACTCAAAAACTGATGAAATTTGCAAATTAGCAATCCCAAACCTGGGCCCAGTTGTTCAAAGCTAATGATGTCGTTAGTTAACGATTCGTTAAAATTTACATCGAGTGATATGCAAATATGCTGAAATTTTTTGCTGAAAAAATGTGAGTAGCTTTTGCAGTGCAAAAGCTACTCACATTTCTTTAGCAGAAAATATCACAATATTGTATATTGAATCCGCTAAAACAGTTAACGAAATGACCCTTAACAAGCTCGTTAAGCTAACGATGCTTTGAACAACTGAGCCCAGATCTCCACAATATTGATGCACATACCAAGTCGGGTGAAAATCCATTGATACTTACTGAAGTTACTGTCCAGAAACAAAAATATGGATGGATGGATGTATGAGGGATGTACACACAATCAACCAACATGAAACCATAGTACCCTGCCTCTATCATATGCCATGGTATAAAAGTTGACAATTTGCAATAAATGTTAATATCACATATTTCCCAGAAAATATGGTTTTATATTTCATGCAAACTGAGGTGACAGATTGCATGAAATGTCAAGCCTTATTTTCTAGGGAAAATAAGAAAAACATTTCAAGAAAATGTCAAAAATTATTATATGGGCATCAAATGAGATGCTTCCAATGAGTACCCACAACATATATATATACATTACGGAAAAACGCCTATTCAAATATACTGAAAATTTTATCACCAAAAAAATGAAAATTTTCAGATAAAAAGATTCTGATATTTTTCATATTTCTGCTCAAACACAGATTGTGAAATCTCGTTAGAACTGCCTCGATGAGGCAGTTTTAACAACTACCCACACTCTATGTTAAGAGCAGAAATAAGAAAAATAATGTATACCCTTGTAAACCCCAGTTTTACTATATAAAAGTAGGGTTTAAGGGGGTCAAAATTGAATAGGCATGTTTTCGTGATGACAAAGAAATAAGAAAAATAGCTGAAAAAAAAAAAAAAAAAATGTTATGGAGACTGCACACAACTTGATAATATTAATCTTTATGACTCTCTGGGCCAGTTCAGCTGACAACAAATTGACAATATTTTTTCTTCTTTTTCCCAGAAAATAGAATTTAACCTTTTATGAAAAATGCATCTATTTTCTAGGAAAAATAAGAAAATAATGATTTGGTGCTTAAAGTCTCTTTCAAGAGGATTTTAGTCATATCAAGACAATGGTTAAGTGATGATGAAAGCCTCTGTGCAATGAAGTGATGTACAGTCATAATCTGAGTTCCACCTCTGGCACTCCATCACGGAAACATGCCTATATAATTATGACCCTCTTAAACCCCACTTTTATACAGTAAAACTGGGGTTTACAGGGGTATACACTATTTTCTTATTTCTGCTCAAAAACATAGATTGTGAGTACTCGTTAGAACCGCCTCGTCGAGGCAGTTCTAATGAGTACCCACAAGCTATGTTTCGGACAGAAATAAGAAAAATGTCAGAATTTTTTATCTGAAAATTTTCTTTTTTTGGTGGTAAAATTTTCAGTATATTTGAATAGACGTGTTTTCGTAATGTGACCACTAAAAATTTCAATCAAACACTTGAAATTTTAATTATGAAAACACGCCTAATCAAACATATAGAAAATTTCACCTTCAAAAACTGAAATAAGAAAAATAATGTATACCCCTGTAAACCCCAGTTTTACTATATAAAAGTGAGATTTAAGGGGGTCAAAATTATATAGGTATGTTTTCATGATGCGAGCAGTATCGACCACTTTGGGGAGTATTGACCTGGGTACTTGTAACCAGTTTAAACCACTGGTTAAAACTTGGGTGGTTTTAACCCCCAACCATGAACCAAGAACCTCGTGAACTAACTGAACTGAAGTCTGGAGCAGCAACCACTCTGCCAAAATTCGAAAATTTTAACATCACGACAACATACCTATATAATTTTGACCCCTTTAAACCCCATTTCTATATAGTGAAACTGGGGTTTACACGGGTATACAATATTTTTCTTATTTCTGCTCAAAAACATAGATTGTGGGTACTCATTAGAACCGCCTTGGCGAGGCGGTTCTAACTAGTACCCACAATCTATGTTTTGAGCAGATATATGAAAAATATCAGAATTGTTTTACCTGAAAATCTTCAGTTTTTGATGGCGAAATTTTCTATATATTTGAATAGGCGTGTTTTCATAATGGAATGTGTCAAAATGTCCTCTGCTGAAATTTTTACCCAGCATACAGAGCATTAATTATAAATATAAATAGGCAACACTGTTTATGTTACTTGTTCCAACAATTTTATTAGTTCATCACTTCCTTCTCCTACACAATCTCTTGGTGTTCTTCCATGATTATCTTTCATGGAGACAGCTGATGGTGCTGAAGAAACAAGTACCTTTATTACCTCCACCTGTCTTCTCTCTACTGCCTGAAACATTATACAGAAGCTTGAAAATACTATATTTAACATCAATTACCGTATTTACCCTAAATATTGGGACACCTTAACTACTTACCCTACTTATCCTAAATTTTGAAATTGTCCATTCTACTACTATTTGATGTGTTTAAAATATTGCTTTATCATATGACCGTCAAGTTGTTCAGTGAAATAACCCATGTCATAAAAATCATATGACCACACGTGTAATAGCACCTGCAAGGCTTCCCATTTGTTAGCCTAATTACACTCATTAATATTCGTATATTAATCTGCTTATCGATAGCAACCAAGATGGCGTTCCCATTTGCCAAGACAACTTTCACTTTTGATAATCCTAAATTAAATTTTGAGATGAACGATAAAGTTCAAACCGCTGGAAGGGGAAGAGAGACCGTCTTGAAAAGAACCAGCTCCACAACAGTTACTGGAGATCTGTATGAAGTGATGATCAATGGGACCGAGTTTACTGTCACTATCAGGGCTGAAAGACTGACATGATGGGAAACTGAAAGTGAAACTGAAATGAGGTCATCTGCAACAAACAAAAATGTCCCCTCTAACAAGAGGTTTGTCCAAACTGAAACAGAAGATATCCCAAATTTTGTCAATCAGCAATCAAATAGAAATACTCTGAATAAAATCTACTATGACCGGAAACTTCTAGAAACATTCCTACACCAAGATAACATCAATGAAAAAAGACCCATCCATCAGATTGCCCCTTCTGAACTGTGTACATTGCTGTGCAGATTCTTTCTCTCAGCAAGAAAGTCAGATGGAAGCAACTATGAACCTTATGGTTTATGTGGCTTCATGTCCAATTATAAGAGATGTTTGCATAATAAGGATTATGAGTACTCTTTATCTAGTACTCCTGAATTTGCCAAGCTACGTGATGTCATGAAGTCAAAACAAAGGGAACTAAAGCGACAAGGACTTGAAAATAAGCCCATAAATCTGAAGCCATAACTGACCAAGACAGAAAAATTCTGGGTATGCGATCGGTTGGGAGCAACAACAGAGAGTATTATTAACACCCTGTGGTTCTTTATGACAGTTCATTTTGGAATGAGGAGCACAGAGGAACATCGCAATATTTTTGGGGGGATATTAAACTTGATAAGGATAGTCAGGGTCAGGAATTTGTAGAACGGCAAACCAAAACTAGGACTGGGGAAAATCCACATGATGTTAGAAAGGTAAAGCCAAAAATGTGGGCAAACTCTGAAAATGTTGATACGTGTCCTGTTGCCGTATATAAAAAGTATAGGCTTCTGCAGCCCCTAGATTTCTCCAACCTGGAAAATCCCTTCTACTTGGCAACCCATACAAATCAAAGCTGCATGGAAAAACCAGATCAATGTTTTCCCGCAACATATTTAGGCTCACAGGTTAACTTATAATATAAGCAGGCTCCGAATATCATATGCAGCCTCCATGGGCTCCTATAGGCAAAAGTTTAAAAATCTTCTTGTCTGAAACTAGAAGGCCCAGGCAATTATAGCCCTGGGGTAAAAAAAAAATGGCCCCACCCTAGTGTCACTTGTTTTACACTGACTCTTATAGGGTAAAACATTAAAAATCTTCTTCTCTGAAATTAGAAGGCCCAGGCCTTTGGTAGTTGGTATTTTAGGTAGTGTTGAAGGTGGGTGTCAGTTGAAATAAGGCTGACACTTTGGCATGATCGCCGATATCCAAAACTGGGTGATGTAATTCAACCTCTGATTTAGTCTCTCATATGATTCGACCCGAATTGTAGTACATTGAGAAGACCATGATTTTTCAACATGAAAGAAAGAAGAAGGGTAATAATGACACTAGGATTGAAAAATAGGCTTTAGGAACACATTTGCCGTAACAGGATCAGAAACCATACCTAAAAGGCGACCAGGGCCCAGTTGTTCAAAACTAATGTCATTGGTTAATGTATCGTTAAAACTTTGACCATTAAATATGGCATATACACTAATATTTTTGCTGAAAAAATGTGAGTAGCATTTGCAAAAGCTACTCACATTTTTTTCAGCAAAACTACCTGTGAACTAGATCTTATACTTACTAGAACAGTTAACATTTTGACCACTAACGAGCTTGTTAAACTAACAATGCTTTGAACAACTGGGCCCTGTAGTATAAAATATAATGTTGAAAAACCCTGCTCTTCTCAATCACCACCTATCCTTTTATTCTCCACAGCTCTCCTTATGCACCACTTGTCAATAAAATGCCTAGTTTCTGTGCAAAGGCAAAAGAATGTGATAAATTTTCTTTTGAACTACATAGTAACATGTTAACCGTCACTGAAAAGGTGATGTATTCAACCAGAGATTTGTAATCTCTCCAAGAACTGGAGTTTTACATGCCTGTGTGACACCAAAATCTGACCACCCTTGCATTGGGAGAAAAATGTTTTGTTGTTCCGCATTCGCCTAAAGGTCTTCAATTCCGGTCTGATTATATGGGTGACTAAATAAGAGGTCAAATTACATTGCCCAATTTTAAATATCTGGGATTGTGCCAAAATGTCAGCCTTATTTTAACTGATACCCACCTTCAACACTACCTAATCTGACTCTCCGCAACCACCTTACTATTTTCTTTTCACAACATGATGTTGCACCTGTGGAGATAAGCAGCTGTGCTTCTGTTTCACCAAATTAAAGCTAACTTCCATCCCAAGTTACTGTAGAAGACATAGACCAAAGGTTTTTCAAACTGTACAGGTTATCATACCAATACGTTTCATTCTTTAAAAATGTTTCAATAAGCTTGCTCACAACAAATAGTCTCGGGTGAGCAACAGGACTATTGGTCCTCTGGTTTAATACCATACCATAATAACACTAAGTATTGGGACAGACAGGCCTGAGCAAACAATGTAAACTCAGGTCAGATGCCTCAAAATACTGCATTATGCATATGTAATGACTGTTTATTTAACCCTTGTCCTGCTGAACCCAGATATACCCTGCCTTTGCAAACAGTATAGATCCAGATCAGTTGGCTTCTGAAGAAGCCAACTGATCTGGATCTGCATTGTTTGCCATTAAGTATGTGACTTTATAGCAACAATCTGGATCAAGTAATCTTATTGGCTGAAAATTAGAAGTGGGTGTGGCATCTTAATTTATTCAGCAGGACAAGGGTTAATTAATACAACAAGTATTTCAGTTCATTATACACCCAGCAAACTTTGTTTGTGGGGGGTATACTGTTTTCATGTTGTCCTTCAGTCCGTCAGTCTGTTAAGTTTTGGTTTCTGCTTCTTATCTTGCTAAATATTTGAAGGAATCTTTTCATATTTTGATTAAATATTGATATTGATAAGATGTTGCTGTTACAAAAAATAAGGGTCTAGGGGTGAATTCCTTTAGAGCTATTTCCCTTTGTAAGTCTTGAAAAGGCATTTTGGTTGCTGCTTATTATGTTGCTGTATAATTTCAGAAATCTTTCCATATATTTTGCATAAACCTTGATAGTGACGAGTTCTTTCTGTAAGACAAAAGAAAAAGACCTAGTGGTTAATTCCTTTAGAGTTATTTCCCTTTGTAATTCCTGAAAAGCTGTTTTGGTTTATTATTCTGTTCAATTATATTCTGGTTTCTGCTTCTTTTCTTGCTAAATACTTTCAGTAATCTTTTCATATTTTGCACAAACATTGATACTGATGAGGTGTTGCTGCTAGACAAAAAATAAGGTCCTGTGGGTTAATTCCTATAGTTATTTCCCTATGTAATTCTTGTAAAGATATTTTGGTTTCTGCTTCTTATCTTGCTAAATAATTTCAGGAATCTTTTCATATTTTGCATAGGGGTAAAGGTTGATATTAATGAGGTGTTGCTGCTTGACAAAAAGAAAGGCCCAGGGGTTAATTCCTTCAGAGTTATTTCCCTTTGTAATTCTTGAAAAGGTGTTTTGGTATCTGTTTCTTATCTTGCAAAATAATTTCAGAATCTTTTCATATTTTGCACAAATGTTGATATTGATGAGGTGTTGCTGTTAGACAAAAATAAGTGCCCAGGGATTAATTCTTTTAGAATTATTTCCCTTATAAATTCTTGAAAAGCAGTTTTGGTTTCTGCTTCTTATCTTGCTAAATAATTTCAAGAATCTTTTCATATTTTGCATAAACGTTGATGTTAGACAAAAATAAGGGCCTAGAGGTTAATTCCTTTAGAGTTATTTCCCTTTGTAATTCTTGAAAAGGTGTATTGTTTTCTGCATCTTATCTTGCTAAATAATTTCAGGAATCTTTGCATGGTAAGCGACTGTGATGTGAACACGTGAATTTGAGGGGGATAAATTTTAATAAAATACAGTGGTTATATATAATGAATAGTGCTGAGACTTAGTAAACTGTTTGCTGATATTGTAATAGTTTAGATGGAGTAATGTCCAGAAGTAGTTCTTTGGCAGATAAAATGAGACAACGAAAACTTTCATCGGATAGTGAACCATCACCCGCAGCTAAAAATTTCAAGATGGCGAGTGAGTCAAAAACCAAGATTGTTGATTTAATGACAGTTCTCAATGCTGTACATCACAAAAACGCGCTTATATAATTTTGACCCCCTTAAACCCCACTTTTATACAGTAAAACTGGGGTTTACATGGGTATAAATTGTTTTTATTATTTCTGCTCAAAAATATAGAGATGAAGTTGAATGAGGGATGCGCTGAATGGGGATGCGATAAATCAGCTTAGGGATGTGTCTTGGCGATCGGTCAATCAAAATCTCATT
Source organism: Anodontia alba (assembly GCA_964016985.1). Classification (NCBI taxonomy): domain Eukaryota; kingdom Metazoa; phylum Mollusca; class Bivalvia; order Lucinida; family Lucinidae; genus Anodontia; species Anodontia alba. The sequence goes on from OZ024832.1 coordinate 78,548,184, forward strand.
ATCAGAAACCTGTCAATGCCACATGATGAGGCTAACGAGATGCTGATGTATTGTCCAGCAAATCGGGGTATGTGTGAATATAAATGAAACGGCTCGTATGTGTGAATATAATTGAAACCCCTCATATTGTCACTACCAGGGGCCCCGCTACTGTTGGAGGTTCTGGCCGACGGAGTCTGCCATTGGTCAAAGTCGTATTGTCATCACGTGACGAAAGAAATAGAGTTCTTTCATTGAAACCACAACTGAGTACAAAAGAACCATTCAAACATGTCTTTATAGAGCCTGTGAGACAAGGACATGAAAGACTTATGAATGCAAATATGCATCTGATCACTAGAAAGTGCCTGGGTTAGCTTATAAACAAGGATGAATAACAGACTCTACACATAACGGTTGCAGTGGCTGGTTATTTTTTTTTTTTTTTTTTTTTTGATTTGGGTTTTACGGCCCTTTCAAGAATATTTCACTTATATCGAGCCGATCGTTCATCGAAGGTGGGCAAAAACCAGAGAACCCGGAGAAAAACCACCTGACCATCCGTAAGCAGAACTTGGCTTTCCCACATATGACCCGAGCGAGGCTCGAACCACAGCGGTGAGAAACCTAATGGATTAAGAGTCAACTCTCTTATCCACTAGGCTACGGGGGCCCGTAGTGGCTGGTTAAACCACCCGCCCATGAATGATGATGATTTGTCTGCCAGCCACTGAAAATAGCACACTGGCATGTGAATGGCTGGTCAGTGAACCAGAATGACTCTGTTTTACTTCGTGAAAATATTGCTGAACAACTGAATTATGATACATTTGCTATCAGCAAATCCCACCTATAACCGAATGAAACACTTAAGCTTAAAGGATATACCTGGTATGGGCATAATAGGACACAGTTGAGTGTTAACCCTTATCCTGCTGAATAAATTAAGATGCCACACCTACTTCTAATTTTCAGCCAATCAGGTTACTTGATCCTCATTGTTGCAATAAATTTGCATACTTGATGGCAAACAGTGCAGATCCAGATCAATTGGCTTCTGAAGAAGCCAACTGATCTGGATCTACACTGTTTGCAAAACAGGATATATCCGGGTTCAGCAGGACAAGGGTTAACGCTTTAACCCTTGTCCTGCTGAACCCGGATATACCCTGCCTTTGCAAACAGTGTAGATCCAGATCAGTTGGCTTCTGAAGAAGCCAACTGATCTGGATCTACACTGTTTGCCATTAAGTATGTGAATTTTTATCAACCAGCTGGATCAAGTAATTTGATTGGTTGAAAATTAGAAGTGGGCGTGGCATCTTAGTTTATTTAGCAGGACAAGGGTTAAGAGGCTCCGGGGGAGATGGGTTTTCATTAAAGATACTGTATTTTCCTTGTTCGATGCACACAAATTGGATAAATCTTATGAAGGCATATTTTGGATAAAACAAGTTTGGAAGCAAGACAATGGGTCGCAGATATATACATGTATATGTGCTTGTTATTTAACACCCGAATCATCATGCAGAGGTAACGTTGCTCAAGAATTTTTCAACAATTTACTTTCCCAAGTGTACTTGTACTCGGAGAGTAGCACTATCGTGATAGTCAGGGATTTCAACGCAAGGCTTGGAACCAGTAACGACTATAATGAAATACTAGATCAAATCCCACCTTGTACTGTTATACACATGGATCGTAATCTGCAAAGGGAGGATTATTGCGAATATTTAAAAGATGTCTACTGTGTGTTCTGAATGGTGTGTCCGGAAGAAGATAACTTTACATGCATTCCATGGTGTGGGCACTCCATAGAGGATTACGTATTAGTTCTTTATTCTGACTTGCATTCAGTAACAGACTTTGTGTTAAAACTGTCACTGACTTATCTCAAGAATTAAGTATCCATCAAGAAATGTACCTGATCATTCTGTCCTGTTGTGTACATTGGAATTATCAGACTATATCAATGATAAACTGACTATCCCCATTACCCACATTGTGCATGGTGTTATTGAATCCCAGAACCCTGATGTTCCTCGTCATAAATATAATGTTACCCCTGTCCCCATAAACATTTTTGATAGTGCAAGATGCTGTTCGGCCTTTGTGAATTCTATAAATATGTTGCAATATACACTAGATTGTCAAAAAATAGTTAATGATGCCTATGACAATTTATTGTCAGTTGTACACACTGAAATGGACGCTTCATTAAATTATAATAGAGATATGGGACTGATGGCACACAAAAAAACGAAACATATGGGTAAACCCTGGTAGAACCATAACTTACAGAGTTTATGGGACAATGTATGGTCTAATGAGAAAATTTACTTGAAATACAATAGTTGTCGTCTTGAAAGAGCGCGACTTAAGTTGATTTTTGTACAGAATAGGAACATGTTTGAAAAAACACTGCAAAAATGCGAACGTCAACACAGAGCAGCTCAATGGGATAAACTGCTTAGTACACAAACTGATAACCCCAAAGTATTTTGGGATGAAATTCGTAACCTAGGACCCAGACAGAAATCAGTTTATTGTGTTGGGGTTTAACGACATGTCAACCCTTGTGGGTCATTTTGTGTCGTCTCCCAGAAAAAGGGAGAAAAGAGATAGAAGAAGAGATGAAAGAGAGGAACAGGGAAGAAAGAGTAACAGGAATGAAAGGGAAGAAATAGAAGAAATAAAAACATTCCCCCTCTACCTTTACCTACTTCAACGATAGCAGGCCTTGCCCAACTGTAAGCCAATATCTGTTGGATGCCCCGGTGACACAAGATACATGACACCTTCGCACCACCCGACCACCCCACAGACAGAAATCAGAAAATATTAATGGAGTTCACACAGAAAATGGCAGTATACCACATGATTCCGACATAATACTGGCGAAATGGAAAACTGACTTTGAATTGTTGTTTAATCCACGTATCAACATCTCGGATGATTTGTTTTTGAACAGGGTAGATGATCAAGCGCGGGAATGGGAAACTGACTTTATGTGCTGTGGTAACATAGATAACACTGATGACATACAGGCTGATAACTGTGAAGGGTTAAATCAATGGATTATGTTGGATGAGGTCCAACAGGCCATTGACCAGAGTAAGACTGGAAAGGCAACGGGTATAGATAATATTCCAAATGAAATTTTGAAGAACCCTGAACTTCTTAACCCGCTGCATAAACTGTATCAGTGTTGTTTTGAGAACGGTGTTGTTCCCGACTGTTGGTACAAGTCAGTAATTCAACCGATTTACAAAAAGGGCAAGGATCCATTGAACCCACTTAGCTATAGGGGCATTAGCCTGATGTCTACAGTAGCCAAAGTTTTTAGTTGTATACTGAATACTAGAATAAAGAATCATTTGAATAATAATGGATTATTGTGTAATGAACAGAACAGTTTCCAAAAGCTCAGATCATGTCTGGATCATATATATATACCCTTACATCTATTGTTTGTAATCGTAAACTCCTGAAATTGCCTACATACATATGTTTTGTCCATTTCGCCAAGGCATTTGACTCTGTTGAACACGACCTGTGGTGGTATAAATTGTTGAAAACAGGTATGCATGATAAAATTCTCAATGTTTTCATACATTGTACTCAAACTTACAGAATTGTGTCCAGATAAACAATAATTTTATGGACTGGTTCTCTATCTCATCTGGTGACCGCCAGGGAGCTCCGACATTGTTCGTGGTTTTTATCGACGATCTTGCGAGTGATGTAAACTTTGTACAGCCTGGTGTTCATGTTGGGGAGCAAATGATAAGCCTGCTCATGTATGCTGATGACATTTGTTTGATTTCTGACTCTCCTGAGGGATTACAACAGCAGTTAGAAACTCTATACAGATGATGGAATCAGTGGTACATGTACTTATCCGTTAACACTGACAAAATGAAAATAGTCCACTTTCGAAAAGCGTCAGACCCAAGTACAATATTTAACTTTAAACATGGTGAGAAGCACATAGATATAGTGACTTCATATCGATATTTAGGTTTAGAGATCAGTGAAACATTAGACTATACATACAGTGCACAAGCACTGAGTGATGCTGGGAGTCATTCACTGAGTGCATGAACCTTTAAGTACATGTATATAAAACTTCAAGGGCTTCACTTCTAAACTTATATGAAACTGTTTGGCTCAAAAGTTACACCTGTGGTTGACTATGAGGCAGCTATATGGGCAGGAAAGATGTACGCATGCTGCATGAACGTTCAACATAGAGCTATGCGAACTTTTCTGGGAACAGGGAAAAAGTCTCCGTTACTAGCAACAGACAGAGATATGGATCGGTCCCCGGTTCGTGTACACCATCAGAAAGAAATTGTTCGATACTATGTAAACTTCCAGATGGAAGGCTTGGAAAATTGGTATTTACCCAGCTAGCATTCTACGTAAATCTACATCGGGCCGTCATCGGCCCGTCAGCTACCCTGATGGGCCGATAACAGCCCGATATAGATTTACGTAGAATGGTGACTGGGTAACCGGGATTATGATTTGTGTGCTTACTGAAAGAAAACTTGGTGCAAGGAGGTAAATGCTCTAATGTATAAAACTTAATAATGTTTTTGATTCAAAGAAAGAAGTTGTATTATCTTTATCAACAGTTTTAAATACTGTAGAATCAAGCTTGATGCATGCCTACAAAGATGCATGGAAAACCTCAGTTATAAATATGCCAAAATTAAGAACATATATGCTTTTCAAAAGGGAGTTTAAAATAGAAGAGTATTTTAAAACCAGTTTGCTGAACAAACCTTAGAGATTAATTATCTCTAAAATGAAAAATGGTACTTATCCACTGGAAATAGAATTAGGGCATTACTGTGGTGTCCCTGTGGAAAATTGCCCATGTAAACTGTGTCAAAGTGAACCCGAAAAGATAAACATTTCTTGTTAAAGTGCCTGAAACCAGTGATATCAGACAAAAACTGATAATTTCAGGAATCTTTTCATACTTTGCATAAACATTGATATTGATGAGATGTTGCTGTCAGAGAAAAATAAGGACCTAAAGGTAATTCCTTTATAGTTATTTCCCTTTCTTATTCTTGAAATGGTGTTTTGGTTTCTGATTCTTATCTTGCTAAATAATTCAAGGATTTTTTTCCTTATTTTTCATAAATGTTGATATTGGTGAGATGTTCATGATAGAGAAAAAAAGGGGCCTATAGGTTTATTTCTTTAGAGTTATTTCCCCTTATTGACACTTCCTGTTGAGTTTAATTCGTTCTAACGTTTCCAACATTAACAGCATAACCAAGCAACCTAAGTAATGACATTACGTTACAAAGAAGTTTCTCATTTCTGTAAAAACTAACGCCATTATAGCGTCTGATCAGGGTATTTGAAATTTAGTTTGATGTTTCAGTCAACATTAAGGTCCTGTTGAGCTGGTCATTTATCTAACCCCACTTTTACTTGGTAGTTTTAGTCGTCTAAGTGGTTAACCAGTAACTGTGCACATTCTTTCACCAGAAACTGGCAAATGCCTTTCTTGAAAACAAAAAGGGGGAGAATGACTAGAAAATATTTCATACTCAATCTCCAAAAAAAGGATTCAATGTACAATATTCTGAAATTTTTTGCTGAAAAAATGTGAGTAGCTTTTGCACTGCAAAAGCTACTCACATTTTTTCAGCAAAAAATTTCAGCATATTTGCGTATCACTCGATGTAAATTTTAACGAATCATTAACTAACGACGTTGTTAGCTTTGAACAACTGGGCCCTGATGTACATCCGAATGAGCCACCAATGCCAGCCTGATCAGTGTACACTGTTTGCCACTCATTCAGCAGTTTTTAGACTCATTAACATGTAGTAAAACAGACTTATTAAAATTTTAGGACAAATATGGTAAAGAGTTAAGGTTAGGGCTGGCTAATCAGAGCTGAAAAGATAATCGATTATCAGACCTACCATTGTGATCAATAATCGATCAGTAATCACTGAAGATAAGGTCATAATTTTACCTGTCTGTCTGAGTATGACTCTTACCATATGCCAGACATGTCTGAGCAAACAGTGTAGACTCGGATGAGATGCCGCAAAATGGGATGTCTCATCAGGGCCTACGCTGTTTGCTACTCTTTCAGCTAATTTTAGACACAACATTGGGTAGTAAATTGTACTTGTTCAAATTTTAGATAAAGTATGGTAAGGAGTTGAGGTGTTTGAATGCTATGGGGAAATATGGTAAAGTAACAGACACAGGAATCAAATGACCGATTATTAGCAAATCTGTAACTATAATAATTTTTGTGGAATTCATCAATCAATCGATCATCCCATTACTTGTGCCAGCCTTAGTTAAGGTGTCCCAATATTTAGGGTAAATATGGTATAAAAGGACACTCTAATCATTCATATTCACTGGGCAAATCAAGCAGATAACAACGGATTATTATTTTCAAATCTATTTTCTCAGAAAAATATTTTAAACTACCATCTGTTGAAATTTTATCCTGCATGCTATTGAAGTGTTGAAATAGTTTTCTTACTTTTGACAGAAAACTAAATTTTAATGCAAAACGATTACTTAAAATGACAATAAGCATGAAATGCCAAAACTGAGCAAAAAATATCACTGAACTGTCTTTTGCTAATTGCCCAGAATTGAACGGACAAAGTACCTTGTGCAGAGGAATTTTCCCATCTGAATCCTGGATCAATGTACTGGCCCCTGCAGCGAGGAGTAGTTTTACAATTTCAACATGTCCCGAGTATGCAGCTCTGTGCAGTGGTGTCACTCTACCAGATTTGGTCTGTATGTTTGGGTTGGCAGATCGCTGCAGAAGTAGGTGGCATATATCTGTATGTCCATTTCTACAACAGTAGTGCTGTTTGTAAGGAGAAAAGGAATCATTAACATATATGCACATGTAATGTACATGTACTTACTACTAAATGTATTTACCCTAAACATAGGTGTAGTGCTCATTACACACATTACGCATGTGTGTAAATTGTGTAAGAAAAATACAATGATATACGTGTACTATTTTCAAGTAGAAAATGTAATTGTAAAACACTATGCGCCCAACTATATGCTTTCCCTTAGACATGCACTGACCGTAATACTTAAGCACCAAAAATGGCTTAACCCTTGTCCTGCTGAATAAATTAAGATGCCATGCCCACTTCTAATTTTCAGCCTGTCAGGTTACTTGATCCAGATTGTTGTTATAAATTTGCATACTTAATGGCAAACAGTGCAGATCCAGATCAGTTGGCTTCTTCAGAAGCCAACTGATCTGGATCTACATTGTTTGCAAAATAGGATATATCCGGGTTCAGCAGGACAAGGGTTAAGTTCAAAAGTAAAAAAAAAAGTGACAAAAATTAAATTGACAATGACAATAATGCCAAAACCACATGCACATCTACAGACCATGACAAAATGGCCTGCAAAGTTTCAAATTGATCAATATAAAACTATAGGAGGAGCTGCGCACACATAGTACCCATGGCAATGCACTTTAATAGTATTTAAGCCCCAAGAATGGCTAAGTTCAAAAGTCATAAAAAGTGACAAAATTTAAACTGATGATCCTGCCAAAACCACATGCACATCTACATGAAAAAAAAAAAGCCTGCAAAGTTTCAAATTGATCAGTATAAAACTGCAAGAACCCCAATAGAAAAAAATAAAAGCTAGACATGTGTCCAAAGTACACAGATGCCCCTGCCCCTATGGTCTTTGCCCATAAGGCTGTTTCCTTTGCCCCACACCCCATTCTGACCCCTGGCCTCATCCAGGGGCAAGTCCCAGAGGCAACTCTACCATGAAGTCTAAGGTCTTGGTCTAGTTAAATATCATACCAAATTTCAACCTTGTAGCATAAAAGGTATCAAAGTTACAATGTATGAGCACCTTGGACATAAATGTAAATGTAAATATGTAGGTAAACTTGCTTGTAAACTTGAATGTAAACTGTAACATTTGTTAGACTTTGGTTACTAATGTGGCATACACAGGTATGCACATAACATCAAGATGAAACGCTATATGCCCCACTCCTGCTTTGGCAGGCGGGGGCATAAAAATATGTGTCTGCTTATTTTTCAAATTGATGCTGTATACATGTATATATCAAATTTCAGGATTCTAACTCTAACCATTCCTAACCATATGCTTAGGTAATGGATAGACAGACAGAATGGCTATAAGTTCGAAAATCAAAATAAAAAAAAAATTAAATTGACGATAATGCCAAAACCACATGTACATCTACAGACCATGACAAAAGGGCCTCCAATGTTTCAAATTGATTGGTGTAAAACTCTTAGGAGTTGTGCACACAAGGTACCATCTGTAATGCACTTTAACAGTGTTTAAGCCAAAAACTGGCTAAGTTCAAAAGTACAAAAAGTGACAAAAATTAATTTGACAATCATGCCAAAATCACACACACATCTACAGACCATGACAAAAAGCCTACAAAGTTTCAAAGTGATCAGTATAAAACTGTATGAGTAGTTGTGCACAGAACATACCCACCGTCTGTCATCAAATGCCTAAGTCGAAAAAAGGGAATAACTCTGCAAGGAGAACCCCGACAGAAAAACAAAAAGAATATGGGTCCACTTATTTTTCATGCTGATGCTATATATAAAATTTCAGGATCCTAGATCTAACCATTCCTGATGGAATGCAAGTGTAACGGATGGAAAGACGGACAGGCCCAAACCAATATGCCTTCTCAAGTTCTTCAAAGTTGGGGGGATAATCATGTCATCTAAACACTGGTCCCAAATAGCTGGCAAAATATCAGCATCCTATTTCAAGCTTTTCTCTAAACATCATGTTGACAAGGTTTTTCCAGTTGCTATAATGGCAGTCTGAAAATAGGCATAACTCTGTCAATATTTCAGGTCAGGTCATCTAAATATTGATCCTAAAATGTGTGCAAAATATCAGAATCCCAGCTCTAACAATTTTCTAGGTATCGTATTGGCAATGTTTTTCCATTGCAATACATGCAAAGTTGAAAGGGGAATTACTCTGCCATTTTTTTTACAAAATTTGGTCAAAAGTTAATCTGGTCATCCAAACGTTAATTCTAAACTGAGTGGAAAATATCAGGATCCTAGCTCAAGCAGTTTTCTAGACATCATTTTGTCAAGGTTTTCCCACTGTAATAAAGGCAAAGTTGTGGCAAAGTTGAGGCAAAAACGAAAGGGGCACAACTCCACCAATTTATTACAGAATTAGTTCAAAAGCTAACCACATCATCAAAACATTGATCTCAAATAGTAAGTAAAATATCAGAATTCTACTTTAAGCAGTTCTCTATATATTATGTTGACAAGGTTTTCCAGCTGCATAATGGCAAAGTCTGAAGATAGGGGCATAAACGAGTCAATATTTTATGAAATTTGCTCAAAAGTTAATCAGGTCATCTAAACATTGATTCTACAATGTAAACTGTGTGTAAAATATCAGAATCCTAGCTTATGCGGTTTTTCAGATATTGTGTTGACAATGTCTTCCCATTGTAATATACAGGCAAAGTCGAAAGGGACATAGCTCTGTCAATTTTTATGAATTTCCCCCAAACTTTATTAGGTCATCTAACCATTGATTCTAAACAATATGCAAAATATCAGGATCCTAGCTCAAGCGGTTCTCTAGACATCGTGTTGACAAGGTTATCCTATTGTTATAATAACTAAGTCCGAAAAGTGGTATAAAGCCGTCAATATTTTACAGAATTCACTGAAGAGTTCAACAGATCATCTACAAACTGATCCTAAACTGTATGCCAAATATCAGAATCCTAGCTCGTGCAGTTTTCTAGATGTGTATTATGTTGACAAGGTTTTCCCACTGTAATACAGGCAAAGTTGAAAGGGGCATAACTCTGCTTTTTTTTTTTTTTTTAAGAATATTGCTTAAAAGGTTAACCAGGTCATCTAACCATTGATCCTAAACAGTATGCAAAATATGAGGATCCTAGCTCAAGCGGTTCTCTAGATATTGTGTTGCCAAAATTTTCCTACTACTATAATAACTAAGTAAGAAAAGTGGCATAATTCCATCAATATTTTACAGAATTCACTCCAAAGTTACCGTAATCAAGTTGACAAGGTTTTCCCATTGTGATACAGGCAAAGGCAAAAGGGGCATAACTCTGCCATTTTTTTTTACAAATTTTGTTCAAAAGTTAACCGGGTCATGCAAACTTGATCCTAAACAGTACAAAAGATATCAGGATCCTAACTCAAGCGGTTCTCTAAATATCGCGTTGACAAGGTTTTCCTATTGTTATAATAGCAAAATCCCCATAACTCTATCAATATTTTACTAAATTCACTCAAAAGATAATCAGATAATCTACAAAGTGATCCTAATCTGTATGCCAGATATCAGAATCCCAGCTCACGCAGTTTTCTAGATATCAGGCTGACTTTTTCCCATTGTAATACAGGCAACGTCAAAAGGGGCATAACTGTGCCAAATGTTTACAAACCTGATCAAAAGTTAACCCTTGTCCTGCTGAACCCGGATGTACCCTGCCTTTGCAAACAGTGTAGATCCAGATCAGTTGGCTTCTGAAGAAGCCAACTGATCAGGATCTGCACTGTTTGCCATTAAGTATGTGAATTTATAGCAACAGTCTGGATTAAGTAATCTGATTGGCTGTAAATTAGAAGTAGGCGTGACAGCTTAATTTATTCAGCAAGACAAGGGTTAACAGCACAAGACCTGGAATAGTAGTGTGACATAGTATACAAAGTAGCATAAAATTCTTTGGTACAGCTGCATGCTGAGTATGCTTCTATTGTCTGGAACCCTCAACTCATTATAGTTGGAGATCCGTAAAAGGATAACTGGCAAACAGAGGAGACCCATTCTGCGGCATCTGATCAGGGTCTCCACTGTTTGCAAATCACATAGCCTAACATACCTAAAATCAAAATTAGAATCATCCAATATATAGTGTGGGTGAGTTCATTCAGTCTACAATGGGTTATACAACAGAAGAAAACATAAAGAAAATGGAGAAAGGACTGCTAGGTAGGACACAAATAATTACTCGCGATACAGTGGTGTGTCCCTTACGACTAGCTATCTGGGTTGTCAGGTCGCTTAGGAGCCACTAAGATGGGCACTTTATGCTATTTTACAGGGTAGCCCTCAAAACTTACTCTCCCTTATGGTCCAAATTTTTCATTCCGATGCTAAAAGTGAAGAAAAAGTAAAGAAATTTCTGAATATCTCACTCGCCCTGCCTTAAAATGTACTCGCAAATGCGAGTGGAATTTTACAACCCATCATATTTTGAACAACCAAAAAGATATGTCGTATTTTCCCTTAGTATTGGGACACCTTAACTCATTACTATACACTTGTTCTAAAATTTGAACAAGTCTTACTACTTGTTGATGTGTCTAAAATAGTGCTGGATGAGTAGCAAACAGTGTAGACCCTGATCAAATGCCACATTCTGTTGCATCTGATCTGGATCTACACCATTTGCTCAGGCCTGTCTGTCCCATTATTAAGGGTTATAACAGTACTTGCCACATGCATCCTCTCCCATTCAGCCAAAACCATACCTTCTGCTATTATAAATATTCTTTGTTTCCCATGATCATTGTTCTTTGGAACAAATTACCAGCTGATCCCGTCCAAGTTTCAGATCTGGATCCTTCAAATCTGGAGTCAGTCATATCAATCGTATTCTTCCATCAGAAGAAGTAGACTGTTTCTATCTGAATTTAACCCATTGTACTGAATAGACTCTCCCACACTATATATTGGAAGAGTCCAATTTCAATTTTAGGTACGTCCGGCTATGAAATTTACATAGTCCTAGAGAAAAATGGCTAAACTATTTGCAAACAGTGGAGACCCTGATCAGACGGTGCATTCTGCGGTGTCTGATCTGGGTTTGCACTGTTTGCCAATTACTCTTTTACGGGTATCCTGACTACAATGGGTTAAACTCTTCTTACTAACTCTGTCATCTTTATTTCACCTTGCTTGTAAACCTTTTAATCTGCACTTTTTAACTTTTCTCTTCTCTAACACACCATATGCACCTTAAAAGTATCCGGACAAATCCCCCTCCCCCAGGACAAAATCCCTCCTTTTTGTATAGTTGGACAAATTCCCCCTTAACATAATCCCCCTCTCTGTATGTCAGATTGGACAAAATCCCTCAGACAAAATCCCCCTCACCCCAACTAATTTTCCTGCCTGCCTGTCACAAGAGCACCTTTGCAAGCTAAACTCCCTCTCTTGCAGCATTCCCATCTGATGGTGGATTTGCTGGACTTCTCATTTGTACATGTAACCATCATAACACAATTTCAAACCACCCTTCTTAAAGTATTACTTTGTATAAGCTCAATAGTAAATCTGATGAGGAACAGAAGTTCGGAGGGGTATATACAGTCGAACTTCGATGGCTCGAACATCTTTGGGACCAAAGAAAATTGTCCGAGACATGGGTGGTTCGAGCCACCAAGGGTTAATTATGGTGCCAGGTCAGGAAGCAAATGGGGATACTTTAGGGATTTTTTTCGATTTTCTACACAATAATTGTATGTTGAGTGTACTCATTAGAATTGCCTTGATGAGGCAATTCTAATGAGTACACACAACATACAATTTCACGATAAAATAAGAAAATTTCCCTAAATATTTGTTTTCTTGAGCTGTCAGAAGAACTTGGTAGGAACTCAAAAACGAGTTCGAATTAGCCATGGTAAACGAGCCACCGATGTTCGAGCTATAGAGGTTCGACTGTATGTGATTTTGTGGCCTTTGATCTTTGAGTTTGGGCTTGGAAGGAGTGACATTATTTCATTATTATTGATAGTATTTCAGTAAAATTTAATCAGAGATGGGTTACAACAGACAAAAGCTACATAGCTCTTGATAAGGCAATTCTAATGAGTACCCACAACATATGTTTTCGTCGAGTAATAAGAAAACTATTTACCTGATACTCGCTCTTATCTGGACCTATGAGCTATCACTGATTATTGTCCTGGACACAATAATCTTTGATTAGAACTGATTACAGAATCAATTTGTTGATAGGATAATGAATCACCTTTTGAAAATTCTGACTGACTATTGTGATGACTTTCTAACATTTTTCTTTATAATTTTTATGATGTAAATTAAAGGTGATAATCATAATTGAACATGAAAGGATAAAGTTATTAATCCAGTATTAATTATGATGAGATGGCCACACAGACAAGTCTCAGCTACCTTGATCTTTGATACAGGCCGTACAATTTGCCAGTCAGTCTGTGTCCTCATGATTTATTCATTCTTTGAAAAAAGAAAAAATGAAAATGCAATTAGTCTAGAAATATAATCTAAGTGAGTACATATATGCAGCATTGTGTAGATGGAATGGCATTTGGCATGTTGGTGTGGATAGGCCATATCATGTGCCAGTCATTCTGTGTCCTTAGACTGTGTCCTCAGACTGTGAAATACCCGTTTATTACTTGAAAAAATAAATAAATAAAAAAAAGAGTTGAACATTAATGCTATTATTATAATTATAATTATTATGATTATTATTATCATTATTATTATTGTTATTATTATTTTATGTACAGAGTTAAATTGAGATATGTTCGCCTAGAACTTATGTGTTAGATAACTACTGGTAGTATTAGATTTTGGAACGGTAGATTGTGGCCAGTTCTGTGCAGGGTGTGTCTTGCATAAGGAAGAAAGAATGCAGGGACGTGCTGTCTGGACATTGGTCCGCCACACGTTCCTGTAGCATGAGATTCTTAAAGATGTCTGGCAAGAGACGGCTGGTGCGACTGAGTTTGTTCACGACCTACTGTTTTAATTTTCTGATTTCCCTGTTTTGTGAGATATCATCTTCTCCACATAATGTTGATTACCCCATAATGTTAATTATATACACAATGTATTGATCTTTTTCAGGTAATAACAGAAAATGCTTTTGTGTCTTTAATGACTATGTCATATGCCATCGTATATGTTTGTATTATATCCTCTAGGGCTTTAACGCCTATTGGAATTTTGAAATAAATCTATTCTATTCTATTCATAAATAAACACTTTTGTACATATCCTTTGGTAGCTCAGCTCCAGGTTACAAAGCAAAAGTATAATATCAAAGTATAAAATAATTTTAACTGTATACACCTTCTCCATATGTTACTATTTCCTATATTATGTCTTATTAGTGTCTACAAATATTTTGTCTGAAGGATAGTAGTACAATGTATATTACAACACAGATTTCTACTCTACTGCTGAAAATAGCTACCCAGACAGGTGAACCATAGTAGGTAGAGACAAGCCCCAATCACTTTGGCTTGTCCTTTCTGGGTAGTTATTCAGATAACTAATTTTTCAAATCATTTGGATTAATATACATTTACTAGTACTGAGCCTTACTACAGATTTGTGTATGTAAAATGTTGTCATTGTGTATATTTGCGATCACACTGTGAAATGTTATGTCCTGATGGGCTTTATAGCCTTTCGGAGTTCTCAATAAAGATCTGTTCTGTTCTGTTCTGATAAAGTATACAAGCTGATAGCACTGGTTTCACGTGATTCATGCCACAGGTGCAGATTAGTCCACCTAAAAAAGGGCACCAGATGGACTAGTCCTTGTACCTATATGAAACTCTGCCGACGCTATCAGCTGCCAATCAAATTGCAGCTCCCATCTCCACGCCAGCTTCAATTTAGTTTTGCGCAAGCCATTAGCAACATTGCTTTTAAAAATTGTGTTGACTATGTGTTTCCCTCCCACCCACCACCACCTTTCTTATAAATTTGTAGTGTTAGTTCACAGCAGAGCAGAACTGTGTGGACTATTTGCAGGCTCCCCAGATCCATGATCACACAAATGTAATTATTATTACCAAGAGTTATGAATTACTGGTTGGACACAGACAGTACATGTCCTGTAGTGCTCAATATTTAACTGTTCATCACATTGGATTTTACTGTGACACAATTACAAGTAGTTGCTGGACACATTTTCATTTTCATGTGTGTGTATTTTGTGCCTTATTGTAGAAATTTAGAGTTGGACACAGACAGTGCGGTAATTCTGATTATTCCCAAATACTCAACTTCACATGTGGATTATAATGTCAGATAAGTACAAGTGGATGCTGGACACTTTATCATAAGAATGTGCCATAAGGTATGAATTGAGTTGGACACAGTTGCTGTACTATGCATACTAATTGACTAGTCCTATACATATGGATATATATCAGTGTGATGCTGACAAATACTGGATATACCGGTAATGAATATAATGACATTCTATTGGAGAGGAGATCATTTAAACCATTTATTATCATGCCTTTCTATGGCATTAATAAATGTACATGTTGCTTGCTTTCATTCACATAACAGCTGCTAATGCAATAAATGGTCTACAGGTCCCAAACCCAATCTTCATCTTCATTGCCACCCCTGATATACTTAGAGCTGAGAATTAATGCATTATTAAATCATTTCAATGACTTCAATCTGTTGCCATGACCTGGTCCACTAAACTCAAAGTCCCACATTCTACAGCATCACTATAAAAGCCAGCTTATACTGCAAGAATCTAGATCAGATTTCGACCATGTATGCTCTACCCACCCAGGTATCTGTGCTCACAGGGAGTGAAACTGTTTTATGTGGGTTTTTTTTTTTTGCACATATTTATAAGCTGTAAAAATGATCCTAGCTGCACATTCACAGCCCACGTGACCTCATTGAAATGTGGTGATTGGCAGGACGGTTGGCCTGGTAAGCAGTTGATTGAGCACCTGACTTGCAAGTAGGGGGTCACGGGTTCTAGTCATGCATCAGGCATACTTTTTTCTTCTTAGTTTACTTTAACAGTGATGATGTAAACTGGTGATGAAGTAAACTGGTGACAGTGCTTGCACTAACTGTCAAAATCAGGAAGTCCCAGGACTTCCTAGCTCCAATATCTGGAAGTCCTGGTGATAAAATTATTTCACTCACTTTCAGAAATTCAACCTCAATATTCTTAAACTCTCATTTATAGAGTAAAACCACCATTCTTAAGCTAAATAACACAAAAATTTGTTCTAAATTTTTGTTATAAATGACTAAATATCTTTAAAAGTTGGAAGTCTCAGACTTCCTGGCTTTGATTTTTGGAAGTCGCAGGGCAATTTTTGGAAGTCTCTGACTCTCAGACTTCCCTTAATGCAAGCACTGGGTGAGTGCAGGGAAATGCTAGAAACTGACAGTATATTCTTGCACTTAAAAGAGGGATTGGGGGGTGGGGTGGGAATGTGATTGGCAGGACTGTCGGCCTGGTTAACTCAGTTGGTAGAGCACCTGACTCACAAGCAGGGGGTCGCGGGTTCGCCTTGCATGGGCACACTTTTTCTTCCTTTGTTACTTTAAAGCCTTACCAATGCTGTGTACCCAGATGTGTCAACAACATCCGGACTAACACGCTTCTTGTCAAGAAAATTTAAAACTTCGTCTGTGCAACCATTCAAAGCTGAAGTCCATATTCCACGTGAAAAGTCGAGCTCACCTAAAGTCTGTCGCGTCGACGCCGAAGCGATACTACAACTGCAATCGTTACAACTGTGCATCTCAACAACAGACCGGATATGAAATTTAGAACTGCTTGATTAGCAGTTCATGGACGTTCCGGTAATTCCGGGCGCACTGTCTCGCAGTCGGGCGGGGTGCCTAAACACCCGAAAAACACACACACAGAGACACACACACATACACACACACACACACACACACACACACACACACACAAACATAAAAAGACGCTAAACTATTGCAAATAGTCCATATTTATGTTTATAGTAGATTAAGAATATGCATTAGCATAATAACATATAATTACAAGTTTCAAGTTAAATTTTATGCCTGTAAAATATGTACTGGTATTATAAATACATACATGTATATATCATATTAAGTTTCAGCTAGCACCTACCCCCAACATTTTTAAAATAGGCCGTCTGTTTTCCATGTTGAAGCGTTTCTTAAAATCTAAGGTGTTAAAATGGTTACAAAAGTTTTTTTTATTATAAGGATGAACGGGCTGATGTCACTGCCACCATTGTTTTCCTTCAACGGAGGTACATTCCTCGGTTTTTATCCTTGTAGGTTAATCAATGGACAATGGACAAAACTTGAAAACTTGACAAAATATTTTTAAAGCAATTACTTTTGGTAAGAGGGAATACAATATGCTGTCCTTATGCTCATTGTAAGGATTTAATGTTTTTATATAGGTTTTGAAATATTCCAGCTGGAAGTTGGTTATTGTAGGCGAAGAAAACTAAGGTTTTCGCCTCCACCGAATGAGACAAAATGGCGGATTTCATAGCTGTTAGGGGTTTCTTTTGCTTGTAATTGTCCATGCCGATCGTCCCTTTACTTTACGGATTTCATAGCTATTTAGGGTTTCTTCTTTTGCCTGAAGAATTCCGTGCCTATCATCCCTTAACTTTAAAAAGTTCTGTACAACAGGAAACGCACTTGCTATACACGCAAAAAGACGCAATAAATGCAAAAAAAAGGCAAAACAAAAAAAACAAAAAAAAAAAAAAAAAAAAAAAAAAGCAAAATGATACAAGAAGATAGCAAAAAGACGCTAAAATATGATAGAAAATATAAACCATAATATCAGACTCAGTGTTAAGATTGTGTGGATCTTGGACTCAATAGGTCCGAGTGTGGATGCACATGCTAATCTCAACCTCCACTGTAAGCATTTGCCTAAAGGCACGTTTGCACATTATGGCACAGTTCAAAAAAATTGAAATATAGAAATAGTTAACTAAAGATTCCATATGGATCATGTCAAGAGAAAGTGTCATCGGCGCATATACGGGCAGCAAGGACTCTGACCAGGTAAGGAAGACAAGTTAGTATGCTAGACTGCGCGGGCCTTTGCTGTCCACATCACGAAAACATACCTATATAATTTTGACCCCCTTAAACCCCACTTTTATATAGTAAAACTGGGGTTTACAGGGGTATACATTATTTTTCTTATTCTGATCAAAACATAGATTGTGGGTACTTGTTAGAACCGCCTCGCAGAAGTGGTTCTAACGAGTACCCACAATCTATGTTTTGTGCAGAAATATGAAAAAATATCAGAGTTTTTTATTTAAAAAATTTCAGTATTTGGAGGTGAAATTTTCTATATATTTGAAAAGGCATGTTTTCGTAATGACATTTGCCCCGAACACATCTTTGCTCATGGGTGGTTTATTTAAAACTAACAATAAGAGTGCTTATAACAAGGTCCACTGATCCTATTATAAAGGTGTGATAATCTCATTAACGACAAACACTGAACCGATCGACAATTTCACTGAATAAAGAAACAAACAAACATTTTATTGAGCATTAAGCAAATACAATGCTTCTAGCCTACTCCAATAAGTCCTCTGGTGAAAAGAACATGGAATCTTTATACTGTAACATTATAAATATATAAGAGAAACTTTTTGATAAAAATGTTTTGGGAAAAAACGTATTTTAATTTTCTAAATCTGGCCGCAATTTATTGGCAAAATATAAATTTTGATAGATTTAAAATTTCTGTTTTATTTGGAGATGACATAATCATGGTCAGGAAACTTCATAATCGGAGCCAGTGCCAAATAGTCCAGGCGCATATGCATTTTATGGAAAAAATAACCGGGAATAGCGTCGCTGAGCCTTCGACGATCAATTTATTCAGCATCGATCAGCCCACGCCACAAGTAATTCAGACGAGATCGTACATATTTACAAACTATCTGTTAGGTGAGAAAACTGTTAAAAGACTTTAGAGCAGCATGTAATTCTCCTTTCTGAGGAAAACTACCCCACAAAAACAGATTCTTTCGACGAGTGACTGACCTACCTCTTTTGTTTACTTTTTTCAGCCGCTATATTCAGAGCCGCACGTGCTCCGGAAGACGCACACAACATTTGCTTATCGGAGCCCCTGGCTCCGATTATGAAGTTTCCTGACCGTGATAATTTTTATCAAACTTATCAACAGTTGGCCATCTACAATAATATGGCTTTAAATATTTTCTGCGAATATCTTTACATAAAGGGCAAATCAGTAGGAAATGATATTCTTTTTCTGTATAATTCAAATTACAGAATTTGCATTTTCTTTCTACCTTGGGATATTTAGGTAACGGCCTCGTTCCATTTCCAAACGATGTGATATGACAGTCTGAATCTGGTTAAAGCAATTTTAAATTTTTAATTGTGTATTTGATCAAGGTATGGTTCTAAAATAAAAGAATGTTTGAAACGAAAGTATGTTATAAGTCTTTCAGAGATATTAATATTGCTATACCAACTTTGATAATATTGATCAAGTAGTCGTTGTTTAATTACGGGTAGAAATATTCCAGATAGCATGACAACGTTGGGCCAACGTAGTATTTTGGTTAGTCACTCCGTTGGGCCAACGTTGTAAAATAACTTTGGCCCAACGTTAACTTGCTCGTTGGGCCTCCGTAGGGCCAACATGTTGGTGCGACGTTGTGCCAACGTAGGACATGTTGGACGGGTAACACTGAAACAACGTTATGCCAACGTACATTGGCCCAATGTATACCGACATATCAGTAATCAACTTGGACGTAAAATATTGTTAATCCGTATCAAGCATGAAAATTTTGTCCGCATCAAATACCGTAACGCATATTTTCAACTTTGACCGATAAAGCCATAAAATTTTAAGTCAAGGAAAAGTTTGTTACAAAAAATCTCTTTATGAAAGGGTTATTTGAGTTTTAAACAAAAATATGTTATTTAAACATATGTGCTATATCCAATAAAAAATGTATAGGTTGTATATAAGAAAACAAGAGCTCAGCCAAGCGGAGCATTCATTATACACCCGTGGCAAGTAACAAGATGTAGCACATAAACTGGCTCCTGTATAATTCAGTGTTCCGGATATAAACTGTAAGTGGAATTACAAAAAAAAAAAAAAAAAAATATATATATAAATAAATAAAAAAAATAAAATAAAAATAAAAATAAAAATCATTGGGGCATAGCTCTGCTGATATTTGGTGAACTGTAACCTAAGGGTCCAAGCTGGCCCAGAAATTAAGGGAGAAGTGACTTCTCCCTCCTGAGAAAATAGGGAGAAGTTTGCTGCGTCTAGGGAGAAGTGTTTTCGGACGGAGGACACACGACAGAAGCAGGGCTATACTATAAGCTCATATGAGCGTTTGGCTGATTTGTTTTTCCTATACTTCAGTATCGGACCAAACAATAAAAAAAAAAAAAAAAATAAATAAATAAATAAATAAACAACCAAAAAAAAAAAAAAAAAAAATTAAGAACTTTGTAAACCTTTAACTTGTTTTATACTGATTTTATTTTTGTTCTTCCAGGGAGCTAACTCAGAAGAGTATTAAACAAAAATCCAAAAAGAATTATGTTTATAAATTTTGATATTAATCAAGCTTCTTAATTTTGTATCATTTAATAGATGTATTTATAAAGATTTAATAATGGCAACATTTTCTTGCAAATCTAGTAAAAAAAAAAAAAAAACAAATAAATAAATAACATGCCCATATGGCCATAACATAAGTTATTTGCAAAAAAAAAAAAAAAAAAATATATATATATATATATATTATAAAATAAAATTTGCACATTATTACCTCTAAACAATATGTTGCAAAAAGTTTACAAAAACGTTCAAACTGGCATAACTCTGCCAATATTTGGTGCACTATAACCTCGAAATAATATGCGCTGCTCCACATCATTGTGTAACTATATATGAAGTTTCAGTTTGATCGGATGTAAACTGCAGGAGGATTTAGCCAGAAACGAAAAATTCATAGAAATTTTCAAAGGCGTTTAACTCTGCTAATATTTGGTGGACTGTCACCTTGAAATAATATGCGCTGCTCCACATCATGGTCTAACTACAAATCAAGTTTCAGCTTGATCGGATGTAAACTGTAGGAGGAGTTAGTCGGAAACGAAAAGTTTACAGAAATTTTCAAAGGGGCATAACTCTGCTAATATTTGGTGCACTGTAACATCGAAATAATATGAGCTTGTCAACATCATTGTGTAACTATTTCTGAAGTTTCAGCTTGATCGAATGTAAACTGTAGGAGGATTAAACCAGAAACGAAAACTTAATAGAAATTTTCAAAGGCGTTTAACTCTGCTGATATTTGGTGGACTGTAACCTTGTAACAATATGCACTGTTCCACATCATGGTCTAACTACAAATGAAGTTTCAGTTTGATCGGATGTAAACTGTAGGTGAAGTTAGCCGGACACAGAAATTTTCAAAGGGGCATAACTCTGCTAATATTTGTTGCAGTGTAACCTCGAAATAATATGCGCTGCTCCACATCATCGTGTAACCATTTATGAAGTTTCAGCCTGACCGGATGTAAACTGTAGGCGGATTTAGATAGAAACGAAAAATTACTAGAACTTTTCTGTGGGGTATAACTCTGCTAATATTTGGTGGACTGTAACTTGAAAGAATATGCGCTGCTCCACATCATGGTATAACTTCAAATGAATTTTCAGCTTGATCGGATGTAAATTGTAGGAGGAGTTAGCCAGAAACTAAAAGTTTACAGAAATTTTCAAAGGGGCATAACTCTGCTAATATTTGGAGGAGTTAGCCGGAAACAAAAATTTTCAAAGGGGCATAACTCTTCCAATATTTGGTGCACTGTAACCTCGAAATAATATGTGCTGCTCCACATCATCGTGTATCTATTTATGAAGTTTCAGCTTGATAGGATGTAAACTGTAGGCGGATTTAGCCAGAAACGAAAAATTCATAGAAATTTTCAGTGGGGTATAACTCTGCTAATATTTGGTGGAATGTAACCTTGAAATAATATTCGCTGCTCCACATCAATGTCTAACTACAAATGAAGTTTCAGCTTGATCGGATGTAAATTGTTGGAGGCGTTAGCCAGAAACTAAAAGTTTACAGAAATTTTCAAAGGGGCATAACTCTGCTAATATTTTGTGGACATTAACCTCGAAACAATATTCGCTGCTCCACATCATGGTCTAAGTATAAATGAAGTTTCAGCTTGATCGGATGTAAAATGTAGGAGGAGTTAACCGGAAATGGAAAGTTTACAGAATTTTCAAAGGAGCATAACTCTGCAACAATGAAGATGAGCTAGGGTCTACTTGCTTTAAGCCTAATTAAGAGTTTATACACTGGAAGAATTTACAGTTATGTCTAATTACTGGCCGTACTACTGAATACATGGCTTCAATAGCTTTGGTCATTTTTGAACTTACATTTTCATGTATTAATTTTTGCCAGAGAAATAAACGGTTTATTTTATCATAACAACTTTTCGTAATCAATGAAAATACTGAAAATTTTTGGCCAGAATTTAGTATTTTTGTTATTATTTCATGTAAGATAAATATACAGTTCGTCGTTTTTGTTGTATTGATGGGTTAAGATTACGAGAAAGGGGCCCTTACACCATAAGCCATTTCGAAAACATGCCTATTCAAATATACTGAAAATTTTACAACCAAAAAAATGAAAATTTTCAGAAAAAAATTCTGATATTTTTCATATTTCTGCTCAAAAACATAGATTGTGGGTACTCTTTAGAACCGCCTCGCCGAGGCGGTTCTAACGAGTACCCACAATCTATGTTTTGAGCAGAAATAAGAAAAGTAATGTATACCCCTGTAAACCCCAGTTTTACTATATAAAAGTGGGGTATAGGGGGGGGGGGGTCAACATTATATAGGCATGTTTACGTGAAGAAATAGTAGATGCCCATATCAGTCGGTACCTCCTTGCAGTCGGATCAGGGCCAGCGCTGCAGATTTCTGATCTGCGTAATATTTGGCCTTCGCTTGACCACAACAGAACGACGCATTCTGTGGAATATCTCCATGTACAGAGAAGGTTCTGATAAGGCTGCGCGGATGCTCTGGGTCATTGCTAAGTTCATTATGGCATAGGAATTTAACCCAGTCTGATTCAAATGAAACCTCTGCATGAGTATTTGAGATATTTGATATTCTGGGGAAACTCTTTATATGACATTTTGGAATATTGGTGTCATTTTCTACAGAAATTAGGTTTTGACATTTCATGCAAGTGTAAGAGACCTTTTTTTTTTTTTTTTTTTTTTATGCCATTTCAAGGGAGACCACTCTGGCTCGAGTACGTTGTAAGAGAAGGTTCAGAGTAGCCAAACCCGTTATAAAGTCCAATCAACCCAAAATGTAATTCATATAATTGTTATTCATGCTGTAAATTGCTGATAAAGTACAGTACGAGGCTATATTTGCTATATTTGCTTTGTACAATAAATTATTATTATTATTATTATTATTATTATTGCAGCTAAGCAGAAAAGGGCTATCAACACTTCTTCCACAGCATCAAATTGTTTTGAAATGTGAAATGTCGCGAAACAGACCAGATTAGCCAGTGCGTATGCAGTCTACTCTGTAGCCTCTCTGTCGACCAATCTCTGTGAAAGATTTTATAATGTTTACTTTCCTTATTCTGTTCACTTAATTTAAAATGGGAAAAATAACATCACATGGTATGTCTAAATAATTATAATATTCCCAACCGGTTTCGTTTGCAACTCATCAGGGGAATAAACAATAGCAATATGGCATTAAAAATGGCGACGTTACTTAGTAACAATAAATACGTGTACATAGTACACACCGTTAAAACGGCGTCGTTAGTCTTTGTTAAGTGTGGGATTAAATATTTTTATTTCCTTAAGGTTTCTTTGAAAATATTTTAACACAACAGGCCATTGCATGCAGGCAGTTGAAATTATGTGGGTTATTTTACAATTATATAATCCATTGTAGTCGGGAGACCCGTAAAAGGGTAATTGGCAAAAAGTGCAGATCCCGATCAGACGCCGCAGAACGCGGAGTATGATCAGGGTCTCCTCTGTTTGCAAATAATTTAGCCATTTGGCTCTAGGAATATGTAAATCTCATAGCCGGACGTACCTAAAATTGAAATTGGACTCTTCCAATATATAGTGTGGGGGAGTTTATTCAGTATACAATGGGCTAATCTATATAACTTTCCCTTAGGATCTATGTACACATAAAAGAATGAAAATCAGAATCTCGGTTTCATTGAGACTCTTCATATGACCTCGGACCTAATAATACCCGGACTTGTCACCAACGGAACTGCCAAAATATGCTGTCGTGGCTTGATTTTAGCGCTATTTTACAGCACTATGGTCATTAAAAATTATTTTGGATAATAACAAAAGTTGTAATAAATTGTTTTTAATAGGTTTGGTTGAAAAATGTTAGGTCACAATTAATTAGATTGAAGTTATAACATCATTTTGGGTGAATTTCTGATGATTTTCTGCTAAAAGTGCCGAAAGTAGCTAAAATGGGTACCTAGTTTTCTCGTTGATGTTTACAAAAACTGTTGAGTTTTCCTTAAATATAATGCCGCAGTCTTACGGGTAATATATTGACCTATTGCTTTTTGAAAACAAATCTGAGATATTTGGAAAAATAACTGAAATATGAGCATTTAAATTTCATCATACAAAATTATGAAAACTCAGCCACGACAACATATTTCCAATACATACAATACCTGTACCATAGTTACTAGTCCAGTGTATATTGGGTCCAAGATATGACAGCAATGTAGTTTGCAGGGCTGCATACAGACTCCAGCACTGGCTTAAGCTGATCTTGATTTTCCATGATACTAGATTTGGCTTAATCCTTGTCTTGCTGAACCCGGATATATCCTGCGTTTGCAAACAGTGTAGATTCAGATCAGTTGGCTTCTGAACTGATCGTGATCTGCACTGTTTGCCATTAAGTATGTGAATCTATATCAACAAACTTGATCAAGTAATTTGATTGGCTGAAAATTAGAAATGGGTGTGGCTTCTTAATTTATTCAGCAGGACAAGGGTTAATTAATAATCCAAAGGAAAATAGAAATAAAAATTGCACTATCATGGAGTGTAAAGAAAAGTATTAGGTCGGCCATATGGCATTTAACCCCTGCTGCAGTAAAGATAAAGCCCAGTTGTTCAAAGCGTCGTCAGCTTAACGAGCTCGTTAAGGGTCATTTCGTTAACTGTTTTAGCGGATTCAATATACAATATTCTGATACTTTTTGCTGAATAAGGAAAAGTCAGTTTATAGCCCACAAGATATGTTTTGGTGGAAAAACAAGAAAAAATAACCAGAATACATAATAAACCCACCAAATAAAAAAAAAAACGGCGTTCTGACATAAGCGACCAGAGTAGACCTGGATCATGGTGCCAGTCCATGCAATCAGGGTCTAAACTGTTTGCCAATAAATTAAGGACTATACATGGTGTCAGCGACTATTGTAGACTCGGATAAGACTGCGTGGAAGGGTGACCCAAATCTGTGCTAAGCATGCGTAATATGGTCGTTTTGTAATTATAGGTATGTATTGTACACGTCCAACAATAAAATTACGCCGGATGGCTTGAAAAATGTTCACTAGCTTGTTTGTACATTTCACGTGTTGAATTCTTATTCGTGGGGCAAAATTGGGGAGGAAAATTGCATGATTTTATATGTGAGTGAACGTCACTTTCAATAAACTTTTTGTATCAAGAAAATTTTCGTTCAGATGTATATATATGTATGTAAAAATGTACATGTATTATATTAGGCTACATAAGCACCGTTCGTGTCAGTAAAAAAAATACGCCAAGGTTGTATTTCACATTTGTAAGTCAATGTAACAAACAACTTAGTTGCAACCGCACAATCTAATGAGAACTTTTTTTGTTCTCATAGCCGGATAGTAGGCTGACCTGTGCTTTCGCTGCTCACATTGAGAGGGTGGACGGGGGGGGGGATACGGGGATAAGGGGGGCGGGGGACCGGGTAAAGGGGACGGGGGACGGGGATGAAGGGGGCGGGGGACGGGGGAAGAGGGGGTGGGGGTACGGAAATTTTGGGGGCGGGTGTTATACCAAAATTTGTTGTATTTTACTGATTTTACTCTATTTTTATGTACTTCAATGCAATAACTGGGTACCAGAAGTATCTAAAAGACGTACTGAAGTAAATTCAGGTATATTACCAATGAATCCGGCGTTGATTTCACTTCACCGACAAGGAGTGTTCCGCAAAGCGTGGTTTACATTGACTTCGTTTACGTCCGATTTCGGTTTATCTCTAGTTGATTACTTCCCTTTGATTCCGAAAGTTCACAAAATAGCCGTTGTTTCGGTGGCAATCCACACTTATAGAAATAATTAGCCTTCTGCCGTAGACAATCGTTTTATTTGCTCATTGTTGGATATGGACTTTTGCGCTCTTCAAAATAATAATAAAAAAAAAAAAAAAATAACAAAACAAAAAACTTCAAGATCCAACATGAATTTTCTGATAGATGTTCCAAACACGGAATATACACGTTGCCCGGTGGGATGGTTGGGTGAGGCAAAGGTGTCGTGTGTCTTACGTCACCGGGCGTCCAACTGATATTTGTTTACAGTTGGGCAAGGCCTGCTATCCTTGCAGAAGGTAAAGGTAGAGGGGGATGTTTTCATTTCTCCTGTTTCTTCACTTTCATTCATTTTCCTTTCTCTACTGTCCCTCTCTATTATCTCCTCTACTGTCTCCTATCTCTCTTCTGCCAAGGACACCAGAAGGTTCACCGATTAGGCTGCTGTTCACTAAGGCCAGTATGACAATTCATCTTATGACATTCCATTCCATTATCTTATTATTTATTTGATTTGTATATTATTTACATTATTATACCTTTCACTCCATCACCTTTTTGTATTTTTGTAGTGTTTACATGTTTACTTTGCCATTATCATGTGTCTGAATATTGCTGTAATGAAGTTCTGTTAGGGGAGGGCCGTAACTAATGTTGGCAGAACTTGTGGCCCGACCCTATTGCTTGTTTAGATGCAATAAAATATGTTTAAACTAAACTCTTCTGCCTTTCTCTGGGAGACGACACAAAATGACCCACAAGTGTTGACGTGTCGTTAAACCCCAACTCAATCAAATCAATCACACGTTGCCCGGTGACAAAGCAGGGACCATTCAGAGACTTATGGACCAATAGAAATTCCGTGTCCGTGGTCGTGAATAGTCTGTATTAATTGCTAAATATAGTAACTGCTAATTGGTCCGTGAGTAGTCCGTGGTCTGTGAATAGTCCGTAATTAGTCCGTAATTGGTGCATCGTACATCGGTCCGTTATAGCAGTCAGATCGTCTGTGAAAAGTCCTTGGTCCGTGAATGGTCAGTTATGATCCGAAAATCGGTCCGTAAATGGTCCGTAGCAGCAATAACATGGACCGTCAGTTATTTGAAAACTACAAAATAACTAAATAATAAATCATAATTTTAATTGATTGTCTATTATGACCTCTAAACACTTGATTTTTTTTTCTTTTTGGGGGGAGGGGGGGGGGGGGGGAGGATAATTTGACTTGTCGTACTGAATGTGTGATATTTTGTCACCTTGGCTGAAACCGTTTTTGGCGTTTTGAACATGTGAACATAAAGCCAGAATCCGGCATGCGGCAGATACAAAACAGTGGAATTCCGGTCACTTTAAGCAAAGTGCATAAGTGAACTCAGGAACTGATTCAGTCAAATCCACATCTAACCCACAACACCAAAGGTAAAGACAAATACAATTAAGCAGCCACAAAATGAACAGATGGCAAGCAAAGCTGGCAATTTTTTTTCCCCAAAATGGTGGCAACTCTGTTACCCAAACTTATAAACTGAATTATCTTCTCAAAAATACATAATTGCTAAAAGTAAAACATTAGAAACTGAAACACTACATAACATTTAACAAAAAGTACCACAATGAAAGTACCGCCTCGGAACGATCAGTAATGAATTACCCGGGGGCGCGCGTGTATGTGTGTGTGGGAGGGGGAGCTTAAGCTATCTTTACAGGATTCCAACCCTCGCTCTCAGCTCCCATAGCGGTAAAAATGTAAAAAAAATATATATATATTTGTTCGGTCCGTTTGGAGGTTTTCTAACTCGTCCATTAATCATTACGGGCAATAAACAAATCACAGATAATGTCTATAACGAAGCACAACTGATAATAAACTGTTATGGTATGATTCTCAAATCCTTTGATAAGATGATCTCTAATTTTAGAGACAGTATATGTTATGCCACAAGGATCAATTCTATTGAGGATGCTGACCATATTTGCAATGGTGTAAAACCACAGTCATTTGTATTCGTTTGTACAGAGCATTTAAAGTGTCTAACAAAGATTTTCGGCATAGGGCTAAACATCTTGTTTGCAATAGACCTACTCCGGCAGTAACTGATAAGCATATGCTGTGTGTAAACTTTACCTGGTTGGGTATAAACATTTTTCAGCTGCAGTTAGAATTATATAGCTCTGCACTAGGAGAAGTCAGTCAAATTCTGTTAATTGACAGATGGATTAAAGATTCAGATTTAGCATCTACTGTCCTTTCAACATCACTTGGAAAGACGTTTTTTTTTTTTTTTTTTTATTGTTTTTTTTTTTTTTTTTTTTTAATTGCTTGGTGTATTATTTTAAATGAAAAAGGTTTTGGTCTGACTGACCATATCTTATCAGACACCATTTGTCTTTTAGTGTGCTTTATTCTCAAATATTTTCCTAAAATTAGATTTATGGCAAAAAACAAAGAGGCAATTTCTGTAGTTAAGTGTCTTTTTGGATTTTTTGTCCAGGATTTTTTTTTTTCCTTTTCTTTGCTGAATTTGAATTATTGATGTTTCATAGCAATACTCAGAAAATTTCAAAAAAAAAAAAAAAAAAAAAGGAAAATAACTGAGCAGAATTTGTTTGAAATTCTGCCTCCAAGCTAGCTACCCTGCAGATTTCTGCATAATTTGCATTCTTTTATCTGTAGGGAAACAAGCGAAAATATTATTTGAATAAAAAACAAAAAAAAAAAAAAAAAAAAACAATGACTAGAATAAAACCTTTTTGTGCACAGGTAGTTACGACAAAAAGTTTTGCACTAAATCATGGCAAACGTAAGACGTAAGAAGTGCGCTTGGGGAAAATGTACAAGTGACAGTCGCTACAATCACAAGCCACACATGGAACAAGTGAATTTTTTTCCCCGTTTCCGAACCGTGGATGAACCTTGATAGATGTAGATCATGGCTCAAAGCCTGCACAAGACCCCATAAACACATGAACGTAGACACCATTCATATCATTACCTGTGCCCATTGATCTTACTGAAAACAATTAAGCGATTCTTCAGAAACTCTTGTAATTTGACAGACTTTGTATTTAAACTCACAGAACTGATTTTCTTCCAAATATCATTTATTAGTCAAATAAACTAAGCAAAGTGTATCAAGCTCAATCTACTTCCATAGAAAATCCACTAGGTTCATACAGCAGCTAGCAGATATTTGTACCCAATCATGCTGTGTGTAGTATCTGATACCTGTGTTAGTAGCACTGCCGGATAAGCCGCGGCACTTGAAATGTAAGTACCGCCTGCACTATCATACAAGTTGACAACATCATCGTCGCAGTTAAATTTCGGGAAACAAATCCAGTGCAGACCTACATCATTAGGATGGGTATCAAAAATCTGCACAAATGGATTACTTCAACGTACATGTAGGTATCTATGACATTGTAAAGTCACGTTATCCATAAGGTCACGTTATTCCGATTTTGATATTACCCCTAGTTTTTCATATATCATAAGTGGGTTCGTAATTTAAATAACGGTCCGTGCTTTGTCAAGTCCATGAATGATATATATAGGGTCCGTGGTTTGTCAAGTCCGTGAATTGTAGGTCATTATCCGTGAATAATTTGTCCGTATTTTGTTATGCAGTCCGTGTATTGTCAATAGGTCGGTAAGTCCATGAGTCCGTGTCCGTAAGTGGTCCGTGTTTTGTCAACTACCATACACGTTTGACATTTAACTCTCAGCTTTTGAGAAAACCACGAAAAAAGATTATTGTTTTCACGCAGGGTGGCCACACATTTTTAGCAATCAAATTCCTTGATTTTTCCCTGATTTTTCCCTGATTTGATTTGATTTTCCCTGATTAAAAACCTTAATATTATCGCAATGGCCCCTACTTTTAGAAGTCATATACTGATTCAAATGCTGTCAGAATATACAGCAAACAAGTACTCCACCTAACAAGTACTCCACCTTTAAGTAACATTATATCTGCAGGTATTTTAAGCATATGGCAGAAAGAAACCACCAGTAGCAATAAAATTTGAATATTTTGACCTTACAAAGATAAGATTTTTTGAAATTCCCTGATTTTCAGCAAAATTTCAAATTCCCTGATTTTTCCATGCAGGGATTTTTTCTCTCACCATTTTCCCTGTTTTCCCTGTTTTCCAGAGTGCGTGGCCATCCTGTCACGGACCCCTAAGTGTGGGACCATGCTGATCAAAAAATATTAAAAGAAGATACTGATTTACATGGTATAATCGAGTTTTGATTTCAGTAATTTATACGACTGTTTTTGTGCCAGTGTGGATCAGTTAAGGCCCGGACCTAGGCCCATTTTGTTCTTGACCAGTTTAGGACCGGATCAAAGTCCACCACCTTGTGATACCTGTTTTCCATATGGCTCATATGCAGACCCTTACGCAGGCTTTTGAAATGGAGGGTGCAAATTTTTAGCTATTCTGTAAAGGGGGTGCAAATGCTAAGGAAATACCGATTTTGGGGCAAAAATTAGGTGTGTAGTTTGGGGTCAAAATCTGCATGAATGTATATTGCATAGTCATGTTTGAATTTAATTATAGCGTTGGGGATATTAGAAATTCTGATTTAGGGGAGGGAATAATTTGCTTGGGGGAGGGAAGTGGGGGTAAAGGGGGAGGGAAGTGGGGAAAAGGGGGATGGAAGTGGGGGTAAGGGGGGAGGGAAGTGGGGAATGCCTACCCCCCTGTTCACCCCCTCCACATTGGTCATAAGACCCATATATCATTAGATGGGCCAATTTAAAGAAAACAGATGTTCGTGTCGCTTTGGCCTTTTTTTAAATCCGGACCATATATAGCTTCAGATAAGGCGTTTTGTTTTTCAGGCAAAAGTCTTTGATATTTTTCTTATTGCTCATTAGTAGCGCCTCTATGAAGCACCACAGCGTTTTTCATTGAGAAATAATAATAATAAAAAAAAATCCTGTTACGAGGGCCCTGCAAAAAGTTTTGTCACTGGGTTCGGATTACTTCAGTGATACGTTTTATCAAACATATTTTTGTTACAAACCTTCAAAGTATTCCCCCTTTACTGAAACACATTTTTGTAACCTTTTTTTTCCCTGTCGCGAAAAGCAGATAAATAGTCTTCTTTCGGTATCTGTTGAAGACACTGATAAATAGCGCTGCCAAGAGAACTTCTAGACGTACACTTATTTCCAGAAAGCATTTTCGTAAGCCTTGGAAATAAAAAGAAGTCACAGGGACTCAGATCAGGCGACTAAGGTGGATGGTTTAAAACTTTCACCTTTTCAGAAGCCAAAAATACTTAACAACCTCACCCTTATGAGAGGAGGCGTTGTCATGTAAAAGGTGGGCACCTGACTATCCTTCGCTTGGTCGTTTCTTATTGTAAAACTCTTTCACTTTCTTCAGTACAGATTCTTGTAGAATCGGCTAGTGACTGTATGACCAGATGGACAAGGCACTTAAACGACTGGCCCAATTGCGTACAACATCTTTTTCGAACTTATGGTTCTTTTGGCAATACATGGGCGTTTTTGATCTTTTAGCTTCCATTGCTTATTATCAGCCCTTTTTTGTGGCTCAAACATGTGCACCCAGGTTTCATCACCTGTAAGCAAGTTGGAAATAACCCGACTATTACAGCCTTTGTATGTTTTCAAAAGTTCCCGGGCACATTTAAGGCGTTGTGTCTTTTGCTCCTCGGTGAACAAATGAGGTACCCACCTAGCGCAAACCTTTCTCAGCTCCAAACGCTTTCTCAGAATTGTTTGCACACTGCCTTCTGATATGCCAGTACAACTAGCTATATCTTTGACAGACAATCGCGCATCCTGTTCGACCACAATCTTTACAGCAGCGATGTTAGCCTTGGTAACAGAGGTTTTAGGCCTTCCAGGACGGGTATCATATTCAACAGAAAATTTCCCAGCTTTAAAAGCTTTAACCCACCTAAAAACTGTGCGCATTGAAATAGTCTGAGGTCCATATATACCACACAATTCATTAAATATCTGCTTTGAATGTATGTTAAGCCTACTGCGGCATTTAATATAGCTACGAACTTCAGTCTTCTGATCCATGTTCCAGTGTAACAAGTAAATTGGTGTGTGTGTATATGACTGCATCTATTTCAATTTGAAATAACTCGGTCAGTTGAAAAGCAATTTCCGCGAAATGAACGGGTATCGTTAGCTATTCAACACACCATTCAAGTACAGTGAAGCACTTTAAAATATACCTGGGATAAAACTAAGTAAGCCTGTTAGTGACAGAACTTTTTGCACGACCCTCGTACCCCCTCTTATCTGGAGTTATGGGGGCTTTCTGTTATTTGATATAACTGAGTGGCAACGTCAGAAAACGTACCTTCGAACAGGTGTGCCGCGCGAATATTCAGATCAGCCTGTACATTCGCGTTATGTGATCTGAATCTGCCCTTGACGCATTTTGGATAGCCAATATTCAAACTGCTTCATGTGGACTACTAAAACTGATGCCCAGACTGATTTGAGACTTCATTGGGCGCACATGTCAAAAGTTAGATTTTCTCACGTTGCGGTTCGAATGATTCTATAAGAGAGTGTAGATGCGCACTCTGGTCTGGACCTTTGCTGTCCCCATACGGTACAAGGTCCTGTTATCATGTTGTAACCGATAGTAAAGGCTAAGCAGATCACGTTTCGATAATTTTCAATACTTTATCAGCGGGCAGCAAAAGGTCCAGATCAGACTGCACAGATGCCCCCATCTCCGACCTGGGATCCCACTGGCCACATGCAATATTGTTGTGCGCATATGCCGTCAAGGATTTTCCCATGTGCATTATACATTAATCGTACCATATGAGTTTTGTCATTAGAAAAGAGACCTTCTATCTGTTGGAACTGTGAATACCCAGACCAGTCAACATAAACGAGAGCAGCTTGCTCATTAAACCTTTCATCCCTGCAGACCAAAAGTCCTTTTCCCAAACTGTGTAGATCCTGATGAGCTCAGGATCTACACTGTTTGCCATTCTAATTGATGTTTTGACCATTTTAAACAATGGTTCTGACCAGATTCAAAGATGGAACAGACCAGAAACTCTGGGTGAAATGGTTAACTTTACTGTTCGCACACGATAATCAGGTACCATGCAATATGAGGCCCGGTTCAGAATGTGCAAGTTCACCGCGTCCAACCGTAACGCCGGATAAGCGATCGTAACGCCGGATTTTCGGTCTAATAACGCCAGATTACGGTATTTTTCGAAGGATTCGCCGCCATTTGAAGAACCGCGTTTGACGGTGGGTAGAAAACATCAATTATTCAAAATATTAGGATAAGTTGATCGAACATGAAAAGTAGCCTATCCGGATCTACATACATTATTCTATCTGCCAAATCTTCAATTGATATATATACTTTGCCGGAATTGTCAAACACTCAAAGAGAAAATTGTTGTGCAGCTTCGGCCATACGATAAAAAGCATTCTTACAAGAAGGGTTCGTACTTTTTTCATTTTCTGAAAATTCATGACCAGCTGATGGATGAAAACGCATTTGAAAATGACCTTGGGCCATAAAGTGGCGTTCCTCATCACGAAAACACGCCTATATAGTTTTGACCCCCTTAAACCCCACTTTTATATGGTAAAACTGGGGTTTACAGGGGTATACATTATGTTTCTTATTTCTGCTCAAAACATAGATTGTGGGTACCCGTTAGAGCCGCCTCGACGAGGCGGTTCTAACGAGTACTCACAATCTATGTTTTGAGCAGAAATATGAAAAATATCAGAAATTTTTATCTGAAAATTTTCATTTTTTGGTGGGAAAATTTTCAGAATATTTGAATAGGCATGTTTTCGTAATGTGATATTTTTTTTACCGAAAAAGCAAAGCCCGAGACACAATCCACGAAATTTAAGGTAGCGCCAGATAAAACGGTATCTTCTTGATCTACAACTGGCCAATATTCTCGCAGACAAACACACTTGAAAAGGTAAAAAAATAAAAATAAATAAATAAAAAAAAAAATAAAAAAAAAAAAATACCTACACAGTCCAATACCAATTAATCGATACTAAAAATTGTCTTAATTTTAGTATATGAAGTATTTGACTGATCGATCACATACAAGATCAAGGACAAGCACCTCTGTTTTCTTCAAAAAGTATTTAGATCTACGTTACTTTTCACCAACAGCTTTTATCCAGTATTCCCACAGACAAACATATTTGAGATCATTAATTCAAAAACATGTAACAGTTAGATTGTGCAAAGAAGGTTTAAAAGTAATTGTTAATAACCGTTGTTCAAGTAGTCTGCAAACTTCCTCTGGATTCCAGTGGAAAAATGGGGTAATTATATCGCTTACCTCATTTCTTATTTACTTGCCCTTAACTTGATTTTATTACATTTTTCCTTTCATTTTAAGAAGTCTTAGGCAAGGTTATCATGGAATGGAGAGGCATAAATACATACCAGGGGGTAATATTTTCAAAAAATGGTGACAGTTTTAGTTGTAATCTGTTTTATTTAAATTACTTTGCGGGATGCATGTAACCGTTGGAGTTAATAATATGTTAAATACCCGATTCGACTGTTCATAGCATTTATGTAATAAAATCGCTATCGTGACAGGAACAGTTGCATTTACTACAGTTGCTCTGAGCTGTATTTTTCTCAGAATAAGTCCAATCATCGTCTAAATCTGGTGAGTTAAGTATTTCATTATTTCTGTATTTGAGGTCCCTGTATAAAACATGTCATAACATGACTACCTGATACATCCCCATCTCTCCACATACATAACATCAAGCCCTCGCGTCCGTTTTCTTTTATCAGGTAATACGGGAAGTGCTGTTGCACAGCTGTCATGTGGGCAATGTGCACGCAGTACGTGTGTTTGTTATGGATGACAGGCTTTGATGGTGACCCCATAAAGCAAATATTGTCAATGAGCTACTGGAGACATACTATTCGAAAGTTCTTTGATCAACCCCACTGCCATACTCTCCCGACCTGAGTCCTCCTCCTCTCCCCACAACCCTCCCCGATTTTGATTTGTTACCAAAACTGAAGGAACCACTACGGGCAATATGCTACGACAGATTGAATGAACTAGAGTGTACCGTGAACGGGGAGGTCCTATGGATCAGCTTGAGTTGCTTAGAAATCAGCATCGAAGCGTTGCCCTAGAGATAGAATTCTGCCATTCAGTCCTAGAGAGGTTACTTTTAGGGTTATAAACAAATAAGGTGTTTATAATACAATTAAAAAAGTTATGAGGCAATGATCTGTTACTTTTGATTATTCCTCGTAGTTCAATTTGCAGGATTGTAAATGACTTTTAATATAATTGCTCGTTCTATTTTCGTTTTGTGGTATGCGACTGACAGTCCAAAACCGTGACCGTAACCCTAGGACTAGAGTACAAGACTTGGACTAGCTGATAACCTCCTCCACCACGAATGTGACATATTATCTTGAATTCTGCTTCTTTAGAATTAAATGATTTATGTTTAAAAAAAGTGCATACATCGTCTACTGGCCAATAGGAAATTCACACATAGATTTCAAGTAATTTCCAACAGAACGATGTTGCAAACTATACTTAAAGATTTGCTATTGGCTCGCTTTAGACAAAGTCAGCAGTTTGCTCTGCTTGTCTTTTGTACCAATTAGGTTTATGTTATGTCCATGCACTTGGCTAAGCTTCACGCTTCGTTCAGGTGTAATTCTTAAAAGCATATATTGTCGAAGATTCTTTAGAATGTGTGGAATTATAGTCGTATAATTATATTCGCATATACCATACAAAAACACTTGAAGTTGCTTTCAATATTTCCGAATTTCGTAGAGCTATTTAGATCATCAGTGCTTTAGATGCCCTAGACCTTTGATTTGGATGCTTTGTGATCAACAGAAATATTTCTGTGTAACTGCGGCTTCACAGAGAACGGGTTCAATAGAAGCTATTGGTCATTTCTATTTATAATTATGAGACTGGGCTGCGTTCAGTGGTGCAAAGTGACTGAGAACGTTTTGCCCCAGACCCCTATACCAAGTGACGATCGCTAGCAGGAGCAGGGATCCAGGGCAAAATAGGCACAAGTAACTTGCATTTCTGGACGCAGCCAGGATACTACATTACATGTATTTACATTACGTTCAAATATATTTTCAGGTATAGATCAGAATCTCATTAAGTGCATCGTATGTGGCAAGAGCTTCGATACTGCTTCGTCCTTGAGACGCCCTTGCGACCTACTGTAGTTTGAACTGAGGGTGCATCCTTGCTTCTGTAGTTCAGTTGCCAGGGTGCAAAGCTGTCAGGGTGCACCATGGCTTTTGTAGCTGAAATCTTAAGGCTGCCAAATGGCTGTTGTAGTTGAACTGCTAGGGTGCACACTAGCTTTGTGGTTGACTTTCAGGGTGCATCCAGTATATGTTTGGGAGCACTTTAGATCACTATGAGCATATGCTTGGATATAAGGGGTGCACGTGCACTAAATGCACACTGGCTGGATCCGCCCCCTGGGTTAAGTTAGAATTATACACGTACCGGGTGTACCACTTTGAGTATGCTAGGGCAGTACGGTCGCCATAATAAGAGTATAGACGTACTTTCCATCAACGGTTTTCGAGTATGTACGTACATCCAGTCTCTTTAGAGACATCACAATTATTTGAGCTACTCTGATCGCCAGGATGCTTATCAATTGAGCATGCTATTACACTAAAATCTTTTTAATCGTGTAAAGTGGATCTATTTACCTCATCATTTATTCCTATTATAACATTACGTAAAAACTTGTCGCAATGTCGCACGCGCTGTTGTCTACTTGCTCGTTATTGACGTCATAATTGATATGCGGGAAACAATACGCAAAACATGTTAGTTATAGCCAAACTGATTTCTTATAGTTGCAATTCCTACAATTGCAATATTATTATTATTATCGTTTTCTAATTTGTAGTTGTACATACAATCGACAAGGCAAAAAACTATTTTCGCGTATTTTTGTACAATGCGGCATTTTTCATGACACAAAAATGGCAAACTTATTAGTCAAAATGGTAAGGCAATGGTTCAAGTGCCTTTAGCTTGTCGTATTTCATTAATTTTGGCAAAATCCTCGAAAAAATCGGTTTCAAAATATCGTATCAATCACAGTAGAAGGAAATATATAATGTACACTGAAGCGGAAGTCGATGTCATATGATGATATATGTTTATTTGCACATGACCCCGTTTAAAGTAAGTACGTAACATTGAAAAGCAGGTGCGAAATAGGAGACGTGAACCAAGTAACACAATAAAGTAGCTACAGAAATCTTAGGCCAAAGCCGTATGCCCTTTATGTCGGCCGACCGCCGCAACAAATGGTAAAAACATCAAACCTGTGGAAAAACAGTACATAGATTTAAATATTTTTCAAGTATACAGAGGTGCTTGATCTTGTATGTGATCGATACATTCAGATACAATTTATAATATCGATTACTTGGTATTGGAATGTGTAGGTGATTTTTTTTTTACCTTTTCAAGTGTGTTTGTCTGCGAGAATATTGGCCAGTTGTAGATCAAGAAGATACCGTTTTATCCGGCGTTACCTTAAATTTCATGGATTGTGCCTCGATCTTTGTTACCTCGGTAAAAAAAATCTCAGCAATGGCCAGTTTATGGCCCAAGGTCATTTTCAAATGCACTTTCATCAACCAGTTGGTCATGGATATTAAGAAAATAAAAAAAAGTACGAACCATTCTGGTAAGAATGCTTTTTTATCGTATGACCGAACCTATACAACAGTTTTCTCTTTGAGTGTTTGACAATTCCGGCAAAGTATATATATATCAATTGAAGATTTAGCAGTTACAAGAATGTATGTAGATCCGGATAGGCTACTTTTCAGGTTCGGTCAACCTATACTAATATTTAAATTAAATGATCCTATCCAGTTCTTCAAATGGCGGCGAATCCTACGAAACAAAACGTAATCCGGCGTTAATAGACCGAAAATCCGGCATTACGACCGGTTATCCGGCGTTACGGTTGACACGGTGAAGTTCGCAGGTTGATCTTGATCTTCGCTTTTGGCAATGACTCTGTGGTGTGTCTTTTCTTAGGTTCTCTCATGCGATTTCGGTGATGATTTAGTGTTTTATGTCTCTTTCAACATTGTTTGTCATATCGATGCGATGCAATGGTGATAAGGAAAGGTGCAGTGAAGCGCCGTAAAGTCACGGGCTGCGTTTCGCCATTAACGAGCCTTCTATAAGCGTCCTGGTGGCCGAGCGTTCAGCGCTCCCGACTTCAGATCCGTTTGGAGACAGTTTGTTTGTTTTGTCAAATACAGTCGACTCTCGTTATCTCGAATTCCAAGGGACACTCATAAATACTTCGAGATATCCATACTTCGACACATCAAATGTTCAGAATTGAGGAAAAAATAATTCGCATGACCACATTTAACAAATATATATGTAATTTGACTCCTGAAGTTAGAGATATATTGAAAATATTGTGGAAAAGAGGAGAAATTAGAACAATTTCTCCTCTTTCCCACAATATTTTTTACCTGTTGTTAGATTTTCATGTTTAGGCAGCGACTAGATTTTTACTTCGAGATAAGCGGTTATTCGAGATAGAGAGGTCGAGATAACGAGTCAAGTGTACTATTCTCGTCATCAGTTTGTCGTCATCTGCATTTCCCATGACAGTGGTAAAGATTTAATGTCCTTTTTATGACGGCATGGCTCTTTAAGCCAACAGTAAATGTCCTTATTAGAATTGCGTACGAGTTCGCTTGTGTGTGCCTTCGATTGTCGCATGTCCATCAAGTATAAATGACAAAATACATTATTTTTCTTATATGTGCTCAAAACCATAGATTGTGGGTACTCTTTAGAACCGCCTCTATGTTTTTAGCAGACATATGAAAAATATCAGAATTTTTTATCTGAAAATTTTCATTTCTCGGTGTTAAAATTTTCAGTATATTTGAATAGGCTTGTTTTAATAATGAGAATCGTTGCGATAGCCGTCTGGGTCTATTCGAGTTATATTTCTGATAAAAGGAATAATTGTGGCAAAGATTCATGACAGTAGGCAGGCTGGCCTGAATCTGTATAGTTCTCACAGGCTGACCGTATATATTCTAAACATTCGGACTGACAAGCCTTATCACGCGCAGTCTGACCAGGATGAACACTGCATTTACTGTATAGATTGTGGAAACGCCAGCAGGGACTTTCAGGAGGGTCTGGATATTGGGGATGCAGGGATAAGATTTCTCTAATAATTAAAAAAAATATTTCTTTAAAAGTTTGGCCGTTTCTTTTGTTTTTCCCCCATTATTTTCTTTTCTTGGGTGAAATATTATTTTACCCAAACTGGTTTTCATTTCCTTTTTTATTCTTTAGATTTTTGTAAATACTTAAGATATTTCTTTAAAGTTAACTTCTGGGCATCATTTGCTCCAATCGAGTATATTCTAGCCATATATTTTTTCTCAGAATCATCATAAAAATGACATTTTTTTTTTTCTAAATCAGTAAGTCCACTCTAGATCCTGACCCTCATTTAGGGTAAATGTGGTAGGTGTTCGAGTGGCCGGTCCCCTTTGCCTGTCGGCGGGGTGGGAGGGAAAGGAGAACAATATCGGACGCTCGGACCAACGCCGAACCTTAATCTCAGACGTTAATATGTATTATACTATATGCTAAAATAAGTAAATATAAATGTAGGTAGGCCATAGCGATATCCTATACTTTATATGCTATATGCCCACCCAGGGAAACCCGATATCGGGATATCGGAGGTTGCGAGATTTCGGAGGTAAACAAATGATGTCATCCAGCAACAGTGTATGTACTTATTTTCTTTTAATGATCAGAAAAGTGCTTCTGGCGGATAAGCAACGTAACCTATATTTTCTCAGTTGAATAGTTTAATATATGAAAATGGCATTTCAATATAAAGTATCCTCCTATTTATTCAAAATCACGTTTGAAAAGGAAATTTCGTTGTTTCTCACCCAAATTCCATTTTCAATTGTTTATAGCTTTTATCCTGTAAAGCTTTTTCATTGAGTATGTATGTCTGTATAATCTAGAACCTTTCTATAAATTATACAAGAAATAGCAGATGTGAAAAAATTACTAAAGCGGCAGAATTTTTAGATTTCTTTAGGGTTGTTGTCATATTTATTGGTAACAGGATGTCGGAGGTATGATGCAGGGATGTCGGAGGACAGATTTATATTGGTTAACGGGATATCGGAGGAAAGGAAATTTTGTGTTCTTCTTAAAACGGCTACATCTTTTCTGAAACGTGATCTTGCCTGGTTTAATATGTTGAAGACGATTACCTGAATCGTCAGGAGTGGCATGTAGCAAGCGAACAAAGCGTTTATGCAGACTGGCAAAGAATAAATGAAATAATGTGCCAAAGACTTATCAAGATAAAACATCAAGATAACCAGCCTTCGTGATGAAAACCCCGGTAACAAACACGACTTCACATAGAAAAAAGTGGGGATTGCAGGACTATAAATTTTTTTTTTTTTTTTTCTTCTTTTTCTTGTTTCTGCTCTAAAATATGTATTGACGTACTCTTAAGAACCACGTCGTTTCTGCTCTAAAACATAGGTTGCGGGTTATCGTTAGAACCGCCTCGATAAAAAAATAATAATAATACGAAAATTAACAGTTTTCTTTCTGAAAAGTTTGTATTTTTTAAGACATGAAAATTTCATTCTGCGTGTTTTCATATTTGTTCATCACAACGTTTTGTGCCTTTGGTGAGTTTCCAGGCCACTACACAGACTTTTGAAATGGAAGGGGCGGGTGTGTGAATTCTTGGCTATTCTTAAAGGGGACACAGATGCCAACAAAATGCCGATGGGGGGGGGGTGCAAAATTAAGGAATGTTAAGTGATTTTATGGCTAAACCTGCATGATTTTTAAAATAATTGGCCCGAAAGGGGTACAGGTCTCGTTTCATCGTTTGGTCGGTCAGACACTCCATGGATTTTTCACTTACGTTTAATTTAGGCTTAAAAACTCAGGCCCGTGGGTTTTGAAATGGGGATGGTGTGACCGTATGGAGGCGTGCAAATTCTCAGAAAATATCGATTTAGAGGCAAAAATTAGGGGTAAATAATTTGTCCACAATGGGGGCTACGTTCGCCAACTCCACCCCCATCTGCTTGATTTTGAAATGAATTTGTCCATCCCCATTCCCCCCCCCCCACACACACACACACACACACACACACTCACACGCACGCACAGCGCGTATGGAAGAACACGTTACGAAATCTGCAATGTTTTCTATTGATAGCAAATGAAAATGACAAAGGTCTCCTCGATACAACTCGATACAACTCATATAATTATCATATCACGCTAGCAAATTTGTGCGGTGAAGACCCCTTGTAAATCTCATTTATATTAGGAAAATGGGATTACAGGGGAATGTGTAATTTTTCCGGCTGCTGCTTAAAAAGCTAGATAAGCGGACTGACCGTAAAGATTTGTAGACAACAATGTTAAGTGACACCACATGGGGAGTTCTTATAAGACAGTTTGCCAACAAGCATTTAAATCAGGAGCGTTACATAAATAAAAACAAATACAATTAAGATTCTCTTATATGGACTTTCGGTTGTACGCGCAAGGTGAATACAAGCAAAGAACAGTATAGTTCTAAACTATACATTGTAACATTTGGATTTCGATGCACATTTGATGAAATTCCATTAAAATGATGGAAGTTAAGGGCATTATAAGATTTCAAGATGATTGACATATGGGTGTTTTCTTTTTGTTTTGAATGTTTAACTGGATTCCACAGATTTTAAAAGAACTATTTACCAGGCTCATTGTGTGATTATTATTATTATTATTATTACTGTTGTTGTTGTTGTTGTTGCTAAATTCTAAATTAAGCGACCCATCTAACACAGGTAATGGTCAAATATGAACGTCTCAGTATAAGAAAATAGATAGATTCTTGTAATTAGATATACAAATGTCAGCCCGATGGACGAATAAGCACCTGTTGATAACTTTCTTATAGATTTTTTGTACTGATATTGGTGAATATTGTGCCGAGTTGGGATATTGCTATGAATAATTGATATATCATAGATTTACAGTGGTAACGTTACGTTTATTATTTCTGATCTGATGGCACTCGTTGGCACCGCATCGGCGTTGTGGTTCTTACGAGTTTCCAAAATCAACATTTCAATCGAAATTTAGGTAGGAAAATATCACGTTTCAAATATAGAACATCATTTTTGCAGCGAAAAGCTGTTTTATTGCATATAAGTTCTTAAACGTAACGACATTGGTTCTAGTAATATTATTACATTAAACTCTCCTTCAAACCAATCAAACCCTATTAAAATTGCTACAAAAAGAGACACTAGTATTTGCATACAGGCTTAGCACCATATTGTGCGAGCAGGTTTTAATTTATATTGCTTTTTAGACAGAACTCGCTCCGTCATTTTACAGTGCCTCCGAAATCCAGCAACAGTCCCTCCGAGATCTACAGCATCATGTGTCAATGTACCTCCGAATATTCCGTTATCCAAAATTTCGCTAGTACTTGCTTAAAATTTCATCTGGGGGCGTTATTTTGTGTTGATAAACTGAAACAACTATGAAGACAATCGAAGAGAAGATAAGTCCATCCTTGGGCAATAATAAACCAACATGTCATTTACCATGATCGGGCTGGTAGCCGTCGAAAAGGCAAAAACTGAGATGAAAAATAGATAATCTTGGTTCAAATGCCGTTTTCACCTCCACAAAGTAGCTGAGAAAGGAAATATTTGCTTTAACACATTCATTATTATGTCTCTAGAACGAGCAACTTAGCTTTTTTTATCAAATGAATAAGATATAAGCTATAAAAAAATGGATAAATACATACCCTGTCGCTGGATGACGTCATTTGTTTACCTCCGAAATCTCGCAACCTCCGATATCCCGATATCGGGTTTCCCTGGGTGATGCCGTTATAAATCATAATATGTCTGTCTTATATACATCTAAATAAATATGCCTGACAAATTTCTGCAGCAGGTCAATCCTCAGGGTCACGTGACAAATCAATATATAATGCCTTCACGCCTGAACACCGTCGCTTTAGCTTTCTGATTACGTAGAGAGATAGTTAATTTTGACAATTTCATCAGTTATCTAAAGCTCACATCTTTTCATAA
Source organism: Anodontia alba (assembly GCA_964016985.1). NCBI lineage: Eukaryota > Metazoa > Mollusca > Bivalvia > Lucinida > Lucinidae > Anodontia > Anodontia alba. The sequence goes on from OZ024832.1 coordinate 78,591,686, forward strand.
TCATAATGGTGTCAACACGGAGACAGGCAGCAGCGGCAGCTGCAGTAGCAGCAGCAGGTACGTGTGTCTTTGTATCGTAGCAGAATAGGGCGGTTTTGTATGTTCTTATTTATTTTTTGTTGGCGGCCCAGTAGCACGTGCACAGGTAGCAGGGGTCTGTCTATCTGGGGTGACCAGCTTCTCAAATGTTTTATAGGGTGTGCTTACAATAATTATATATCTCTTATGTGGATTCTTTGTACCATTGTCTACCCTTCCTAGCATTTTAGGCCTAATTACGATTAAATCTTTTCTTCCAATTTTGGCGGGGCCGCAAAAAAAGGCGCGAACTTTTGTCGGATTTTTTTTTTATTATTTGCGGAAAATTTTCTCTTACCCCTACTCGATCCTGACCATACTAGCCCTAAAATATAAACCAGTCTGTTAAAACACCTTTTGTGGTCCTAAAATTGCTGGATGAGTGGTAAATAGTGTAAACCATGGATAGCCGCCGCCCGCGGCGTCCACGGCATCTGATCTGGTTCACACTGTGCTCAGCCTATCAGTAAATATTGTATATAAAACATTCAGTTTAGAACAGTTTGAGAATTGGTCCAGAATAATAAATTCAAGGTACTGAAATCTGGCTTCCAGGCTGAAAATTTCAGACGCCTACATAAGTCATTTTGCCGTCCGATCCGCAAGAAAATCTTATTTGAAATCTTTGGATACTATTCATCACCAAGGTTTACGTCTGGCTCTAGGGGCTTTTCGTACTTCTTCCGTCGAAAGTTTATACGCTGAATCAAATGAACCATCATTGTATATAAGAAGAGAGAAATTGTCTCTTCAATATGTTACTAAATTAGCCGCCAATCCACGTAATTCAGCCTATGATTGTGTTTTTAATCCTAAATATGAAAGATTTTACAACAACAAACCAACGGCTATTAAACCCCTAGGCCTGAGAATACAACCGTTACTTGAAGAGGCCAATATCAATATTAAAAATGTTCAGCATTTTTCTTTTCCATCAAAAGAGCCATGGACGTTAAACCCTCCAAAGATTATTTTAGACCTTCATAAAAATAAAAAAACAGAAGTCGAGTCGCATATTTTTAAGAATGAATTTTTAGAAATCAAATCAAATTATAAACATTACCTGTCAATTTATACAGATGGTTCTAAACAAGATGAGAAAGTTGCTTGTTCTGTTATTAGTCCAAATTTTACTGACAGTATCAGATTACCTGATAATAGCTCCATTTTTACCGCCGAAGCCAAGGCAATAGATATTGCACTTTACCATATCAGAGATCAGTCTGAAAAACAGTTTATCATTTATTCAGATTTCTTTCTGTATTAAAATCTCTTAAAGATTTACACCATACAAACCCATTAATTCAGCAAATTCTTAAAAAATATTATTATCTTTCCGCTTCAAAAGAAATTGTATTTTGTTGGCTTCCCAGCCACGTTAATATTCGTGGAAATGAATTAGCAGATTCAGAAGCCAAATCTGCATTATCCTTAGTAATAACCAATTTCAAAATTCCTCACTCCGACTTTAAATCAAACGTCTGTCAATACATCAACAACAAATGTCAGTCTGTTTGGGAAACACAAACTTATAATAAATTAAATGAAATCAAACCAAATTTTAACAGCAAATGCACATTCTCTAATCTCAGCAGAAAAGAACAAACAAAAATCACGAGATGTAGACTTGGACACACTAGAATTACTCATTCTTATATTTTAAACAATGAACAAGCTCCATTCTGCATTCCTTGTAATGAACCTTTCACAGTCAAACATTTTCTTATCACTTGTGCTGAATTTAATCACATTCGCACAAAGTATTTTAATATAAAAACTATAAAGGAACTTTTTGATATGCCAACTCAGAAAATACTCGACTTTCTTAAAGAGATCGGACTTTTTAATAAAATATGATCAGTATTTTTAATCACTTAAAATCATTGATACTTTATCTCTTTAAAATAAATACATCAATCCTAGATATTTTTAAATTTCTCATTAAATAAAATCATCATATAACATAAAACTTATTAGACGCTATATGCCCTTTTAGGGTTGAGCGTCTATAAACAAAATATCCATCCATCCATCCATCCATTTTGCCGTCCATGCATCACTGGGGCGTCCAACTGATACTGACTTGCAGTTGGGCAAGGCCTTGCAGCAGGTAAGGGTAGAGGGGGGAATGTTTTTATTTCTTCTGTTTCTTCACTGTCATTCATTTTCCTTTCTCCTCTATCCCTCTCTTTCATCTCCTTTACTATCTCTCTTCTCCCTTTCTCTGGGAGACGATACAAAATGACCCACAAGGGTTGACATGTCGTTAAACCCCAACACAATCAATTGCCTTCCATGCCCCGATGGGGTGGTCGGGTGGTGCGAAGGTGCTGTGTATCTTACATCACCGGGGCGTCCAACTGATACTGGCTTACAATTGGGCAAGGCCTGCTATCCTTGTAGTGGGTAAGGGTAGAGGGGGAATGTTTTTATTTCTTCTGTTTCTTCACTTTCTTTCCTGTTCCTCTTTCTTCCCTGTCCCTCTCTTTCATCTCCTCTACTCTCTCTTCTATCTCTTTTCTCCCTTTCTCTGGGAGACGACACAAAATGACCCTCAAGGGTTGACGTGTCGTTAAACCACAACACAATCAAAAATCCATGCCCCGATGCTAAGGCCCTGCGCAGCACTATGGCAACTGGTTGGCTTTCAAGTAAAAAGAAAAAAAAGTGAATACTGATTTAATATTCATCAGTACGAAAACACGCCTATTCAAATATATTGAAAATTTCACCACCAAAATCTGAAGAGTTTCAGATAAAAAAATCTAGTATTTTTTTTCAAATTTCAGTTCAAAACATAGATTGTGAGAACTCGTTTGAACCGCCTCACAGAGCTTACGAGTACCCACAATCTATGCTTTAGAGCAGAAATAATAAAAATAATGTATACCCCTGTAAACCCCAGTTTTACTATATAAAAGAGGGGTTTAAGGGGGGTCAAAATTATATAGGTATGTTTCCGTGATGTATTAATTGTGCTTAAAATAGAGTAGTAGACATCCCAGGTTTGAATCCTTGCCGCTAGACTTGCTACTAGATACAGAATTCAACTAAGACTGTACGATGCTTCATTACAGTCTTTCACGATCAGCCTTTCATTGGTTCAGTGTGACAAGTAATTTTGCCGATATCCTCATCACAAAGTCCTCATCTAATGGTGTTCAAAAATATAAAAATGCAAAAGAATGAGGATGACAAAATACAAAAGCTGTGATAAGGACCATATTCTGATGTCTTTCTTTTTGTCACCGAACAAAAATATGAAGTTGTTCAGGGGGGGTGGGTGCGTTCGGGTGGGGCGGAGGTGGGTGCAAATGCACCCTCTCCAAAATCAAATAGACTTATAAACATTCAGTGATAAAGACTGGTAAAGATTGTTTTTGATAGAAAATCTGGTAAAAACCATATGTCAGGTGTAAAAATATAAAAATTATGAATGATATGCGCAGTAATATCTATTTAACGTATTCGAAAATGAATGAAAAGGTCTTCTGACGCTTCCAAACACCGAACAATATACACAACACCCCGATCTACACGGGTCCAAAACGATTACCGGATAAAGCGCCCAATAACGGAAATCGATTTCTGCAAGCATTTACAGAGGCGAATTTTGAGTTTTGCCCGGGAAATTTCCTGCGCACCATTTTCTGTATCAGTAGGTGAGGTTCTAGTATCGTATTGCCCACCTAATCATAATATTCCTTATTTGACGGGAATAAACTATGATATTCAGCGGATCTCGTCTATCGCTATGGGTAATCAGTTGTCTTTGAAACATTAATTCGAATGTTACCGGTACTCGCACTACTACTTCTTGGAAAGAAGTTTTTTGCTTGGCGTTTTATTTTTAATAAAACCATTTGTCTTCTATGTTTCTGTGTTTTGTTCTCAAATATTTGCACAAAAATTCAAGTTACGGCCAAAAGTTGACCTGACCTATGCAATTTCTATCACTTTACTATTTTTTGGAATTTTTGTAAAAGAAAATATTTTTTACTTTTCTTTGCTGAATTTGAATTATTGACGTTTTACAATACTGTGAAAATTTCAGAAAAATTGAACAAGTGGAACTTGTTGAGAAAATTCGATAGGATCCAAGTTACCTACCCTACAGATTTAAATTCTGCATGATTTGGCATCATTTTTACTATGGGGAAAAAGTAAAAATATTTGATTTTTTTTTTTAAAAACCAATAACTAGAATAAAAATTTGTACATTGGTAGTTACGACAATTGGTTTTGCATTAAATCATGACAAAATTTTGCAAATTTACTTCTTATGTATAAAGCGTCAAGCAAAAAATGACTTTCTGAAAGATATCGAAAGCACAGATAATATTATGCCTCGGTAATTTGCAGCCATTGTCCCATGGAGTCTGGGATGGCAGGGGAGGGGCCGGGTGGTGTGGGGTGCATAGCAGGGCTTAAGTGTGCCAATGTTCTGGCATGCCTCTGTTGCTACAGGGTGACCATTTGACTGACATTTTATGTCCAGGTTGTGATTGAAATAAATCTGAAATTTTTATTTTTGCACATCATTAGTTGAATTTTCTGATGAATTTTACCCATTTCTGTTGAAGTTGGTAAAATGAAATCTGAGACTTTGCATACACATTGCAGACATGATGAACATGTGCATGGAGAATTTGATGCTGAAAAATTACTTTTTGACAAAAAAAAAAAAAAAGCAGCTTTTTGAGCTAATTGGCCTTTTTTTTCACTAAATTACATTTTTTGTTTTTTTAAATTACATGCAGACATTGAATTAACTTTTTTTCTTCAAAGAACTTCTAGTTTTATCGACACTTACATTGCGGGGAGTATCCAATACCGTAAGCAGTGTTTATTCTCTTGGACCCAATGTACACTGGACTACGGTACAGGTATTTGGCTGAGTTTTCATAATTTTATATGATGTTTAAATGCTTACATTTCAGTTATTTCTCATAATATCCGAGATTTGTTTTCAAAAAGCATTAGTTCAGTATATTACCTTTAAGACTGCAGCATTATATTTAAGGAAAATCAAACAGTTTTTGTAAACATCAACAAGAAAACTAGGTACCTATTTTAGCTACTTTTGGCACTTTTAGCAGAAATTCACCCAAAATGATGGTATAACTTTAATTTTATTGATTGAAATTTAACATTTTTCAACCCAACCTATTAAAAACAATTTATTTCAGTTATTATCAAAAATCATTTTTAATGATCATGGTACTGTAAAATAGGGCTAAATTCAAGCCAAGACAACATATTTTGGCAGTTCTGATTGTGACAAGTCCGAGTATTATTAGGTCGCAAGTTATTCTCTTTTTTCATTTAATACATTTTGGAAACTTCTATAGATGTATGTTTTTGACAATCTCCGTAAATCCATGTACTTATCAAATTACAGTTTTCAGACTGTAATTATATTTTTTGTATTTATAAACATTAATGTCTTAAGACCGATTAAATAGAGTAGTTCCTAATTGAAATTGTCAAACTGATATCTATTGGAAGCCATAGCTAGGTAAATTATTACTCTTTCCTGTATATCCCAACAAGGCTGCATTTGCTAATTAAGACAAGTAAGGAATGATGAGGTAAAATTGCATGGAGACATTTCAGTGATGATATATGAGGTTCTGTAGTTAAGTCATAAGAGCACTTCAGGTTGAAGTCCTATAAGGCAAAAAAAAATTAAAAATATTAGATTCTCAGCCACCGCCACATCTGTCCAAAAGGTCCTGCATGTATGATTTTTTCAGTGGTAAGTTTTTTTGCAAACCACGAAAATACGTGACACTGGATTTTACTTGCTTATCTGAGAATCATTTCTTACCATTGCAATATTGACCACAAACATATGGCATTCTTGCTTACTTGCAGAGAAAATCAGTAAATTACGATCTGTTTATGTTGTTTTGGTAAATTACGATCTCTTTATATTGTTTGAGACTTTAAACTTGCAGATAGATAGATTTTAGATACTTCCAGTGGCTATTATGTTTAGCCAAATGGTCCCAAATGTCTAAGAATGTACCCAACCAGAAAATAAAAATAAAAAGCCACCCGCACACTTCTGTTTTTTAAAAAAGTGTCTGAGAATCTAATAACTTTTTTTTGGCCTTAAATAATCACTTTCTGTCCTCTTATAATGCTATTCTGGTGATTACTTAAAGTAGTAAAGTTTGTAATACTCCTTTGAGCTTAAACACACCTGAAAACCTTTCCTCAGTCTCCACTGAAATATGGTCCAGAATGGAATGGCAAGGTTCTGTTTATAGTAGGCTTCTGGTGTTTATAACAGAACACTACAGCGATACACCTGCCTTTTACGAAAAAATGTTGTACAAAATTCTGATATATGAATTTTGTTTGTCATTCCTCAAAATAACTAAGTAGTTTCCGAAATCATAGGTGAAAACCTTCACATTAGTTAACAAAAATGCACTAGCAGAACTGTGAACTTAATAGTGTCAACCAACAATTAAGAGTTCAGTCTTTTTTCAGATTCATGTCCAATCATAATAAATCTGTGATTGCAGGCTTTCAAACAATGTTAAATGTGTATAACAAGAAGGACAAATGTGCTTCAGAAATGTCTCCCTGAAGGTTCTAAATAATGCTGAAATTCAATTTCGGCCTGATCAAAAGCAGACTAATCTGAAGAAGAAAAAATGCTTTAGTGACATTGTGTTTACCCCAAATAATTGTGACACCCTGGCTGCTATTGTCCTAAAATATTTGTCCATTTTTTTACCTGTTGTATCTAAATAACAATTTGTATAAACCTTACATCAGATGATGCATTCATCAGTCTGATCTGGGTCAGCACTGTTGACTCAGGCCTGTCTGTCCCAATACTTACGGTGCCAGACTTGGTGGCTCAGTTGGATGCACCTCCGACTAATGATCAGGAGGTTGCGGGTTCGACTCCAGCCGGTTCGGCAACATTCTTTCGTGGAGATTGATCATGAAATATTTTCTACGACCACTCTCTCTCTTCTGCTGATTCAAGAAGGCCAGTTGTCAGTTTCTTGTGAAAGAATGTGCACATTACTGGTTAAATGCTGCCAGTAAACGTGTGAATAAGTGAACTGACCTCTCTTGACATGACCCGATAGGGTTGACTGGGCCGTAAAACCTCAAACACAAACAAAAAAATGTGGCTCTACTTCATGTATGCAAAGCATTTTGGCTGGAAATTAATACCTTGGCACATCTGTGGCACTGCCAGGATTCATTGAAGGTTAAATTATGGCACAAGCCCTGCTACAGTACAGCTCAGGTGGTTTTTCAAAATCCCCCCCGAACCGGTGGGGTTGATTTTTTAGACCACCGCGGATCTTCCTGATACCCCACTCCAATTCCCACCGCGACGGATTTTTTGTCCACCGCGTTTCCGCCGAGTTCCCTCCGCAAAACCACCACTTACATGTAGAACTCTGCGGCGGGCAAAAGTTTATCATGGCGAGCTCATCATGAAAGATTAGTGACGTCAGAATGATTGACAGCTTCGAATTTTTCCGAGTTTGCATGGGGAGGAAATCGGAACCTTTATTTTGCTTACGCATCAGTCGGCTGATTTGCCGCTGAATAAATACAGAAATATTTCTACCTAGAGATTAAAAACAAAAAACAACAACAACAACAACAAAAAAAAAAAAAGAATTAATGAATAAAACAAGAAATAAAAAAATAATGTATTTCTGTTTGTTTATTTCTTACCTTGTACCTGGGTACTTAAAGGGGCGCTTCTGCTAACTTAGAGGCTTTTATTTTGAGACCAATGAGCATCCTCCCGAAAAAAAAAAAAAAAAAATACGAGTAATGCCACGTAGGCGGAAGCATTAATCTCCGATGGTCAGGATCGTGCATTCGATCCTCACAGGTTGAGTGATTTATCATGAAACGCATGTATTTGCTACGGTCATTCGCTCCTTCCACTGCTTCAAGATTGGCAGAACTTTACAAGTTGCTGGCGGAAGGGAGTTCTGTGTACTGGTTAACCACTTATTGTATAAGCATGCACCCCCTCTGTATTGGCCCGATTCATAAAAAATGCTCTTCCCAATTCCATTTTGCTGTAAGACTGGATACCAGGAGGTCGCGGTTCAACCCCCGCAGAGGTCGGCTACATTCTTTCGTGGAGATTGATCATGAAATATTGTGGACGGTCATTCTCTCACTGCCGCTGATTCAAGAAGGGCAATTCTCAATTTCTGGCGGAAGAATGTGCACAATAATGGTTAACCGCTTAGAGGACTAAGCTTGCCCAGTAAACGTGTGGTTAGGTAAACTGACCGCGCTCAACATGACCCCATTGGTTTGACTGGGCCGTAAAACCTCAACACAAACAAACAAACATTCCACTTCTCACAGATCAGACGCGTAAAGCAATGGCAGTTAACTCCCTTTTAAGTCAGTTACAGTTAGCTCCCTTAAATCAGTAAAACCTGCAGTGTGAGTACCTTACCCAGCATTTATCAGGGTACAAATGAATACTTTGTTACGTTATTCTCCTACAGTATAATACATTAATAACATTATATTTATGACGGGCCCCAGTAGCCTAGTGAATAAGAGAGTTGACTCTTAATCCATTAGGTTTCTCACCGCTGTGGTTCGAGCCTGGCTCGGGTTATATGTGGGAAAGCCAAGTTCTGCTTACGGATGGTCAGGTGGTTTTTCTCCGGGTTCTCCGGTTTTCGCCCACCTTCGATGAACGATCGGCTCGATATAAGTGAAATATTCTTGAAAGGGCCATAAAACCCAAATAAAAAAAAAACTAAAAAACATTATATTTATTGGCTAATACAACAATCTTCAGAACTTTCGTTTCCATGTGAAGTGTTCTGTTTTTGTGGCTTCAATATGCGATATGCAAAACCAAGACCGTAATTTATTTAACGAGTAAAAGAGACGCATTGTATAAATCTAGCGCATCGGCGGGAAAGCGTCTTTTGGGCTAATTCAGCAGACGACAGATTGAATTCGTTTTCTTTTTCTTTTTTTTTTCAATACCAAGAAAACAGGATTTGACGTTTCATGCAGTGGAGACAATTTGCATGAAGTGCAAATAATGTTCTGTTGGAAGAATGAGAAAAATATTTCAAAATGTCGTCTGCTGAAAATTGTACCCAATGTGCTTATCGTTAAGGTTTGCACAAACAACTCGCGCATGAGTCTGTGCGTGGCAAAACCTACAGTAGAACTTGTAGGAAGAGACGAATCAGCCTGCACACTCTGAGACTGCACATCAGCCGATCTCAGTAGTCTGAGCAGAGCCTTCACTAATCGTAAGTACCCCCTATGATTACTGGGTGTAACAAAACGTCTTATGCGACGAGCGAAGACTCGAGTCAGTACGGGCCTGCACATTCTGATAAGAGCATTCACTGATCGTATTTACCGTCGATAGCCGGGCTGTCCAAAGCGGAATAAACAGTGCGACTGCAACGGCACATTCTGTTCAGACCCTTCACTGATCGTACAGTAAGCAAGAAGCTTGCTTTATCTAGTGGGTCGATGCACAGACTAACCTGGGTCTTTGCTGGTCACAAGTACATTGTAGTATTGTAGGTTTTATCCGATTCAAAGTTCGTACATTGTAAATCATACTTCAGACATGAGAACTTTGTACCGACATAATTTTTGTTTGAACTGGAGTTAAACTGCCCAGTCAATACTATTCATCGAGCCCACACACTTTTCCGGGCGGGCTTATTCATAAGCTATTACAGCAGAAACTGACAACTGCCCTTCTTTTCTTTCATATACTTTGACGATAGAGCCTACTTTTGGGGTTATGGCCCTTTGAACACCGAAACTATTTTAGTGATTTCTGTAATATATTTGTGTCCGCTCTGTAACTTGAAAACTGTTTGCGATATTTTCTTGAAACTTAATTTATTAACAAAGTTATGGTACTTGTTTGATCTAAGTGCAGTGGTGGGGCATGGTGAAATGTCTGCAGCCCTTTTATTAGATATTTAACAGATTGAAATATTGGGAAAGGGTGGCTCGGTGGTGTAGTGGTAAAGCTGCGCGCCTTGTCACCCAGGGATCATGAGTTCGATCCCAGGCTTCTTTCATATGGGACTTTAAACCAAGGTCCACATCTCCGTATGAACTAGCTATTAGTGGGACGTTAAAAAACTCACTCACTCATTTGAATTGTCATTAACTTCTGTGGCCCCTTGTTCGTTACGTGTGTTTTTTTGTATGACAGACACCATTTTTGCTTGGGCTGTCTCATTGATTCAGTGTCTCTTTGATAGCAGAAGTGCCCCTTTAAGTAAATTTATATTGACACATGCCGTTGCTGCACGCGAGTGAGAATTTCCCGGTCTTTTACCACAGTACGACATTTATATTGAGCGCGTGCGGTTGTTGGAAAAGGCAGTTACAGGAATACCAAACATAAATACGTAATTCGTGGATTCGGGGCAGATGTTTGATTCTCTTTGTGATTTTTGAGTGTTTATTTTGTTTTTTACGGCACATTAAGTATAAATGACCATGCCGTGCCCACTTGTTGGCCGGACCAAACTAAGACACAGAATCCGGTACTTTTTCATATGGAGCTTTGTTGCGGCCCATGTTACCTGCTCGAACAGTAAATGGGGCTACCGGGGTTTTCTGTGGACCAAGGGAACACCCAAATATATTTCAAGGAACAGGGCAACATTGGTTAATATTTCAAGAGAAAAAGGAAATAAACCTAATTTTTGGGGATCGGAAAGTGGCAATTTGGAAAACTCATCCTTTTCTATGCATTGTCCGTCGGCAATCGCAGTGTTTCGATGCTTTATTAATATTCAAAAGGATGCTGATTAGCGAAAACTGACTCAAGCAGGACATATGAATATTGCAATTTATGCACCGAATTTGCAGTACGTTTTGTGTACGTAGATACCAACAATTCTGTACGCTCATGGTGATTGGGAATGCGTACAATCAAAATTCGTTAATTGCTGTCACACAATGAGTTGAAAAGACTGATTTGATCAGGTCGGCAGTTTGGTCCTATTCAACCATGCATGCCGAAAAAGTACGACTGGCTTTAGCCACGCCCCTTTGGAATCCGCTTTCTCACTTCATCCCGGAAACACCGCGTGGCCCCCGCGGCTGTTTCAATTGCCTGTCATAATCGCATCAAATTTTACCTGTTCGAAAGTAATTTTATCAGGCGATTTTTACCGCGGGAACGCAGCGGATCCACTGGCCCGGGTGAAACCACAGTGGGATACTAAAATTTAATCCTTTCCACCCGAATCCACTCCCCACCGGCTCGGGGGGGATTTTGAAAAACCACCTGAGCTGTACTGTATCTCTGGCCCCCTAGAGGCAGGAGTTTCAAATGACTGGTGCATAAGTATAGCAAGAAGAGTTTTCAGAACCTTAATTCATGTTGCTAATGTGTAACAATCTGTGGAAAATTTTCAGCAGACGACCTGGAAATATTTTCTTTTTCCCAGAAAATGAGAATTGCAAGAATTCAAATGTCAAAACCTGTTTCTGGCAAAAAATAATAATAATAAAAAAATATCACCAATTTGTCATTTTCTGAATTACCTCAGAGTGGTAAAGTTAAACTGAATATCAACTTGATAACCCTAGGTATTGGATCAGAGACCAACCAGTGTACAGCCAGATCAAACCTAGCAGAGTGCAGTGTCTGATCAGGGTCACACTGTTTGTTTGTATTTCAACCTTTCATTAAGTCTCCCATATAATCAGACCGGAATCATAGTCCTTGAAGCAAATATCTTCCAATGCAAGGGTGGTCAGATTTTCAGGTTTTGGTGACAGACAGGCATGTAAAATATGCCAGTTCTTGAAGAGATTACAAATCTCTGATTAAATACATCAATCAACATTTGAGAGAAGGTTTAATATGTAACTGTTGTTCAAAAGAAAACATATCGCATTCCTTTTCCACTGCTCAGAAACTAGGTATTTTGACGGCTGGTGAGTAAGGGGGTAAGGGGGGGGGGGGGCGGCGATTAAGGGATAGGCGGTAAATGAGAAGACCATAGTTTACAACAGGAAAGAAAAATGGTTATAATGGCACTAGGATTGGAAATTAAGCTTCAGGAAACATTTGCTGTAATTGGATCAGAAATGTACGTAAAACACGACTGGTAGTATGAAATACGATATTGAAAAACTGTGGTCTTCTCAATCACCATCTATCCCTTTACTCGCCCGCCACCACTCTCTGTATGCAGTACCAGTCAATAAAATGCCTAGTTTCTGTACAATGACAAATAATGCGATATATTTTCATTTGAACTACACAGTACAAACCATAATAAACCGTCACTGCCATGGTGATCTACTTAACCAGAGGGTTGTAATCTCTCCAAGAACATTTGTTTTACATGCCTGTCTGTTACCAAAACAGCAATATCTGACCACCCTTGCATTGGGAGAAAAAACACTTATTCCGTATTCGCTTAAGGGACTACCATTCTGGTTTAATTATATGGAAGACTAAATAAGAGGTTGAATTACATCAACCAATTTGGGATATCAGCAATCTTGCCCTAATGTCAGCTTTATTTCAGCTGACACCCACCTTCATCGCTATCTAAACTGACTCCGCAACCACCTCTGGAAGATCTCCTTACAATTTTCTTCTCATGACGGTGTTGCGCGTGTGGTGATAAGCAACCACGAGTCCTAATAGCACTTATGTGCTTCAATAAATTCACTGGACAGGGATCATGGATCTGTTTTCTTAGTGCAGTGCTTGCATTTAGGGAATTCCAGGTGTCTGGGAAGGGCTGCGGTTTGTGATTGTGGCACTCCCTGGACTTTTCTCCTACCTTTTTAGCTCACCTGAGCTATGCTCAGGATGAGCTATTGTGATCACTTTTCATCCATCTGTCCATCTGTCAGTCCATGTCCATGCATCCGTCCGTCCTTCGCCAATCCGATCAAGTTGGTCAATCGGTTCGATTCCCTCGAGAGCATGGAGTTAGAGATTGACACCTCCATGCTGTCGCAGACCCGGAAAAAAATAAAAGGATTAAGTTCCTTATTTTGAAATCATCTCTCCATTCATCATTGATAAAAAATCAATTATTCAGTGGAACTGTCGAAGACTCAAAGCAAATTATAACGAAATTTTAACAACACTACTTTCTCCGACCGTCTTTTGTCTCCAGGAAACCTTTTTAAAAACTACAGATAATGTTAATTTTAAAAATTATAGTTTATATAATCATATCGCAACTGAAAATCAGAAAGCCTCAGGAGGTTCATCTATCCTTGTAAAATCAAATGTTCCTCATAGACAGATAGATATAAATAGTAATTTACAAGCTGTTGCTGTAAATGTCACTGTGTCTAAATCCATAACACTTTGTTCTCTATATCTTCCTCCACACTGTAAATTTTCTAAACACGATTTAGAAAATCTTATAAACCAGTTACCTCGTCCTTATTTATTATTAGGTGACTTTAATAGTCATAGCAAACTATGGGGTTGTCTGGATACAAATGACAAAGGAGAAATAATAGAAAATTTTATTGCAGAAAACTTATCTTCATTCTCCTACAAGAAATTATTTTGCTTTAGATTTGTCTATATGCTCTCCAAATATTTACTTAGATTTTGACTGGTCAGTTCTAGATGACCTTCATGGGAGCGATCACTTTCCAATTAAAATTGAAGAAATTGAATCGACAAATGAAGACCATAATTCCCGGTGGAATTTGAATAAAGCAAACTGGGAGAATTTTAAGCAGATGATATACTAGCTTTTACTGATACATTAATTCACATAGCCGAAAAATGTATTCCAAAGTCCTCGACACGTTCAAAAAGAAATAGACCTTGGTTTAATAACGATGTTAAAAATTCAATAAATAAAAGAAAATCTGCATTATGAAAGTTCAATAGGCAGCCAACAAAAGAAAATCTAATCCATGCCAAACAAATGCGAGCTAAAGCTCGAAAGACAATAAAAACGGCTAAAAGAACATCTTGGCAGCAATACGTCTCCAAACTTAATTCTAGAACTCCAGCAAAGAAAATATGGAACATGATTCGAAAAATTACTAGCAAAAATAAAAATAACAAGCATGTCCATATTAAATCAAATGGAAAGATATGCTCAACGATTAAAGATATTTCCAATGCACTAGGAGAGAATTTTCAGAAAAACTCTTCTAGTGCAAATTATTCCGAAACCTTCCAAAACATAAAACAGGAACAAGAGAAAGAGCATCTAAATTTTACGTCACTAAATCATGAAAAATATAATGTACCATTCACAGCTTCAGAATTATTAGATGCTCTTCATAAATCTCACGATACAGTTGCTGGTCCTGATGACATTCATTATCAAATTCTTAAACATTTACCCGATAAGGCTTTAAAAGCATTATTAAATATTTTAAATGATATTTGGATCACTGGAAAATTTCCAAAAGACTGGAGTAAAGCAATGATTATACCTATACCAAAACCAAATAAAGATTATACTGAAGCTACTAACTATAGACCTATTGCTTTGACAAGTTGTTTGTGTAAAACAATGGAGAGAATGATTAATGATAGACTGGTTTGGTTCTTGGAATCAAACCAGCTTATAACAAAATATCAAGCTGGATTCAGAAAAAATAATTGTACAAACAGTCATTTGATTCATTTGGAATCTTTTATTCGTGATGCCTTTGTTAAAAAAGCACATGTCGTAGCTGTATTTTTTGACTTAGAAAAAGCTTACGATACTACTTGGAAACATGGCATCATGAAAGATTTACATAAATTAGGCCTTAAAGGCCGATTACCACTTTTTATTCAAAACTTTTTATCAGATCGAACATTTAATGTTCGAATAGGTAATACGTTATCGGACATATTTAAACAAGAACAAGGTGTACCACAGGGAAGCATTTTATCACCTACCTTGTTTGGCATTAAAATTAACGATATTGTTAAATGTGTGAAAGACCTTGATTGTTCACTTTTTGTTGACGATTTTGGAATATTTATTAGATCGAAAAAAAAATATGGAAACCATTGAATTCAAACTACAACGATGTTTAAATAATATAGAAGATTGGGCAACAGAAAATGGTTTCAAATTTTCAAAAACAAAAACTCGATGCGTTCATTTTTGACAGATACGTCAGCTACATTTAGATCCTCATCTCACCATATACGGTAGTCCCATTCCAGTCATCAGTGAAGCAAAATTTCTGGGTCTTTTGTTCGATAACAAATTATCTTTTATACCACACATCAAAGCTTTAAAAGCTAAATGTTTAAAAGCTCTTGATATTCTTAAAGTTCTCTCCAGTTCCGACTGGGGAGGAGATCATACTGTTCTTTTAAATCTCTATAGATCTTTAATTAGATCTAAATTGGATTATGGAACCATAGTTTATGGATCCGCAAGAAAATCTTATTTGAAATCTTTGGATACTATTCATCACCAAGGTTTATGTCTGGCTTTTTAGGGGCTTTTCGTACTTCCCCCGTCGAAAGTTTATACGCTGAATCAAATGAACCATCACTATATATAAGAAGAGAAAAATTGTCTCTTCAATATGTTACTAAAATAGCCGCCAATCCACGTAATTCAGCTTATGCTTGTGTTTTTAACCCGAAATATGAAAGATTTTACAAAAACCAACGGCTATTAAACCCCTTGGCCTGAGAATACAACCGTTACTTGAAGAGGCCAATATCAATATTAAAAATGTTCAGCATTTTTCTTTTCCATCAAAAGAGCCATGGACGTTAAACCCTCCAAAGATTATTTTAGACCTTCATAAAAATAAAAAAACAGAAGTTGAGTCGCATATTTTTAAGAATGAATTTTTAGACATCAAATCAAATTATAAACATTACCTGTCAATTTATACAGATGGTTCGAAACAAGATGAGAAAGTTGCTTGTTCTGTTATTAGTCCAAATTTTACTGACAGCATCAGATTACCTGATAATAGCTCCATTTTTACCGCCGAAGCCAAGGCAATTGATATTGCACTTTATCATATCCGAGATCAGTCTGAAAAACAGTTCATCATTTATTCAGATTCTCTTTCTGTATTAAAATCTCTTAAAGATTTACACCATAGAAACTCATTAATTCAGCAAATTCTTAAAAAGTATTATTACCTTTCAGTTTCAAAAGAAATTGTATTTTGTTGGCTTCCCAGCCACGTTAATATTCGTGGAAATGAACTAGCTGATTTAGAAGCCAAATCTGCACTCTCCTTAGTGATAACCAATTTTAAAATTCCTCACTCCGACTTTAAATCGAACATCCGTCTATACATTAACAATAAATGTCAGTCTGTTTGGGAAACACAAACTCAAAATAAATTAAATGAAATAAAACCAAATTTTAACAGCAAATGCACATTCTTTAATTACAGCAGAAAAGAACAAACAAAAATCACCAGATGTAGAATTGGACGCACTAGAATTACTCATTCTTACATATTAAAAAATGAACAAGTTCCATTCTGCATTCCTTGTAATGAACCTTTAACAGTCAAACATTTTCTTATCACTTGTGCTGAATTTAATCACATTCGCACAAAGTATTTTAATATAAAAACTATAAAGGAACTTTTTGATATGCCAGCTCAGAAAATACTCGACTTTCTTAAAGAGGTCGGACTTTTTAATAAAATATGATCAGTATTTTTAATAACTTAAAATCATTGATACTTTATCTCTTTAAAATAAACACATCAATCCTCTTCCAATTTCTCATTAAATAAAATCATCATAATTATAACATAAAACTTATTAGACGCTATATGCCCTTTTAGGGTTGAGCGTCTATAAACAAAATATCCATCCATCCATCCGTCCGTCCTTCCATCCGTTAACATTTTCAAACTACTTCTCCTCTGAAGCCGCTGAGCTAATTTTGCTCAAATTTCATATGGAGCCTCCTCAGGTTGTGGGGAATGAAAGATTGCTAAAATGGTCAGAGTCCATTGACCAAGATGGCCGCCATATATGGTAGCCACCTTTAACAATCATCTTCTCCAGAACCTAGAATGCCTTGGGGCTGAATCTTTGCAATAATCATCGGGGATGAGAGGTCTACCAAAATTGCTAAAATAATTGTTATACATTGACATTTGACCTTTTTTACGGCAAGGTCAGGTTTGCTTCCCTATGCATTTGTATGGGCACCATACATTTGGTTTGGAAAACTGTTGAGAATTTCAAATGACTTCTGCTCTTAAGCCTCCTGGCCAATGTTGCTCAAATTTCATGTGGAGCCTCCTTAGGTTGGGTGAATGAAAGATTGCTAAAATGGTCATGGTCTGTTGACCAAGATGGCCACCATGCCCATGTATGGTAAAAACCTTTAAAAATCTTCTTTTCCAGAACCTAAAATGCCTTGGGGCTGAATCTTTGCACATATCATCGAGGACGAGAGGTCTACCAAAGTTGCTAAAATAATTGTACATTGACTTTTGATCTTTTTACAGCGAGGTCAAGTTTGCTTCCCTATGCATTTGTATTGGCACCCAACATTTGTATGGGAAAACTATTGAGAATTTCAAACGACTTCTCCTCTGAAGCCTCTTGGCCAGTGTTGCTCTAATTTCATATGGAGCCTCCTTAGGTTTGGGGAACGAAAGATTGCTAAAATGGTCACGGTCCATTGGCCAAGATGGCCAACATGCCCATATATGGTAGAAACCTTTAAAAATCTTCTCCAGAACCGAGGATGCCTTGGGGCTTAATCCTTGCACAAATCTTCAGGGACAGGAGGTCTACCAAAGTTGCTAAAATGATGGTCATACATTTGACCTTTTTACTGCGAGGTCAAGTTTGCTTCCCTATACATTTGTATGGGCACCATACATTTGTATGGGAAAAATGGTGTGAAACCTCAGGGCCAATGTTGCTCAAATTTCATCTTGAGCCTCCTTAGGTTGGGGGAAAAAATATTGAGAATTCATATTTTGGACATCTCTATAATCCAGTTGAATTGAAACTTGATGATGAGCATTAGCACGCTTATGAGACACAAAATAGCTAAATGAGCCAAATGAAAAATCCAATTTCTAACATCTCTTCTCAAACCTTAGATCACTTTGAGCCGAAGCTTGCTCTGTAGCAACAGGATGACTTCAGGATCGAAACGAACGAAATTTGTGCTGGTCGAAAATCCAAGATGGTCGCAATGGTTCTGCTCCATTGAACAAGATAGCTGCCAGAGCTGAAAAATAGAAAATCTTCAAACGACATCTCATCCTTGGCCAATGGCCTGACTTCAAAATATTTGCACAGATGTATTTCACCAATGTCCCTCAACCAAAATTACTAAAATGGCTCCGCTTGGCTGAACAAAATGGCAGCCAGAGCTAAAAATAGAAAAGCCTTTAAAAGACATTTCCTCTGCAGCCAGTGTCCTGATTTCAAAGTAATTTCACAAGAGTGTTCCTCTTATGGCCCTTTACCAAAAAAAGTTCTGCTCGGCTGAACAAAATGGCCACCAGGGCTAAAAATAAAAAAAAAATCTCTTTAAACATCTCCTCCTTGGCCAGTGGCCTGATTTCAGAATGATTTCACAGAAATGTTCCTCTTATCCTCCTTTACCAAAATTGCCAAAATGGTTCTGCTCTGCTGAACAAAATGGTCACCAGAGCTAAAAATAGAAAAAAAATCTTTAAACAACATTTCCGTGGCAAGATTTCAAAATAATTTCACATCAATGTTGTTCCTCTTATGCCCCTTTGCCAAAATTGCTAAAATGTGCTCTACTGAATGAAATGGTTGCCAGAGCTAAAAATAGTAAGAAAAAAAACAACAACAAAAAAACCCTTTAACAATAAGGATAGGTAGATGAACCAAATGACTTCTGAAAAATATCTGAACTTTTTTTTTTACTTGTGACGTTTTGGTAATTTCAGCATTTTAACCTTGTAAGCAAGATATCTCAAACTGTTTAAGCCATTGCCTTGTCATAAGAATATTGGAAAAATGTTGCATGCCATCTGCATATCTGCAGTGGCGGTTTCACTCATTTCAGCGAGTTGTGGCCCGTGGACCTCTTATTTTTAACTCTCAAAGCATCAAGTAAAACTTGTTGCAGACTATATATATATATTTTCATAGAAAATAAGCCCCGTGCTGGTTCCGGGCTTAGAATAGGCCAGACGTAACCTCTGCGTGACGTACGAGCCGTCTAAAAGAGGCTGCCCGTGACCACCCGGGCCCTCGAAATAGGTGGCTGCCTTCCGCTTCTGTGGCAGTTGGGTAAAACCCCTAACATAATAGAGCAACCGTCCGTTCAACCGGTATAATTCCAGACTATAAAATTAAATTTACTGAAATGCATCTTAAATAGGAAAAAACAAATTTCGCGAGATCTATCCTTTTAAACCTTTCCTATCTCATGTTACTAACATGCTTCATTTGTTTGTGTATCATTCTGTACCCGTGGGTCGCACATGGGACGAAGATTATAACCTCATCTGTATTTAACATATGTGTTTGTCTTGTGTTTGTGTCATTTTTCCGAACTCTAGCATTCTCCACATTAAAAAGTAAGATGCATTTATTATTGTTAGATAAAAAAACTAAACGTTTTTCAAGGTATGAAAGCTACATATCATTTGAAAGCTACATATCATCTAACACAGCTTGTTTGTTTGACTCTCTTTAAAAATGAATCCAAAATGAATCCTTCTTTCTTTAATAAACTGTTTATTTTAAATATGGATCTCCTAATGTTAAAAATAACCTTTCAATTTCCCAGACGTTTTCGGCCTCCCTTGTCTGTAGGGAATAAAATCTACAGATCACTTTCCTTCTGTAGTGGATAGGGTGTAATCCCCTATTAAAACAGGAACCACCTGTTTGCCGTGGGTGGCATCTCGTATGCTGGGAGAGGGGAACCTGATGATTGAGGAAAGCCCAGGGATCTCCAGCTTTTCAACACATCATTTTGGCCCTTATTTCAGATAGAAGAGCGGTCTGGGTTAGATCCGGCCTGGATCAATCGGCTCAGTCGTGCCAAGCTCTAGAAGCGCACAACTTGTTCTTAGCTTCTTTCTCTCTTTCATACGTATCTTTATGGTACCAACCGGGCTTATTTTTCTCATGTTCCTCTAACTTTAAGTGAGTTTCAATGGGCGGCGGCTGAAGGGTCAATTGGTGGGCTTGTTTTGGGGCTTTGGCGGAAACCTCTGTGAGTGGAGGCTGTGGATAGGGGGATGAACTCAACTGTTCATAAATTTTTCTATGGAAATTTAGATGAATAGGTGGGAAATCATCTAAGCATGAGGCCGAGCTGAAGACTCTGATCTTGACACCGAGTATAATAGCAATGTAGCCTTGACGTTAGAAATAGGAGATCCATTTCTGTTAAACGTCCCCTTGTAGGGCTCCATGGAGGGTGACGCATAGCTATCGAATCAAAACTTTTATCACCATGGCCTCTCGAAAACGATTTCTGGCGTTCGACTCTTCGGAGGACGACACGCAACCGACTACTTTTACTTTCAAAGCAAATGAGAACTTCGCTAAATTTTTAGTGATTTCGAGTAAGGAAGACAAACCAATTACTTCTCTATCTCCATTCATCATAGAAAAACAAATTGAATCTTTAATAGGCACTCCAAAAAATGTTAAAAAATTAAAAAATGGAACTCTTTTGGTCGAAACAAACAGAAAATCACAAACTGATTATCCCTTGAAAATTACAAAGTTTTTTAATATTAATGTCACTGTCACAGAACATAAAACTCTCAACACTTGCAAAGGTATTATCCGTGACAGAATGCTAAAACATGAAACTGAAGAAAATATCACAGAATATCTTAACACACAAGGAGTAACAGCTTGCAAACGTTTTAAAATTAAAAAAGATGGAAACTTTATAGAAACAAATACACTTTTACGGACTTTCAACACCACAACTTTACCGAAATCACTAAGAATTTTTTACCAAATTATACCGGTTGAAGTCTACATTCCAAATCCTCTGCGGTGTTTCAACTGTCAGAGGTTTGGACATCATGAAAACGGCTGTCCGGAAGCACCTGGATCAATATGTGAAAAATGTGGTATGGGTGAATTTTATCACCCTACAAATGCTTGTAAAAATGAAGCCAAGTGTGTGAACTGTCACAAAAACCATCAATCAAAATCAAATCAGTGTGAAATTTGGAAAAAAGAGAAAGAAATCATGAAAATTAAAGTTACACAAAAAATCACTTATTTGGAAGCCAAAAAGATTCAAGAAAATCAACCTGAAATCACCTTTGCAAAAGTTGTTCAATCCCTAAACACTAAACCTGAAACCAAAGAAACTTCTACCCAGTTTAACGAAAAAGATTCTGTCATCAAAGCAAATTCAAAAGTTATTACATGTACTCCTACTCTAAAACCTAAACCTAAACCCACATCTACTCATCAGTCTAGACCACCAACAAAATCTCAAAACAGTTCACAAACACAGCCGACTAAAACAAGTGGATCACAACAGAGATCCAGGTCCAGGACAGCTGACCAGAAAGGTAAAATGGAAAAGAAAAAGATAAAGATAAAGAACCAAATCCATATAGTAAAGGGGCATCGGCCGATCCGATCAAGTTGGTCAATCGGTTCGATTCCCTTGAGAACATGGAGTTAGAGATTGACTCCTCCATGTTCTCGCAGTCTCAGAGAAAACAAAAGGATTAAGTTCCTTATTTTCAAATCATCTCTCCATTTATCATGGAT
The DNA here is from genome assembly GCA_964016985.1 of Anodontia alba. Taxonomy (NCBI): domain Eukaryota; kingdom Metazoa; phylum Mollusca; class Bivalvia; order Lucinida; family Lucinidae; genus Anodontia; species Anodontia alba. The sequence goes on from OZ024832.1 coordinate 78,613,479, forward strand.
AAAAAATCAATTATTCAGTGGAACTGTCGAGGACTAAAAGCAAATTATAACGAAATTTTAATTTTAACAACACTACTTTCTCCGACTGTCTTTTGTCTCCAGGAAACCTTTTTAAAAAATACAGATAATATTAATTTTAAAAATTATAGTTTATATAATCATTTTGCAACTGAAAATCAGAAAGCCTCAGGAGGTTCATCTATCCTTGTAAAATCAAATGTTCCTCATAGACAGATAGATATAAATAGTAATTTACAAGCTGTTGCTGTAAATGTCACTCTGTCTAAATCCATAACAATTTGTTCTCTATATCTTCCTCCACACTGTAAATTTTCTAAACACGATTTAGAAAATCTTATAAACCAGTTACCTCGTCCTTATTTACTATTAGGTGACTTTAATAGTCACAGCAAACTATGGGGTTGTCTGGATACAAATGACAAAGGAGAAATAATAGAAAATTTTATTGCAGAAAATGATTTATGTTTATTTAGCGATAAACAACCAACTTATCTTCATTCTCCTACAAGAAATTATTTTGCTTTAGATTTGTCTATATGCTCTCCAAATATTTACTTAGATTTTGATTGGTCAGTTCTAGATGACCTTCATGGGAGCGATCATTTTCCAATTAAAATTGAAGAAATTGAATCGACAAATGAAGACCATCATTCCCAATGGAATTTGAATAAAGCAAACTCGGAGAATTTTATGGAGCTATGTAATGAAAAATTAAATCCTGAAATGTTTAAAACAGCAGATGATATACAAGCTTTTACTGATACATTAATTCATGTAGCCGAAAAATGTATTCCAAAGTCCTCGACACGTTCAAAAAGAAATAGACCTTGGTTTAATAAAGATGTTAAAAATTCAATAAATAAAAGAAAATCTGCCTTACAAAAGTTCAATAGGCAGCCAACAAAAGAAAATCTAATCCATGCCAAACAAATGCGAGCAAAAGCTCGCAAGACAATAAAAACGGCTAAAAGAACATCTTGGCAGCAATACGTCTCCAAACTTAATTCTAGAACTCCAGCAAAAAAGATATGGGACATGATTCGAAAAATTACTGGCAAAAATAAAAATAACAAGCATGTCCATATTAAATCAAATGGAAATATTTGCTCAACGACTAAAGATATTTCCAATGCACTAGGAGAGAATTTTCAGAAAAACTCTTCTAGTGCAAATTATTCCGAAACCTTTCAAAACATAAAACAGGAACGAGAGAGAGCATCTAAATTTTATGTCACTAAATCATGAAAAATATAATGTACCATTCACAGCTTCAGAATTATTAGATGCTCTTCATAAATCTCATGATACAGCTGCTGGTCCTGATGAAATTCATTATCAAATTCTTAAACATTTACCCGATAACGCTTTAAAAACTTTATTAAATATTTTAAATGATATTTGGATCACTGGAAAATTTCCAAAAGACTGGAGTAAAGCAACCATTATACCTATACCAAAACCAAATATCGATCATACTGAAGCTACTAACTACAGACCTATTGCTTTGACAAGTTGTTTATGTAAAACAATGGAGAGAATGATTAATGATAGACTGGTTTGGTTCTTGGAATCAAACCAGCTTATAACAAAATATCAAGCTGGATTCAGAAAAAATAACCGTACAAACGATCATTTGATTCGTTTGGAATCTTTTATTCGTGATGCCTTTGTTAAAAAAGCACATGTCGTAGCTGTATTTTTTGACCTTGAAAAGGCTTACGATACTACTTGGAAACATGGCATCATGAAAGATTTACATAAATTAGGCCTTAAAGGCCGATTACCACTTTTTATTCAAAACTTTTTATCAGATCGAACATTTAATGTTCGAATAGGTAATACGTTATCGGACATATTTAAACAAGAACAAGGTGTACCACAGGGAAGCATTTTATCACCTACCTTGTTTGGCATTAAAATTAACGATATTGTTAAATGTGTGAAAGACCTTGATTGTCACTTTTTGTTGACGATTTTGGAATATTTATTAGATCGAAAAATATGGAAACCATTGAATTCAAACTACAACGATGTTTAAACAATATAGAAGATTGGGCAACAGAAAATGGTTTCAAATTTTCAAAAACTAAAACTCAATGCGTTCATTTTTGTCAGATACGTCAGCTACATTTAGATCCTCATCTCACCATATACCGTAGTCCCATTCCAGTCATCAGTGAAGCAAAATTTCTGGGTCTTTTGTTCGATAACAAATCATCTTTTATACCACACATCAAAGCTTTAAAAGCTGAATGTTTAAAAGCTCTTGATATTCTTAAAGTTCTCTCCAGTTCCGACTAGGGAGGAGATCGTACTGTTCTTTTAAATCTCTATAGATCTTTAATGAGATCTAAATTGGATTATGGATCCATAGTTTATGGATCCGCAAGAAAATCTTATTTGAAATCTTTGGATACTATTCATCACCAAGGTTTATGTCTGGCTCTAGGGGCTTTTCGTACTTCCCCCGTCGAAAGTTTATACGCTGAATCAAATGAACCATCATTGTATATAAGAAGAGAGAAATTGTCTCTTCAATATGTTACTAGATTAGCCGCCAATCCACGTAATTCAGCTCATGATTGTGTTTTTAACCCTAAATGTGAAAGATTTTACAATAATAAACCAACAGCTATTAAACCCCTTGGCCTTAGAATACAACCATTACTTGAAGAGGCCAATATCAATATTAAAAATGTTCAGCATTTTTCTTTTCCATCAAAAGAGCCATGGACGTTAGACCCTCCAAAGATTATATTAGACCTTCATAAAAATAAAAAAACAGAAGTTGAGTCGCATATATTTAAAAATGAATTTTTAGAAATCAAATCAAATTATAAACATTACCTGTCAATTTATACAGATGGTTCGAAACAAGATGAGAAAGTTGCTTGTTGTTATTAGTCCAAATTTTACTGACAGTATCAGATTACCTGATAATAGCTCCATTTTTACCGCCGAAGCCAAGGCAATTGATATTGCACTTTACCATATCAGAGATCAGTCTGAAAAACAGTTTATCATTTATTCAGATTCTCTTTCTGTATTACAATCTCTTAAAGATTTACACCATAGAAACCCAATAATTCAGCAAATTCTTAAAAAATATTATCACCTTTCAGTTTCAAAAGAAATCGTATTTTGTTGGCTTCCTTGCCATGTTAATATTCGAGGAAATGAATTAGCTGATTTAGAAGCCAAATCCGCACTATCCTTAGTGATAACCAATTTTAAAATTCCTCACTCCGACTTTAAATCGGGTTTGGTTCTTGGAATCAAACCAGCTAATAACAAAATATCAAGCTGGATTCAGAAAAAATAACTGTACAAACGATCATTTGATTCGTTTGGAATCCTTCATTCGTGATGCCTTTATTAAAAAAGAACATGTCGTAGCAGTATTTTTTGATCTTGAAAAAGCTTACGATACTACATGGAAACATGGCATCATGAAAGATTTACATAAATTAGGCCTTAAAGGCCGATTACCACTTTTTATTCAAAATTTTTTATCAGATCGAACATTTAATGTTCGAATAGGTAATACGTTATCGGACATATTTAAACAAGAACAAGGTGTACCACAGGGAAGCATTTTATCACCTACCTTGTTTGGCATTAAAATTAACGATATTGTTAAATGTGTGAAAGACCTTGATTGTTCACTTTTTGTTGACGATTTTGGAATATTTATTAGATCGAAAAATATGGAAACCATTGAATTCAAACTACAACGATGTTTAAACAATATAGAAGATTGGGCAACAGAAAATGGTTTCAAATTTTCAAAAACAAAAACTCAATGCGTTCATTTTTGTCAGATACGTCAGCTACATTTAGATCCTCATCTCACGATATACGGTAGTCCAATTCCAGTCGTCAGTGAAGCAAAATTCCTGGGTCTTTTGTTCGATAACAAATTATCTTTTATACCACACATCAAAGCTTTAAAAGCTAAATGTTTAAAAGCTCTTGATATTCTTAAAGTTCTCTCCAGTTCCGACTGGGGAGGAGATCGTACTGTCCTTTTAAATCTCTATAGATCTTTAATTAGATCTAAATTGGATTATGGATCCATAGTTTATGGATCCGCAAGAAAATCTTATTTGAAATCTTTGGATACTATTCATCACCAAGGTTTACGTCTGGCTCTAGGGGCTTTTCGTACTTCCCCCGTCGAAAGTTTATACGCTGAATCAAATGAACCATCATTGTATATAAGAAGAGAGAAATTGTCTCTTCAATATGTTACTAAATTAGCCGCCAATCCACGTAATTCAGCTCATGATTGTGTTTTTAACCCTAAATATGAAAGATTTTACAATAATAAACCAACGGCTATTAAACCCCTAGGCCTGAGAATACAACCGTTACTTGAAGAGGCCAATATCAATATTAAAAATGTTCAGCATTTTTCTTTTCCATCAAAAGAGCCATGGACGTTAAACCCTCCAAAGATTATTTTAGACCTTCATAAAAATAAAAAAACAGAAGTCGAATCGCATATTTTTAAGAATGAATTTTTAGAAATCAAATCAAATTATAAACATTACCTGTCAATTTATACAGATGGTTCGAAACAAGATGAGAAAGTTGCTTGTTCTGTTATTAGTCCAAATTTTACTGACAGTATCAGATTACCTGATAATAGCTCCATTTTTACCGCCGAAGCCAAGGCAATTGATATTGCACTTTACCATATCAGAGATCAGTCTGAAAAACAGTTTATCATTTATTCAGATTCTCTTTCTGTATTAAAATCTCTTAAAGATTTACACCATAGAAACCCATTAATTCAGCAAATTCTTAAAAAATATTATTATCTTTCCGCTTCAAAAGAAATTGTATTTTGTTGGCTTCCCAGCCACGTTAATATTTGTGGAAATGAATTAGCAGATTCAGAAGCCAAATCTGCATTATCCTTAGTAATAACCAATTTTAAAATTCCTCACTCCGACTTTAAATCAAACGTCTGTCAATACATCAACAACAAATGTCAGTCTGTTTGGGAAACACAAACTTATAATAAATTAAATGAAATCAAACCAAATTTTAACAGCAAATGCACATTCTCTAATTTCAGCAGAAAAGAACAAACAAAAATCACGAGATGTAGACTTGGACACACTAGAATTACTCATTCTTATATTTTAAACAATGAACAAGCTCCATTCTGCATTCCTTGTAATGAACCTTTCACAGTCAAACATTTTCTTATCACTTGTGCTGAATTTGATCACATTCGCACAAAGTATTTTAATATAAAAACTATAAAGGAACTTTTTGATATGCCAACTCAGAAAATACTCGACTTTCTTAAAGAGATCAGACTTTTTAATAAAATATGATCAGTATTTTTAATCACTTAAAATCATTGATACTTTATCTCTTTAAAATAAATACATCAATCCTAGATATTTTTAAATTTCTCATTAAATAAAATCATCATATAACATAAAACTTATTAGACGCTATATGCCCTTTTAGGGTTGAGCGTCTATAAACAAAATATCCATCCATCCATCCATCCGACTTTAAATCGAACATCCGTCTATACATTAACAATAAATGTCGGTCTGTTTGGGAAACACAAACTCAAAATAAACTAAATGAAATAAAACCAAATTTTAACAGCAAATGTACATTCTCTAATTACAGCAGAAAAGAACAAACAAAAATCACGAGATGTAGAATTGGACATACTAGAATTACTCATTCTTACATATTAAAAAATGAACAAGCTCCATTCTGCATTCCTTGTAACGAACCTTTTACGGTCAAACATTTTCTTGTCACTTGTGCTGAGTTTAATTATATTCGCACAAAGTATTTTAATGTAAAAAATATAAAGGAACTTTTTAATATGCCAACTCAAAAAATACTCGACTTTCTGAAAGAGATCGGACTTTTTAATAAAATATGATCTGTATTTTAATAACATAAAATCATTGATACTTTATCTTTTTAAAATGAACTCATCAATCCTAGATATTTTTAATTTCTCATTAAATAAAATCATCATATAATATACAACTTATTAGACGCTATATGCCCTTTTAGGGTTGAGCGTCTATAAACAAAATATCCATCCATCCATCCATTCATAGAAAATAAAAGTCTTGACATTTCATGAACAGTCTTTTTTGAACTTGATCAATTAAACATGAGCAAAAGCTGCAAATCACACAAACTTTAGACTTTATTTTATTTGTGAATGATTTGCCAGTGTATATACATTAATAAAACAGAAAGATGAATATTCATTCCTGTATCATGTCAACTCAGTAATTAGCCAATTTTAGTTGCATGGGGACTCCCCCACCAGCCTACCCCACCTGAAAATGGGACTTTGCAGACTCACATCAGTGGCCACAGAATGTGGCCTCTAATCAAGGTCTACACTGTTTGCAGTATATATGTAGGAATTTATACAAATTAAAACATTGTAGCAATAAAAAATAACCAGACACCCTGCTATTGGAAATAGACTGGTCAAAAGAGTTGCGGCAGAAGAGTCCACTTGATGTAAATGGGTTGAAGCCCAGATCTTGATTTGTTTTGTAGCTAATGTACACACACAATCCTCTATTTTGTTTCAGCTGCTGCCGATCTGCTTGTTCAGCCTGCTAGGCTGTGTAAAGTTGCAAGGTATGTAGGATTCAATGTTTTCATTAACAGTTGAATTCAGTAGATGACAAACTGATATATTTTTTATTTGTCCTGGAAAGTAGCTGACATTTCATGCAATCCGTTTTGGAGACAGTTTGCATGATGTGTCAAATCCTATTTTCTAGAAAAAAATATGAAAGATATATATATTTCAAAACGTAGTCTGCTGAAATTTTTATCCAGCATGCAAAAGGTTAATGTATTGTCATGAGAAACTGACAAATGCAAACTGGTAAATTTTTTTCTATTCCTGGATGCATTTACAGGATTTTCATAAATTTGATCGGATCAGTTAAGGCTGTCCGATAATCGATAGTGATTTTCCAGGCTGATACAACACTACAGAGTCTACACAGCCACCAGTCTAATTAGGATTTATATTGTTGAACAGCCACTGCAATGGCCAAGCACTGTGTGAAATTGGAAAGTTTGTAGGTCTGTTTGAATATATCAAGTGTTTTGTCTTAATAATAAAGTACTGACAGAATGCCAAACAGTGTAGACCCTGATCAAACAGTTTGATATGGGTCTACACTGTTTGCTAAGACTTATGTGACCGAATGTCTAGGGTACCATAAATTTAGTTGCATTCATATTTTAAATCCCAAAATGATCTCATACTGAGTTTTGATGTTTCTGAGAAAACATTAAAAATATTGCTAGGGTTCACCAGAAAAATTGTTTAGGGTCGGGTTATAGTTTTACCCTAAACCACATGTTTTTAATTTGGTCCAAAAAGAATATCCTGCTACAATTTTAAATGACACTTTAAAAAGTGATAATGCCAACGGTCAGCAAGATTAAAAGTTATTTTTGTTTATCTTTTCAGTGGGGATGCTGTCAGTTGTTATGACGCAACTGATGGCTGCAGTATCTGTGCTCTGTTGGTTCGGAGTCGTCAGCAGAAGTTGGTGTGTAGTACCTGTTTCCGCTTGCACCATCGTACTTGTACTGGTGAGTGTCAGATCATTCATTTTTCTTTCATCATAAAGAAGACATGCCATAAATTAACCCTGGTCCTGCTGAACCCAGACTTGCCAAGCCTTTGAGAACAGTGTAGATCCATATCAGTTGGCCAACTGTTTAATTACAAGTCATTAAGTATGACTTTGTATCAACAACCTGGATCAAATAATCTGACTGGCTGAAAAATAAGTGGGCGTGGCACCTTAACCCTTGTCCTGCTGAACCCAGATATACCCTGCCTTTGCAAACAGTATAGATCCAGATCAGTTGGCTTCTGAAGAAGCCAACTGATCTGGATCTGCACTGTTTGCCATTAAGTATGCAAATTTATAGCAACAGTCCGGATCAAATAATCTGATGGCTGAAAATTAGAAGTGGGTGTGGCATCTTAATTTATTCAGCAGGACAAGGGTTAATTTATTCAGCATGACATGGTTAACATCGCTGTAGATAACTGGTGGTATTGGGTAAATAGCTTACTTATTTCTCCACAAAAACATGTTGCAGGTACTGAGTAGAAGAGTCTCAATGAGGTGCTTCTAATGAGTAGCCACAACATGATGTCAGTAAGATTCTGCTGAGAAATAAGAAAAAATATCAGTACGTTTTTGATTAAGGAAAGCATCTTATGCTTATAGGGACATATATTTAACCCCAGTCCTGCTCAGATATTCCCTGGCTTTGAAACGAGAAGAAGCCAGCTGAATATTTGAATTTATATCAATTGTCTTGATCAAGTAATCTGGCTGAAATTCTAAATTAGAAGTGGGCGTGGCATCATGACAAGGATTAAGGAAAGTAAGCTCCCTAATTTTTAGTCCCCAGTGAGAGAGGAGGCAAAGGTTCCCCCATGACTCAACCCCTGTGACAATTATTTCCCTTGAATGTATATTCATCTCATATCTCTGATTTATTGTAAGCAACAATAAACAACGCAGAAAGCAGTTGATAAATGATGTGAGTATGAACCATTCAAAGCTGAATGGTTGGTGAATTGCAAACGGGTATTTCGTAATTTTTTGCTGTTATTATTATTGTTTGTCAGAGAAGGTAAGTCTTGGCATTTTACGTAACATATCTGCTAAGCATGAATTACAATGTATATCAGACTTATTTTCTCTGAAAAATAAAAAAAAAGAAAAATGTGGCAGTAATGATCAGCACCTTCAGGCAGCATTCCCACTCACATTTTGATTTAGGGGTACATGTACTCCTTGGGTTTAGCATTTGGGGGTACAGATCACTTTTTGAGGGTACACATATTTTGGGGTAATTAAATGCATTGTAAAGCACTGGGAATTCAATTAAATTTAAACTTCATCATATAATATAAAACTTATTAGACGCTGTATGCCCTTTTAGGTTTGAGCGTCTCTAAAGAAAACATCCATCTTTTTATTATTATTATCATTTATTCATAGTTATTTTTTTGTTTTTTTTTTTGTAGAACTTTATTGATGCACTCGAGTTGCAAATTAAAACCTGACGTGTCACGTGACAACCATAAAATGGTGGCGCATCCAGACTGATGCAAACACATGTGCATTTTCGTTTTTGCAGAGTTCTTGAATAAATTTTATATTCTCAGAAAAAGGTTTTATTTATTTTCTAGTTTCTAACCAGCCTGCCGTAGGGAACCCCCTGTTGTATGCTTAGACGTAAAATATTGCGTGACATCACTTGTAAACAAAACAAAACACAAACCGAGAAAATAGTTTTATACTGTTAACTAGATCATTTTTTTTTCTTCACCCAAATGCACTGTCTTAATTCATATGGTTCAAAAAATTACTGAAAATTTTAGCGATTTTTGATATGTCCCAATTCTTAGTGTGACGAAAAATACTTATTTTTATAAATTGTAAGGCTGTCCGAATACTTTAGGTGTCCCAATACTTAGGTATACTACAGTTAATTTTCAAGTTATCCTTGAAGTATTTTCTCTAAGAATATTGTTGATCCATGTCGTATGCTAATTCAGAGCCAGAACACCACCGGAATACCAGTGAAAAACAGAAATACCCATCATTTCAAACCAAGAAATACTAGAACACTTATGTATTTAACACTTCATTTTGAAGTGATATGAACAGTGGAACAAAAAGAATATAAGTATAAATTCATTACTTTTTCGCTCACCTGAGCACGAAGTGCTCATGGTGAGCTATTGTGGTCAGTGAATGTCAGTCGTCCGTCGTGCGGCGTCAACAATTGCTTTAAAAGCCTACTCCTCCTACACCCCTGGCCAATTGACTAGATACTTGGTAGGAAGCATCAGGGTGACCTGTAGATCAAAAATAGCTAAAATCGTGCCGATCGGAAATCCAAGATGGCCGCCATGGCCTCCGTTTTGAAAATCTATTTTTTGCTTCTTCTCCTGAACCGAAAAGCCAATTGACTCCAAACTTGCTAGGAAGCATCAGGGTGACTTGTAGATCAAAAATAGTTAAAATCGTGCTGATCAGAAATCCAAGATGGCCGCATTGGCCGCCATCTTGAAAATCTATTTTTCGCTTCTTCTGAACCGAAAGGCCAATTGACTCCAAACTTGCTAGGAAGCATCGGGGTAACTTGTAGATAAAAAATAGCTAAAATCGTACCAATCGGAAATCCAAGATGGCCTCCATGGCAGCCATCTTGAAAATCTATTTTTTCGCTTCTCCTGAACCGAAAGGCCAATTGACTCCAAACTTGCTAGGAAGCATCAGGTTGACTTGTAGATAAAAAATAGCTAAAATCGTGCCGATCGGAAATCCAAGATGGCCGCCATCTTGAAAATCTATTTTTCGCTTCTTCTCCTGAACCGAAAGGCCAATTGACTCCAAACTTGCTAGGAAGCATCGGGGTAACTTGTAGATGAAAAATAGCTAAAATCGTACCAATTGGAAATCCAAGATGGTGGCCATGGCAGCCATCTTGAAAATCTATTTTTTCGCTTCTTCTCCTGAACCAAAAGGCCAATTGACTCCAAACTTGCTAGGAAGCATCGGGTTGACTTGTAGATAAAAAATAGCTAAAATCGTGCCGATTGTAAATCCAAGATGGCCACCATGGCCGCCATCTTGAAAATCTATTTTTCTCTTCTTTTCCTGGGCCGAAAGGACTATTGACTCCAAACTTTGTAGGACGCATCAGGGTAACTTGTAGATCAAAAATAGCTAAAATATGCTCATTGGAAATCCAAGATGACCGCCATGGTGGCCCTCTTGAAAATCTTTTTTTTTGCTTCTTCTCCTAAACCCAAAAGCCAGTTGGCTTGAAACTTGGTAGGAAGCATCGGGGTGACTTACAGATTGAAATTGGCTAAAATCATTCCGATTGGAAATCCAAGATGGCCACCATGGCAGCCATCTTGAAAATCTGTTTTTCACTTCTTGTCCTGAACCAAAAGGCTTATTGACTTTAAACTAGGTAGGAAGCATCAGGGTGACCTGTAGATCAAAAATAGCTAAAATCATCCCTATCAGAAATCCAAGATGGCCACCATGACAGCCATCTTGAAAATCTATTTTTCTCTTCTTCTCCTGAACTGAAAGGCCATTTGATTCGAAACTTGGTAGGAAGCATTTGGGTGACTTGTAGATCTAAAATAGCTTAAATTGTTTGGATCGGAAATCCAAGATGGCCGTCATGGCAGCCATCTTGAAACTCTTTTTTTTTTCACTTATTTTCCTGAACCAAAGGGCCAGTTGATTTGAAAATTGGTAGGAAGGATTGGGATGACTTGTAGATATAAAAATAGCTAAAATTGTTCCAATCGGAAATCAAAGATGGCGGCCATTTTGAAAATCTATTTAACCCTTTTTCTTCTGAACTGAAAGTCCAATTGACTCGAAACTTGATAGGAAGCATCGGGGTGACTTGTAGATGAAAAATAGCTCAAATCATTGTGATAGGGAATCCCAAATTGCGGCTATGGGGGCCATCTTGAAAACCTTGTTTTGAACTTTTTCTCCTGAATGGACTCAAAGTTCATTGAAAGTATCGTGTGACTTGTAGATCAACAGTAGCTAAAATCATTCTGATTGGAAATCCAAGATGGCTGCCATCTTGTTTATGTTTATTATATTTCCCTGCTACTGTGCTGTTTACATGTATAAAGTCATGATTCTTCAGAAACCAATTAGCCAATTGCCTCCAAATTTCACATTGATCCTACTGTTGAAATGTGATTGAGAGTTTGTTGAAATGTGATTGAGAGTTTGTTCAAATGATCATGCTCCATTGACTGTCATGCCATATATAATATTCTTCTTTAAAATTAAGAACTGCTTAAAGGTTGATCTTTTCATTAGCTGCCATGACAGGACTGGTAAAATGTTGCATAACATCCGCATATCTGCAGTGGCTATGTCACTCAGGTGAGCGATCCATAGCCCGTGGGCCTCTTGTTTAATTTTTAAGTTTTGAAATCTTGAATTATTAACATTTTGCAAAGAAACGAGTGACGTCTGAAAAGGCCTCAACACTTCCGGAAGTTACCGAGAGAAATTCTTTAAATAATGTTTACTGAACGCAAATAGAAATTTTTCTATTTGGTCTTGGAAACCTTGTTAATCTTTATGATGCTATGACCAACAAGAGCAAATTTTTAAATGAAAAGAAACATAGTTTATTTTTTCAGTTATAATTCTCTGAAAACCTGTTTCTAAATACATAGCCTTGTTCTAGCTGCAATGTTTACCAACATGGAAAAAATGCAAAGAAAGTTGAAATTTAGGTGATTTGCAATGATTTTTGCTTGTCTATCTCAGTGAACAAATGTATTGCTATTCGTTTTTGTCACACCTGCGTGCTAACGCAGGTGCGATATAGGCGTGCTGTGACCTGTCCATTCATCCGTTCGTCAACAATTGACTTGTGAGCACAAGTCCTCCTACAGTTTTTGGCCAATCGTTTTGAAACTTCACAGATGTTTTGGCCATGGCGTGTAGATGTACATATTGTTTGCTCGTAATTCTCAGATTTTTTTTTTCAACTTTTTCTGCTTTGTTAACTTAGTTGTTTTTTACCTAAAACCCTTATAGTCAGTGGGTGACTTGTGAGCGCAACTCCTCCTACAGTTTTTGACCAATAATTTTGAAACTTCACAGATGTTTTGGCCATGGTGCGTAGATGCACATATTGTTTGCTCATAATTCTCAGATTTTTTTTTCAACTTTTTCCGCTTTGTTAATTTAGTCAGTTTTTACCTAAAACCCTAATAGTCAGTGGGTGTCTCATGAGCACAACTCCTCCTACAGTTTTTGGCCAATCATTTTGAAACTTCAGATGTTTTGGCCATGGTGTGTAGATGTGCATATTGTTTGCTCATAATTCTCAGATTTTTTTTTACAACTTTTTTTACTTTGTTAACTTAGTTTTTACCTTATAGTCAGTGGGTGTCTCGTGAGCGCAACTCCTTCTGCAGTTTTAGGCCAATAACTTTGAAACTTCACAGATGATTAGGTCATGGTCTGAAGATGTGCATATTGTTTGCACATAAATCTCAGATTCATTTCAGCAGAGTTAGGGGCCCTTGATTTATGCCCAAAATTGGTTTCCGCTCAATATCTTGTGAAAGAATTGATGGATTAGGATCATATTTTGCATACATATTGTTGTTAACAATACCTAGCTTGGGATTGTCACATGACATTTTTCGTCAATTTTCAGCTGAGTTACTGGCCTTGATTAATGGGCAAAAATGATATCAGCTCAGTATCAATATCTTGTGAAATAATGGACAGGTTTAGATAAAATTTTGCAAGCCAATATTCCAAATTTTCTACTTTGTCCATTTTTCTAACCCATCAATTTCTTGAATACTGCAAAATAGATTTTTTTCAATACAAATAGGAACTTGTATGACTTAATCCCCACAGGTGCGACATTACTTTCCGCGGATTTCTTGTGTTTGTTTGCTGATGTACGAGTATTAGTAGGCATCATTTTCCCATAATTTTGTGATGGATGCATATCATCCGCTTGTGTTTATACACTAGAATCCGAACACATATTTCATTATACATGCCTGCTTTTTGGCATGGTTTATTTTAAAGAAAATGTTTTGGCCGGGGCCTTTCCACCCTAGTATTTTTTTTTATTCCTACATACTCTATCAGTAATAATGAAATCAAGGGTATTCCTGTATTTTTCATGGGTATTCTGGTATTTTGGTAGTGTTCCAGTATTTTGGTAAGTCATGTGACTGCCATTAGACATTAATGGAGAAAATGTTGTCCGGCTGACAGAAACTTCATTTTTTATCAGATCTTCATCAAACTTGTGGCCGGCCTCGGTTGTTCAGTTGGATGCACCGTCCGACTGGAGACCAGGAGGTCGCGGGTTCAACCCCCGCCGAGGTCGGCAACATTCTTTCATGGAGATTGATCATGAAATATTTTCTACGGTCATTCTCTCCCTTCCGCTGATTCAAGAAGGGCAGTTGTCAGTTTCTGGCGAAAGAACGTGCACAATACTGGTTAACCGCTTAGAGGACTAAGCCTGCCCAGTAAACGTGTGGTTAGGTAAACTGACTAGGCTTGACATGACCCCATTGGGTTGACTGGGCCGTAAAACCTCAACACAAACAAACAATCATCAAACTTGCAGATAATGGGAACAGACATAAAATCCAAAGAAGTCCGAATTTAGCACAAACTGGACTATTGGCATGATGGTTACCCACCCTCGAGTTTCCCATAGACTTTGGAAAATGTTGTGCTGATGATAGCGACTGCATTTTAACCCAAATCTTGCTGAACCTGGACATGTCCTGCAATTGAAATTGATGTAGATCCAAATCAGTTGGCTTCCTCAGAAGCCAGCTGATCTGGATCTACACGGTTTGTCATTTGTATAAACAACCTTCATCAAGTAATCTAATTGGCTGAAAATTAGAAGTGGGTGTGGCATCTCAATTTATTCTTTATTATTGTTTATCTTAATTTATTCAGCATGTAAGGGTTAAAGGGAAAATGGTGTTTTGATAGTTAATAGTGCATATTTAGTGAGATCAACTCCTCTTACAATTTTTGATGGCTCTTTTCAAACGTTTACACGTGGTGGTCGGGTGGTGCGAAGGTGTCATGTATCTTATATCACCGGGGCGTCCAGCTGATATTGGCTTTAAGTTGGGCAGGGCCTGCTATCCTTGTAGCAGGTAAGGGTAGGTAGGTGATGTTTTTATTTCTTCTGTTTCTTCACTTTCATTCCTGTTCCTCTTTCTTCCCTGTCCCTCTCTTTCATCTCTTCTGCTATCTCTTCTGTCTCTTATCTCCCTTTCTCTGGGAGACGACACAAAATGACCCACAAGGGTTGACGTGTCGTTAAACCCCAACACAATCAATCAATCAATCAAACGTTTACACATACATTACAGATAACTAAGCCATTTTAAGACAACTGCAACTAGTCAGTGATGGTTAATAGTGTATACCGTATTTACCATATGTATTCGGACAGACAGGCCTGAGCAAACAGTTTAGACCCAAATGAGACGCCGCAGAATGCGGCGTCTCATTTGGGTCTACACTGTTTGCCACTCATCCAGCAATTTTTAGACACAACATCGGGTAGTGAATTGTACTGGTTCAAATTTTAGAACATATATGGTAAGGAGCTGAGGTGTCCGAATACTTAGGGTAAATACAGTACCTTTTGAAATCAACTCTTACACCTTTTGTTGGATCTTTCCAAGACATTGCAGACATATTTAAAGTGCAGGTGCAAGTTCGATGCCAAACTTGTTTTAGAATAAATGGCAGGAGTTTTGACTTAGCAATTTATAGACAACAGCACCTTGTTTTAGTCACATAATGTACCATTTCTGCAAACCCGTCTGTTGGTCTGTCCGTCCATTACATCTTTTTGTTTCTGAGCAGGGGTATGTAATAAGCACTGCTTATTGACATGTCTTGGTACCTGCAACATTGCTCCAGAAGAGGAGATATACACATATTTTCCCATAACAATACATTAATTGTGGATACGCATTTATCTTTAAAATGGAAGAATAAGAAAAAATTTCCATACTTTTTGGTTGAAAAAAACAACTGCCATTATAGCTATAGCTTTAGTACAAAGACAAGGTCTAATCGTCAACAAGGCCCTGAAGTACAGTCTGATCTGGGTCTTCACTGTTGGTATTAAGCTATTGTTTTATCTCACTGAGCTAATCAAGAATAACTTATACTCTTCTGGTGACCAGCCTCGGTGGCTGTCAGATGCATGTCCGACTGGTGGTCAGGAGGTCATGGGTTCCATCCCCACGTCTTCACTGTTGGTATTAAGCTATTGTTTTATCTCACTGAGCTAATCAAGAATAACTTATACTCTTCTGGTGGCCAGCCTCGGTGGCTGTCAGATGCATGTCCGACTGGTGGTCAGGAGGTCATGGGTTCCATCCCCACTGGGTCCGTCAACATTCTTTCATGGAGATTGATCATGAAATATTTTCTAGGGTCAATCTGGGGTCATTCTCTCCCTTTGGCTGATTCAAGATGGGCAGTTGTCAGATTCTGGCAAAAAGACTGTGTACAAGTTCTGGTTAATGGCTTAGAGGACTATGCCTGCTCAGGAAAAAAGTGTGATTAGATAAACTGATCACGCTCGACATGACTGATGGGTTGACTGGGCCATAAAACCTCAACACAAACAAAATCAAAAAAGAGTAGTTGTCAGTGTCATGTGAAAGAATGTGCACAAGGACTGGTTAAATACTGAGAGGACTAAGCCTGCCCAGGAAAATGTGTGGTTAGGTAAACTGACTGCGCTTGACATGACGCTAATATTTTGACTGGGCCGAAAAGTCTCAACACAAACTCTTACTCCTCTGGTGCTTTTCACATTTAGTATGCAGCTGCCACATACAGTCTATAATAGTTTCAGATGAAAAACTGCCTTATCTAGGGTTTGGGGACCTAGCTCAGTCAGCTCCTGGGCATTTATGGTAAATACTGTATCTGAAGGAAAGAGCAAGGACCCTGACCAGACAGTAGATGCACACACTGCCCAAAACAAAATAAGCATATGCAAAGATACCCAGGAATGACCAGTCACAGAACGTGGTCTTGGCAGTGCATAAGATAAGGATTTGGTCTGATGAAACGGCAACACAAAACAGGACTGTTTCAAAAATAGAAAAAACAGAAAGACAATGGACAAACAAAGAGGACTCACAACAGAAATACCTTGGACCAGTCATCAGTAAAAGTCTTGTGGGAATAAATCCTGATTTTTATTGATGTCCAACCCTCGCCCTTAATTCTGATACAGTCCCAGCTACAGGTAGATATATTTATTTAGAGTGAATCTTCAGTTTTCACAAATATGGCCTTTCCTTTAGCATGTCTTATGTTCTAATTTTCAGCGATGGAGCAAGCGGAATACAGGGCTAGGAAGAGGGGTAAGTTGTGTCGTTATACAGTCAACCCTTGTTACACCGACACTCATTAGAAAAACAAAATTTGTTTCATTATGATAATTTGAACGTCACGAAACCTTCGCTTAAGAGGTGACATTTAATGAGAAATTAGGCAAGAATATTGCATTAAAACTCCAAGGAACATATGTTTTGAATATTTGTTAGAATCATCTCACCAAGAAAATTCTAACAAATATCCAAAACATATATTCTGTGAGGAAACAAGAACAAAACAATGTCTTTCTTACATACCATTCTGTGCATTAAGTATTCTTTACAACAGCAAATTCATTTTAATGGCAACATCTTTGGGAACAAATGCTGTCGTTCTAACGAGGGTTCCCTGTACCAATTTCTACATCAGTGAATTGTCAGGGTGGCTGAGTGGTTAGTGCTCCCAACATTGGACCATAAGGTCTTAGGTTCAAGTCCCACTGGAGACGGAATTCAAGTCATGACTGTGGCATGTTATGGCCCAGTCTTTCATTATAACCCTCCCATCATGTTGATGTGACTTTAACCCTTGTCCTGCTGAACCCGGATATACACTGCCTTTGCAAACAGCGTAGATCCAGATCAGTTGGCTTCTGAAGAAGCCAACTGATCTGGCTCTGCACTGTTTGCCATTCAGTTTGTGAATTTATATCAACAATCTGGATCAAATAATCTGATTGGCTGGAAATTTGAAAAAGGCGTGGCATCTTAATTTATTCAGCAGGACAAGGGTTAATAATGTTAAAAGGGATGTAAAGTGCCATATCATTGTCATTCTACATTGGTGCTCTCTTTGGGCATAGGTGTGATCACTCTCAAACCTGCCAGATAGCTTTAGGCTGGAACCTGCATATCATCGTCATTCTACATTGGTGCTGTCTTTGGGCATAGGTGTGATCACTCTCAAACCTGCCAGATAGCTTTAGGCTGGAACCTGCATATCATCGTCATTCTACATTGGTGCTGTCTTTGGGCATAGGTGTGATCACTCTCAAACCTGCCAGATAGCTTTAGGCTGGAACCTGCATATCATCGTCATTCTACATTGGTGCTCTCTTTGGGCATAGGTGTGATCACTCTCAAACCTGCCAGATAGCTTTAGGCTGGAACCTGCATATCATCGTCATTCTACATTGGTGCTCTCTTTGGGCATAGGTGTGATCACTCTCAAACCTGCCAGATAGCTTTAGGCTGGAACCTGCATATCATTCTACATTGGTGCTCTCTTTGGGCATAGGTGTGATCACTCTCAAACCTGCCAGATAGCTTTAGGCTAGAACCTGCATATCATTGTCATTCTACATTGGTGCTCTCTTTGGGTATAGGTGTGATCACTCTAAAACCTGCCAGATAGCTTTAGGCTGGAACCTGCATATCATCGTCATTCTACATTGGTGCTCTCTTTGGGCATAGGTGTGATCACTCTCAAACCTGCCAGATAGCTTTAGGCTAGAACCTGCATATCATCGACATTCTACATTGGTGCTCTCATTGGGCATAGGTGTGATCACTCTCAAACCTGCCAGATAGCTTTAGGCTAGAACCTGCATATCATCGTCATTCTACATTGGTGCTCTCTTTGGGCATAGGTGTGATCACTCTCAAACCTGCCAGATAGCTTTAGGCTGGAACCTGCAAAATAAGCCCTTGCAGTAGCTTGACAGCTCAAGAGCTAAACAAACAAACCTGTAGCAGATGACCTTTGACCTTTATTATTTTTTTTTTCTGAGAAAATAAGACTTTACCTACCTTTCTTGTGAATTATCTGCTAGCAAAAGATTCACATGAAATGTCAAATCTTATTTTTTCTGAAAAAAAAAAAGGTCAGATCTTACTTTCTCTGAGAAAAAAAAACAACAACAAAATATTTGAAATATTTTATTTTTATCAAAAAATAGACTTGACAAATGTCAAAGCCCATTTTCTGGGAAAAAGTCAGAAAAAATAATAATTTGTCTGCTGAATTTAGCCAGAATGTGATAAAGATTCGTACCATTACCATGCAGAGCTCTAGATAAGAATGTAATTTAGAAATTGAATTTTAATTCTTATTTCTGTATCAAAACATTGTGTGGGTATGTTGGATTACGTGCAATTGCTGTGGTGGGCTAGGAATAAGTCTACTGTGCTTCCAGCAGATGGAGAAAGAGGGGTTTTATTTCTTCAGTTTTCTGCTGTCATTCAAGTTCCCCTGCAGTCTCCTGACATCAGGGTGGATTCAGAAGGGGTTCCAGGGGTTTGAAACTCCCTTTTGATTCAAAATACTTGGGGTCAGTAGAGCTTATATAAGCCAAAATTGGTCTTTTTACATTTTTATATTATATTGAACAACATACAAAGTCAAAAACCTATGCAAGAAAAAGTATATATCTGCTAGAGAGGTATCTGTACACACAGATTTACCATATTTACCCTAGGTATTGGGACACATAATTTACTTACTATATTTGTCCTAAAATTTGAAATAGTCCATTCTCCAACCTGCTGATGAGTCTAAACTATTGCTGTAGGTATGGCAAACAGTGTAGACCCTGATGAGGACAAAAAACCCACAAGAAATCAGTTTTGGGATAGATGCTGTACTGACCCCTAGTGTGTGGTATTTATCTGGGTTCCCACTGCTTGGTCTCAGGCCATCTTTATGAATACGTAGAATAAGTATGTTATTTCGATCAAATCCAACCCCCTCAATTTTACGCTGCTGAGTGACATAACTATAACTCCTAAAGCATCATAACAAATAGTCGACAACATTTTATTGTTTTGTTTTTTTTTTGACAAAATAAGGCTTTACAGGCTGTGATTTCATTCCAAATTGTAGCAGCTGATATTCTGAAGCATTTTCTTTGTGTTTTTTCTGAGAATTAAGGCTTCATTGACACTTCATGTGAATGATCTGCTTATATATCAGATGATTCATGCGAAATGTAATTGGCTTTCAGAGGACTTTATAAAAGGGGAATATTTGATAATTCTGGGATCAATTTCTCAATTTCTCCATGGAAATGTATGTTGTGAGTACTCATTACAATTTTCTTAGAGGCACTTCTAATGAGTACCCACAAAATATGTTTTTCTAGAGAAATAATAAGAATATCCGAGAATTATCACCAAATATTCCTTAACAATTACTTTGTAAGCCTTATTTATTGACACTTAATGGGTTGCAAACAGTATACTGTTTTTATTTCAGAGGACACTCTTGATGCCTGGACATGCCATCTGTGTGGTAAGTATATTATTAATCCCAGTTACTTTGTTTTTAACACTGCCCAGGGTACGGAAGGAGCTTTTCAAAGTCTGTCTGTCTAGCAACATTGTTCCACACTCTGAGGGTCCAGATAATTTGAGTTTTTCAGAATGCAATTTTTGCACCAAAACGTGTGTGCCATCTGTTTATATTGCCAGACTGAGACAGTATCAGTGAGTCCCTCAGGGTATGTTTCAGTCCAAGAATAACTAAAAGCAACCTTAATTGTAGCTATGTAGCAAGGTAATCCTTATTTTAGTTGTCTACTGGAATTGGGTAACAGCTTTACCAGAAGTTTCACTAACTTTTCTGACACCTGGTGCTTCAAGGCTAAGTAGGCAGGTGGTTTTGTATGTTCTATATATACTGTATTTACCCGAAGTATTTGGACACCCCAACTCCTTACAATACTTATCTGAAATTTTGAAGAAGTCCGTTCTACTGTCTCTTGTCTAAATTATTGCTATATGTATGGCAAACAGTGCAGACCCTGATCAGATGCCGCATTTTGCGGCATCTGATCTGGGTCTACACTGTTTGCAAAGGCCCATCTGTCCTAATATTTAGGATAATTATGGTATAACCTATGCAAATTTGTCAAAAAGTAGCGGGGATAATTGTCCCAGTAGAAGGGGAAAATCCAGTGATTTATTTACCTTTTCATTCTACGGAGTCCAAGGGACTCACAGGATTGATATTTAATAAGTCCCAGGATAAAACCAAGAGTCCTTTACATATTTTCGAGTAGTTTTCTATTGTATTTTGTGAGTTTAGGGACTCACATTTATAAATTTTGTGAGTCCCAGAGACAAGGTTTTGAGTATATGAAGCAGTACTCGCAGGTTAAAAAAATGACTGAAAATCCCCGTCCACCACCTCTTAATGAAACCATTGTTAACTATAAATATTGGGGCTCCTTAACACCTTATCGAGCTGGCCTAAGTGGCTCAGTTGGATGCTTGTCAGACTAGTGATTAGGAGATGGGGGTTCGATCCCCGTCAAGTCGGCAACTTCCTGTCCTGGAGATTGATCATGAAATATACTCTGTGGTCATTCTCTCCCTTCCCCTGATTCAAGAAGGGCACTTGTCAGTTTCTGGTGAAAAAATGTGCACAAGACTGGTTAACTGCTTAGAGAATAAGTCTGCCCTGTAAAGGTGTGGTTAGCTTAACTGACCACGCTTGACATGACTCTATTGGGTTGACTGGGCCATAAAACCTCAACACAAACAAACACCTTATCATACTTGCCCTAAATTTGAACAAATTCCTTTGGCCCTAAATTTCAACATTCTTTTGGCTATCTGTTCATATGTCATTACTGGTTGAGAAGCGGACTGTGGAACCTGATGAGACTACATTTTGTGGCATTTAATCTAGGTCACACTATTTGCCAAGGGCTGTCTGTCCCAGTACTAGGGTTAACATTGTATTTTTATTATTAGCTCACCTGGAGCTTTGCTCCAGGTCAGCTTATGCCATTGCCTGTTGTCCATTGTCTGTCATCAGTGGTTAACTTCACATTTTTGACATCTCCTCCAGAACTATAAGTTGAATCGAGCTGAAACTTAGTGGGAGGCGTTGTAGCAACATAGAGATTCAAAATTGCTAAAATGCGGCCATCTTGAAATTCTTCAAACAACATCTCCTCCCAAACCATGTCAGATTGAGCCAAAACTTAGTGGGAGGTATTTGAGTGACATAGAGATTCAGAATTATTAAAATTGTTCCTTTCCAATATCCAAGATGGCTGCCGTGGTGGCCATCTTGAAATTCTTCAAACAACATCTCCTCCCAAATCTTAAGTCAGATTGAGCCAAAACTTAGTGGAAGGCATTTGAGCGACAAAGAGATTCAGAATTGCTAAAATCGTTCCTTTCCAATATCCCTGGCCATCTTGAAATTTTAAACAACATCTCCTCCCAAACCGTAAGTAGGATTGAGCCAAAATTTGATGAGAGGCACCGGAACGACAGAGATTCAGAATTGCTAAAATTGTTCCATTCTGATACCCAAGATGGCTGCCATGGTGGCCATCTTGAAATTCTTCAAACAACATCTCCCAAACCGTAAGTCGGATTGAGCCGAAACTTGATGGGAAGCATTGTATCAACATAGAGATTCAGAGAATTGCTAAAATCATACCGTTTGGCTATCCAAGATGGCCACCATGGCAGCCATTTTAAAATTCTTCAGAGGACATCTCCTCCCAAACAGTAAGTTGGATTGAGCTGTAACTTGACAGGAAGCATCACAGTGACATAGAGATTCTGAATTGCTAAAATTGTTCTGTTCACCCATCCAAGATGGCCGCCTGGTCCAGGTCACTGATGCTGTGGTCTGTTGACCATGGTCCGTCCCTCATCTGTATGTCCATCACTATCTTTTCACATTTTCGAGATCTCCATCAGAATCATAACCATGATGGTAACCATGGCAGTCATCTTGGAAGTTTTTAATTATCAGCTCCCGAACCGTAAGTTGGATGGAGTAGGAACTTGGTGGAAGGCATGTGGGCAGCATAGAGATTTAGAACTGCTAGAATGATTCTGTTCTGATTTTCAAGATGGCCATCATGGCACCTATCTTGAAAATCTTCAAATCACATCTGCTTCGGAATAGTAAGTCTGATTGAGCTTAAATTTGATGGAAGGCATTGGGGTGTTATGAATTGAGAATTGGTAAAATTGTTCTGTTCATTATCCAATATGGCTGCCATGGTGGCCATCTTGAAATTCTTCAACCCACATCTCCTCCCAAACAGTAAGTCAGATTGAGCCAAAACTTGATGGGAGGCATCAGGGTGGTATGGAGATTCAGAATTGCTAAATCATTCAGTTCAGTAGCCAAGATGGCGGCCATGGTGGCAATCTTAAAACTCTTCAAACATCAGATTCTGGATTGGTAGCCAAGATGACTACCATGGCACAATGTAACATATCATGATCAGCGTAATCCAGGTGAGCGATTTCTGGCCCACTTTGGCCTCTAGTTTCTAGAATAGATTCTAGAATAGATTGATTTTTTTAGCTGTAACATTAAAATGCTCTCTGAAGATTGGATTGGTATCAAATACCAAACAGTAAATGGGAGTGAAATCCAAGACCATTGATCAGCAGATGTGAGTGAAATCCAGAGTATTGATCAGATGTGAGTGGAATCAGAAACCATCAGTAATAGACGAGAGTGGAATCTAAGACCATCAATCATTTTCACAGCCATACTGCATTCAAATTTTTTTATACAGGTGCCCATATAATGCACTCTGCATTCCCTGCATCTTTTGGCATGAATGAAAGTAACTTTTTTTATGATGCAAAGTATTTATTTCAAGACCAGCACATTGGCTTAGTTGGTATAGGGTCGGATTTGTGACCTAGAGATAACTGGTTTGATCCCCGGTGGTCAGACCAGACTTTAAAAATGATATCAGCTGCTCTTTGGATTGGTGCTCACATTAAGAAAGTAGAGCTAGGAATCAGAACTGGTCAGCTCAGTGTCAGTATTTGATGGAATATTATGTAAAGTGTCTGGAGCATGATATTTCACTCTAAAAATGAGCATTAAGCTCTCTGCAAAATCCAGAAACCTTTGCTGTATGACTGAAAGATTGTTGAAATGGATGTAAACCTCGAATAAAACAAACAAACAGTTTATTGGAATTTGTCAGAGTATCATGAAAAATATTTCAAATTCTTTCAGAAGCTGCAGCAGCCCAGTCAAGAGAGGCACCCACTCCACCAGGTCAGACCCAGGACCCAGTACCCCAGGCATCCGCTCCTGAACCCCAGCCTGTTAATTCAGGAGCTGCAGCAGCCCGGTCAAGAGAGGCACCGACTCCACCAGCTCAGACCCAGGACCCAGTACCCCAGGCATCCGCTCCTGAACCCCAGCCTGTTAATTCAGGAGCTGCAGCAGCCCGGTCAAGAGAGGCACCGACTCCACCAGCTCAGACCCAGGACCCAGTACCCCAGGCACCCGCTCCTGAACCCCAGCCTGTTAATTCAGGAGTAGTCCAGGCATCAGTAGAGCCAGCCCACCTGGAGAACCATCCGAGTGAAGATAATGTATTGGGGATTTTAAAAGAAGTGCCAGCACGTTCACTTGGAGGTATTATTATTTTGTCTCCTTACATTAGTCGAACAGGACTATTAAAATGGGTCCATCCATCAGTCTGTCAGTTTGCCCGTAGGCACAATGAGATGGGTAGCTTGTGGATGCAACTCCTCTTACAGTTTTTAACAGATCTTTTTGAAACTTTGCAGGCTTTTTTGTCATGGTCTGAAGATGTGCATCTGGTTTTGGGGTTATCCCGTTATTGTCTAATCAACTTTTTCCACTTTTTCGACTTAGTTTTTTTTTCAGGTCCGATTACTTTTTCAGGTCCAATTACTTATGGAATAGATACCTTGTGGGTGCAACTTCTAGAGTTTTCCACCGATCGTTTTGAAAATATGCATACTTTTTCTACATGGACTGTTGGTGTGCATATGGTTTTAGGGTTATCCTCCCATTATTTTTTATCAACTTTTTCTGTTTTTTCGACTAAGTTTTTTCCAGGTTTGATTTGTATCATATTAGGTACCTTGTGGGTGCAACTCCCCCTAGAGTTTTCCACCTATCATTTTAAAGCTATGCATTCTTGTTTTACACAGTCTGAAGATAGGCATGTGGTTTTGGGGTTATCCTATTATTTTTTATCAACTTTTTACACATTTTCGACTTAGTTTTTTCCAGGTCCGATTAGTATTAGAATAGATATCTTGTGGGCGCAACTCCTCCTAGGCTTTTCCACTGATCATTTAGAAACTATGCATACTTGTTCTACATGGTCTGATGATGTGCATGTGGTTTTGAGGTTATCCTGCCATTATCTTTTTTCAACTTTTTGCTTTTTTTTTTTTCAGCTTAGTTTTTTTTTTTTTTTTTTTTTTTTTTTTTTTTTTTGTGACACGATGACACGGGGTTGTGGGCGCAACTCCTCTTACAGTTTTATACAAAACTTTTTGAAACTTTGCAGGTATTTTTGTCATGGTCTGAAGATGTGCATGTGCTTTTGGGGCTATCCTCCCATCATTTTTTATCAGATTTTTTCCACTTTTTTCAACATTTTTCAGGTCCCGATTAGTATCCGACTTAAATCCTTGTGGATACAACTCATCCTACAGTTTCCACACATCATTTTGAAACTATGCAAACTTGTTCTACATGATCCAAAGATGTGTGTTTGGTTTTGGAGTTACCCTCCCATTATTTTTTATCAACTTTTTTCACTTTTTTGGCTTATTTTTTTTCCAATTAGTGTTGGAATAGATACCTTGTGGGTGCAACTTCTCCTAGAATTTTCTACCAATCATTTTGAAACCATATTTGTTCTACATGGTCTGAAGATGTGCGTGTGGTTTTGGGATTATCCACCTATCATAGTGATATAAAAGCCACATCCTTCACTGACAAAGCCATGATGTCGGAGGATGCTTGCCCGCAATATAGGCTTTTATTATACATAGTGATTTGTATCTTTCTGATAATAACTAGGAAATTCCCCAGGAACACCAAATTTCCCCTGGAAAGATAGGTAAATTTCAGGTAATAACTAGGAACTTCCCCTAGAAAGATTGGTAACTTAAAGGTAATAACTAGAAAATTCCCTTGGGACAGTGGAACTTCTCC
The DNA here is from genome assembly GCA_964016985.1 of Anodontia alba. NCBI lineage: Eukaryota > Metazoa > Mollusca > Bivalvia > Lucinida > Lucinidae > Anodontia > Anodontia alba. The sequence continues at coordinate 78,639,458 of OZ024832.1, forward strand.
TGGAAAGATTGGTAACTTGCAGGACGTGATTCAGTATGGCCCTTTCCCAAAATAGGTCAGTTTTCAAGTAAGTTAGATGTTCTCCAGGAACATTTCAGATCAATGATTTGTAATTAAGCTCCTTTTTAATGTGCCCTTTATCTGCATCTGACAGTCTTCTGTCACATTTATAAGTAATGCATATACCTGTGCAATACACTATCTGACAGCTATATGTCCTCCACCATATAGTGTGCAAGTCTGGTATGGTATTTTGTCGGTATATCCATATATAGTACATTTTGGGCACTGTGCATTATGAGGTAAAGGAGAATATCCAACTTACTTCAACATTGACCTATCTTGGGAAAGGGCCATACTGCAATCACGTCCTGCAAGTTACCAATCTTTCAGAAGTTTCACTGTCCCAAGGGAATTTTCTAGTTGTTACATTTAAGTTACCAATCTTTCTAGGGGAAGTTCCTGGTTATTACCTGAAAGTTACCTATCTTTCCAGGGGAAATTTTTGTGTTCCAGGGGAATTTCCTAGTTACTATTAGAAAGATACAAATCACTGTGTATAATAAAAGCCTATATTCTGACATCATGGCTTTGTCAGTGAAGCTTCCGCTGATTCAAGAAGGGCAGTTGTCAGTTTTTGGCAAAAGAATATGCACAATACTGGTTAACCGCTTAGAGGACTAAGCCTGCCCGGTAAATGTGTGGTTAGATAAACTGACTGCGCTCGACATGACCCCATTGGGTAGACTGGGCCCTAAAACTTCAACACAAACAAACAGTGAAGGATGTTGACTTTTAAATCACTATGATAGGAGAATAATTCTAAAACCACATGCACATCTTCAGACCATGTAGAACAAATATGCAGTTTCAAAATGATTGGTAGAAAATTCTAGGAGGAGTTGTTCCTGCAAAGTATCAATTCCAATACTAAGTGGAAAAAACTTTTTCCAAGTCAAAAAAGTGGAAAAAATTGATAAAACCTAATGGAAGGATAACCCCAAATACAAACACACATCTTCAGGCCATGTAGAACAAGTATGCATAGTTTTAGAATGATGGGTGGAAACTGTAGGATGAGTAGCATCCATAAGGTATCTATGCTGGTACTAATCGGGACCTGAAAAACATTGAAAAAGTGGGAAAATTGATAAAAATGATAGAAGGATACCCCCCAAAGCACATGCACATCTTCAGACCATGACAAAAATACCTGCAAATTTCAAAAAGTTTTGTATAAAACTGAAAGAGGAGTTGCACCCACAAACCCGTGTCATCATGTCACAACTAAAAAAAAAAATAATTTGAAAAAAAAAGCAAATGTTGAAAAAAGATAATGGCAGGATAACCCCAAAACCACATGCACATCTGCTGACCATGCAGAACAAGTGTGCATAGTTTCTAAATGAACAGTGGAAAGTCCTAGGAGGAGTTGCGCTCACAAGATATCTATTCCAATACTAAGTTGTCTATTTCAATACTAATTGGCCCGGATCCAATACTAATGGACCTGGAAAAACCAAGTCGAAAAAGTGGAAAAAGTTGATAAAAAATAAGAGGATAACCCCAAAACCACATGCACATCTTCAGACAATGTAGAACAAGTACGCATAGTTTCAAAATGATTGGTGGAAAACTCTAGGAGGAGTTGCGCCCACAAGTTATCTATGCTAATAGTAATTGAACCTGGAAAAAAACGTCGTAAAAGTAGAAAAATTTGAAAAAAAAAAAAAAAAAAAAAGGGAGGATAACCCTAAAACCACATGCATATCTACAGACCATGTAGAACAAGTATGCATAGTTTCAAAACTATGGGTGGAAAACTCTAGACAGAGTTGCGCCCACAAAGTATCTATTCTAATAGTGATCTGACCTGAAAAAAAAACGTGTCATAAAGGTGGAAAAAAGTGATAAAAAATAACAGGGGGATAACCCCAAAACCAGATGCACATTTTCAGACTGTGACAAAAACACCTGCAAAGTTTCAAAAAAGATCGGTTAAAAGCTAAAAGGAGTTGCGTCCACAAGCTACCCATCTCATTGTGTCTACGGACAAACGAGGAACCCATTTCAATAGTCCCCTTCAACTAATGTAAGGGGACAAAAAATTGGTAACTTTCAGACAACGGGGGAATTCCCCTGGAGAGAGCAGCAAAAAAAAAAGGTAAAAGAAAAGTCCAGGGAGTGCTACAGTCTAAAACCGCAACCCTTCCCAGACACCAAGAGGAAGAGGAAACTGACAAATCCAAACAAGCACAAATCAAACAAACGTATGAAAAGCACTAAGATTAGCTCTCTATTCCCCAAGAGAGGTAATCGCAATGCTAAAAGGACTTTCAGGATATAACATTTCACTGAAAGAGTGAATCTTCCACTGGAATAACAGGTAATAACTAGGAAATTCACCATGAACAGTGGCATATCCCCTGGAAAGATTGGTACCTTGCATATTCCTATTGAACAGTGAATCTTCCCCTGGAAAGATTGGTATTTTGCAGGTAATACCTAGGATATTCCCCTGGAACATTGAGTCTTTGCATGGTAAGATTGGTAGCTTTCAGGTAATAACTAAGAAATTCACATTGAATACTTTGAAATTCCCCTAAATTGCAGGAAATAACTGGGATATTCCAATGGAACAGTGAATCTTCCCCTACAAAGATTGGTATTTTTCTGGTAATAAATACAATATATCCTTAGAAAAGTGCATCTTCCCCTGGAAACATTGATAACTTTTATGTAACAATTAGTAAATTCCCCTTGAACAGTTGATCTTCCCCTAGAAAGATTGGTAACTTTGCCTTGGAAAGATTGGTAAATTTCAAATAATAACTAGGAAATTCTCATGGAACAGTGAATTTTTCTCTTTATAGATTGGTAATGTTCAGATTATAACTAGGATATTCACCTCAAACAATAACATTTCCCCAGGAAAGATTGGTAACTTTCAAATAATAAAGAAATAAAGTAACTCTGGAAAGGTTGGTAACTTCCAGATAGTGACCAAGAAATTCCCCTGGAATAGTGAAATTTCCCCTGGAATGTGGTATAACTTCCAGTACATAACTAGGATATTCCCCAGGACCTTGAAAGATTTGTATTATTCACATAACAACTTGGAAATTCCCCTGGAACGGACTCTTCCCCTGAAAAGATTGGTAACTTCCAGGTAATAACTAGGATATTCCACAGGAATTGAAGTTTTCTCAGAAAATATTGGTAACTTTCAGGAAATAACTAGGATATTCCCCTGGAACAGTAAATTTCCTGGAAATATGGGTAATTTCCATGTAATAATTAGGAAATTACCCTGAAAGAGTGAAATTTACCCTGGAAAGATTGGTACATGTAACTTGCAAGCAATAACTAGGATATTCCCCTTGAAAGTTTATTGCTGGTTAAAATAATGTCTAATATTCAAGTATTTGTATGTTTTGCTTTAGAATGGTGGTAAAAACTACTAGGGTGTTTAAACATCACAAGAGAATAGCTTGAAATAGAGGGTTACATTGTACCCAGCAGGCAAGTGCAACACGTGCTCTGCTACCAGCCTGTTTGTTTTATAGAGAAACCTTTATTGTTGGGTTATATTTGCAAACTGGTGTCTGTATAAAATGGAAAAAAAAAAAAAAAAAAATGCACACAAAAGATGCAAGACCCACTAGAGGAAAAAAGTTTCCATATATGAACAGCAAAGAATCAGACCTCCTTTGCATTGACAGTCTATTCAGTGTCATCTATAGTCACTAGCTATATTGCTTAGATATGTAATAAGGCTTGTTTCTTTGCTTTTTGTGTGTTGGGAAATTGATACATCCTCTTAAACCTATGTCTTATAGAGAAACATTTATTATTAGGCTATATTTGCAAACAGTTGTCTGCATAAAACGAAAAAAAAAAAAAAACCCAACTGCTTCATAGACAGTGTATTTATACACCTACTCCTAGACGTTCTTTCGTGGAGATTGATCATGAAATATTTTCTACGGTCATTCTCTCCCTTGCACTGATTCAAGAAGGGCAGTTGTCAGTTTCTTGTAAAAGAATGTGCACAAGTACTAGTCAGCCGCTTAGAGGACTAAGCCTGCCCAGGGATAGGTATGAAAGGTAAACTGACAGGGCTAGACATGAACCTTATTGGGCCGTAAAACCTCAGCACAAACAAAACTCCTAGATCTACTCTGGGAAAGCACTTCCCATTTATGAACAGCAAAGATTCAGAACAACCTATGCATTGTCAATTTATTCAGAGGCTTTTATAGTCACTAGCTATATTATATGTTGCTTAGACATGTATTCAGGCTTGGTTCTTTGCTTTTTGTGTTTTGGGAAGTTGATATATATTTCTTAATTCTGGATGTGTGTTTGGAAGTTGATACATCCTCTTAAACCTCTATATCTTATAGAGAAACCCTTTATTGTTTGGCTGTATTTGCCAACAGGTGTCTGTATAAAATGGAAAAAGGAAATGCTTTATAAAAAGTGTTTATACATGTAAAGTGTTTATACATGTACTCCTATACGTTCTTTCATTGAGATTGATCATGAAATATTTTCTATGGTCATTCTCTCCCGTCCGCTGACTCAAGAAAGGCAGTTGTAAGTTTCTGGCAAAAGAATGTGCACAATACTGGTTAACCACTTAAAGGACTAAGCCTGCCCAGTAAACCTGTGGTTAGGTAAACTGACTGCGCTCAACAGGACCCCATTGGGTTGACTGGGCCATAAAACCTCCAGACAAACAAACAAAAAAACAAAGTATTCAGGCTTAGTTCCTTGATTTTTGTGTTTTGGGAAGTTGATATATATTGCCTTACTTCTGTATGTGTGTTGAGAAGTTGATATATCCTCTTAAACCTGTATGTCTTGTAGGGAAACCTTTATTATTTGGCTGTATTTGCAAACAGGTGTCTGTATAAAATGAAAAAAAAAAAACAATTCTTCATAAATAGTGTTTATACACATACTCCTAGAAGTTTTTTTGTGGAGATTGATCATGAAATTTTTTCTACGGTTATTTTCTCCCTTCTGCTGATTCAAGAAGGGTAGTTGTCAGTTTCTGGCAAAAGAATATGCACAAGTACTGGTCAACTGCTTAGAGGACTAAGCCTCTCCAGAAAAAAATATGGTAAGGTATACTTACCATATTTTTAGCGCTAGGACATGACCCTAATGGGTTGATTGGGCCGTAAAATCTCAACACAAACAAAACTCCTAGATGTACTCTGGGAAAACATTTCCCATATATGAACAGCAAAGATTCAGAACAACCTCTGCATTGTCAATTTATTCAGAGGCTTCTGTAGTCCATATTGTATGTTGCTTAGGCATGTATTCAGTCTTGGTTCTTTGCTTTTTGTGTTTTGGGAAGTTGATAGATACTGTCTTGATTCTGTATGTGTTGTAGAGAAATCTATATTATTGGGCAATATTTGCAAACTGGTGTCTGTATAAAATGAGAACAAATGCTTAATAAACAGTGTGTATATACGCATACTCCTAGGTCTACTCTGGGAAAGCGTTTCTCATACATGAACAGCAAAGAGTCAGACCAGTCTATGCATTGTTAGTCTATTCAGGGTCTTCTGTAGCCACTAGCTATACAATGTTGCTGAGACATGTATTCAGGCTTGGTTCTTTGCTCTTTCTGTGTTGAGAAGTTGATATATTCTTTTAACAACTAAATCCATGGATTTAGAACAGAGATGGTGGTATCTGGTAGTCTTATGAGGCAGCTGATGCCCAGGAAAATGGTAAAACCATTTTGTAGATGGTAAAACCATTTTGTAGCTGACTAAAATAGATTGATCTAAAGTCTGCTTGTGATGGTTGAATAGCTTAAAGACTATTTATTATGTGAAAATAAGAGTTCCACCATCGACCTTCAAAGTGTGAACAGCCTCTGCTGAAATAATTAAAGAATAACCAAGTCTGTCTGTTATTCCTGCAGTACTACTCAGGGCCCTGAGTGAGTACAAGTTTGTTGGACATCCTCTCTGCAGGATGGCTGATGGGAAGGATCATGTTCCTGTTGAACTGACCTTCCACAAGAAACTACCGACACAACCAGTCTTCAAGAAGAGGGCCGAAAGCAGGAGGCAGCCTGCACCCTCTACTGGCGAGTGGCCTTGTCAGCCAACAGCTGCTAGACGACCACCGCCTACCAGATCGACACCTACAGTACAGCTTACAGTACGCCAAGAAGCACCGGAGGAGACCACTGCCAGCACTACAGATACTGGAAATTACACCAGACACCATCAAAGTTTCAAGATCACCACACACAGCACAGCTTACACCATCTCCATGCATCAAGGAACTAGCTACACCGACTCCTTCTCCAGAGATTTCACGTGCAAAGAGACCGAGAACGAAGTCGCCAAAGTATACAAGTAAACAGCCGACGCAGTACTTCCACACCAACATAGAGGACAGAGATCCTCTACACGAGAAGTAGGACCTCAAGGACATCCACGTCACCACCTACAAGATCATCATCAAGGCTACAAGACTACCCAGGGAAGACGAAGAACTCAACATCAGTCTACCAGTATTCTTTGTTTACCAGAAAGAGAACAAATACTGGCTACAGATCAAGGTGCCAACCAGCAAGTTCTACGATGACCCGTGGTACTCCAACATCGAGATGCTGATGGGAGCGACCGGTGTGAGACAGACTAACATGGCATATTGGTATGACGTCCTAGAAAAATCATGTCAGGATCTCTTAGGGTTTGGTGGAGGACCACCGCTACTTCGGCTCGTGCTGCCAAGTTATTTTGGCAAGACACTAAGTAGGTCAACTAATGGCACACGGACTTGGGTGTGGACACCCAATAGGTCCAATGGTGAGGACACCCTCTCGGCTCATGAGTGAGGACACTCTCACTGCTCTTGGGTGAGGACACCCATTCCTCAGCTTCTGGGTGAGGACACCCACTTGGCTTCTGGGTGAGGACACCCACTTGCACCCTTTCTGGCATCTGATCGATAACATGTGGCCTGTGACCGAAACTTTCGCACGCCTCGAACTGAGTGCCTAATGCATTTTGCAGTCAGAATTGACACGCATTAAGTATGAGATTAAAAGCTCATACTTTTCGACCGATACACAAAATTCTGCAACTTACAGGCTGGACTACTACTCTCGCAAGAGGTCTGGACACGCACGAGATCTGGACGTGCATGCACTCCGTGTCTAGGCGAGGTGACCTAGTTATAAATTATAACTAGGCACCGTTTCAAGCCAACCCAGTAGTCCAGTAAAACTAATCCAGATTTATCTGGCGCTGCCTCTGTGTGACTCAGTTGCCTGGCAGCGTTAAAAATCTGAAAACTGAACTGAACTGTTCCACTCAACCTGTTAAAGAGTGCGAGGGAAGTTGACTAATGCTAGCAACCAGTGGTCTGCCATGTTCTGTTTTTGATTTATTCTGTATTGCAAAAGGGTTTCTATCTCGGGATATTTTGAGACTGTGATAACACAAAAGAACAGTTCTTTGAAAATGGAACAAATACAGACGCATCACCGTAAGATGGCTGACAGAAAGATTTCTAGGATGTTTCCTGGCTTCCTCTGTCCATAGGGCTTAGAGAAATAGATGAGATTCCTGGTACCTCTACAGCAAAACTGCTAGTAGGTAAAACAGGATTTGAGAATCTAACACTTTCAGGTTAGTCAAAAATCAGTATCTCAACATTACTGAAATTTTGTTGACTAGGGCATCAAACCTGGCCTCCACTTGGAGGGCTTGTGTATATGAAAGGAGAAGGGATGCCAGAATCAGCATCTCAAAGCTGGATTTTATAATAGTGTATTTTCTCATATACTAATATTCGTAGATATCCCATATTCCTAAACTATTCAATATACCTAAGTACCACAGGGAAGCATTTTATCACCTACCTTGTTTGGCATTAAAATTAACGATATTGTTAAATGTGTGAAAGACCTTGATTGTTCACTTTTTGTTGACGATTTTGGAATATTTATTAGATCGAAAAATATGGAAACCATTGAATTCAAACTACAACGATGTTTAAACAATATAGAAGATTGGGCAACAGAAAATGGTTTCAAATTTTCAAAAACAAAAACTCAATGCGTTCATTTTTGTCAGATACGTCAGCTACATTTAGATCCTCATCTCACGATATACGGTAGTCCAATTCCAGTCGTCAGTGAAGCAAAATTCCTGGGTCTTTTGTTCGATAACAAATTATCTTTTATACCACACATCAAAGCTTTAAAAGCTAAATGTTTAAAAGCTCTTGATATTCTTAAAGTTCTCTCCAGTTCCGACTGGGGAGGAGATCGTACTGTCCTTTTAAATCTCTATAGATCTTTAATTAGATCTAAATTGGATTATGGATCCATAGTTTATGGATCCGCAAGAAAATCTTATTTGAAATCTTTGGATACTATTCATCACCAAGGTTTACGTCTGGCTCTAGGGGCTTTTTGTACTTCCCCCGTCGAAAGTTTATACGCTGAATCAAATGAACCATCATTGTATATAAGAAGAGAGAAATTGTCTCTTCAATATGTTACTAAATTAGCCGCCAATCCACGTAATTCAGCTCATGATTGTGTTTTTAACCCTAAATATGAAAGATTTTACAATAATAAACCAACAGCTATTAAACCCCTTGGCCTGAGAATACAACCGTTACTTGAAGAGGCCAATATCAATATTAAAAATGTTCAGCATTTTTCTTTTCCATCAAAAGAGCCATGGACGTTAAACCCTCCAAAGATTATTTTAGACCTTCATAAAAATAAAAAAACAGAAGTCGAGTCGCATATTTTTAAGAATGAATTTTTAGAAATCAAATCAAATTATAAACATTACCTGTCAATTTATACAGATGGTTCGAAACAAGATGAGAAAGTTGCTTGTTCTGTTATTAGTCCAAATTTTACTGACAGTATCAGATTACCTGATAATAGCTCCATTTTTACCGCCGAAGCCAAGGCAATTGATATTGCACTTTACCATATCAGAGATCAGTCTGAAAAACAGTTTATCATTTATTCAGATTCTCTTTCTGTATTAAAATCTCTTAAAGATTTACACCATAGAAACCCATTAATTCAGCAAATTCTTAAAAAATATTATTATCTTTCCGCTTCAAAAGAAATTGTATTTTGTTGGCTTCCCAGCCACGTTAATATTCGTGGAAATGAATTAGCAGATTCAGAAGCCAAATCTGCATTATCCTTAGTAATAACCAATTTTAAAATTCCTCACTCCGACTTTAAATCAAACGTCTGTCAATACATCAACAACAAATGTCAGTCTGTTTGGGAAACACAAACTTATAATAAATTAAATGAAATCAAACCAAATTTTAACAGCAAATGCACATTCTCTAATCTCAGCAGAAAAGAACAAACAAAAATCACGAGATGTAGACTTGGACACACTAGAATTACTCATTCTTATATTTTAAACAATGAACAAGCTCCATTCTGCATTCCTTGTAACGAACCTTTTACGGTCAAACATTTTCTTGTCACTTGTGCTGAATTTAATTATATTCGCACAAAGTATTTTAATGTAAAAAATATAAAGGAACTTTTTAATATGCCAACTCAAAAAATACTCGATTTTCTGAAAGAGATCGGACTTTTTAATAAAATATGATCTGTATTTTAATAACATAAAATCATTGATACTTTATCTTTCTTAAAATGAACTCATCAATCCTAGATATTTTTAATTTCTCATTAAATAAAATCATCATATAATCATCTTATTAGACGCTATATGCCCTTTTAGGGTTGAGCGTCTATAAACAAAATATCCATCCATCAATATACCTAAAGTTTATATCCTGTAACCTAAAACTCGACTCTCACAATGGCTAGCAGTAAACAGGAATAATGGGAGTGAAGCCTGCATGAGTGTGTGTCTCTGTACAAACTGTATAGATAGGCAAAAGGATGTGCACAAATACTGGTTAACCACTTAGAGGACTAAGCCTGCCCAGTAAAAGTGTGGTTAGGTAAACTGACTGGCTTGACATGACCTTCATAGTGTTGACTTGGCTGTAAAATTCCAACTCAAAATTTAAAAAGAAATGTATAAAACATATAGATTATCAAGTTAACATTTTATGCTTAATTTTAAGGTCATATTTAATGCTTAATTTTAAGTTCATATTTAAAGGCTAATTTCAAGTTTATATTTAATGCTTAATTTTAAGGTCATATTTAATGCTTAATTTTAAGTTCATATTTAAAGGCTAATTTCAAGGTCATACTTAATGCTTAATTTTAAGTTCATATTTAAAGCTTAATTTTAAGTTCATATTTAAAGGCTAATTTCAAGGTCATATTTAATGCTTAATTTTAAGTTCATATTTAATGCTTAATTTCAAGTTCATATTTAATGCTTAATTTTAAGTTCATATTTAATGCTTAATTTCAAGTTCATATTTAATGCATAATTTTAAGTTAATAAATTTCAAGTTCATATTTAATGCATAATTTTAAGTTCATATTTAATGCTTAATTTTAAGTTCATATTTAATGCTTAATTTCAAGTTCATATTTAATGCTTAATTTTGCAAAATACTTCTGAAAAAACATACTTCCTGTGACGGCTAGATAAATATAAATAAATAATATATTAAGATAAATATAATTCTGAGCACATGGGTTGCATGTACTAACTTAACTTGCATGAACTGCATGCCTGTTTGAAACTTCTATACTAACCTGCATGAATACATTTCTTATTTTCTCAGGATATCAGTTGTAACAAGAACTGTGACCTAAAATAAATAAAGTAGAGTTTATAGGATCTAATGAATTACAAAGATTTTTTTGGCACATGCTCATTTATAAATGCGGCAGACAAAACATTAAAATACCTTAAACATTTATCGCTATACATTAACCTTAATAACAATTTTGTTGTTTTGGTGTTAAATGAGATTTTTCAGCCAGCAATGCATAAACTTGATTGGAGAGTATTGTGTGGGCACCTGGGATTCTGCCTGGACAGCTGAAACTTGAGACCAAACATAGACGTACAAACAGATGCCACTACTGAACGTGGCAGGTAAGTAGCGCCTGCTGCAAAATACATTTCTTATAACATTTATGACCGGTTTTTCTCCGAGTAGAATTTGGCAAACAGTCTAGATCCAGTTCAGATGCCGCAGACTGAAGCATCTGATCTAGGTATTCATTGTTTGCCAATTAGCCTGCTATGGGCAAACTCAGCAGACAATAAATTGGATGGTATTATTTTTCTCTACAATTAAGCATTCGCATTTCACTCAAATTGTCCCAATTTGCATGTAATGTCAAATCCAGTTTTCTGGTAAAAATAATAATAAAAAAAAGTCATGTACTGAATTTTTACCCAGTATGCTAAGTGCTGAACTATACAAAAAATATTTAAATAAAATAAAAATAAATAAAAGCAGACTTTTATCAATGTTTGTGATAATGTTTTTGATCTTGATGTTCCAATGATGGTGTTGAAGAGGTCACTATGGGCTGAAAATAGATTAATTGGCAAACATTATAGACCCAGATCATATAATGCAGAGTACAAAAATAACATGTGCCTCATGAACAGTCATGTGTCTGTTGAGAATTAAGAAAAAAATATTTATCTAGTTATATTTGTCTTTCCTGGATTTAATATTCTCAAGTAAGATTACTATGCAAGACGCCATGCATTATGACAAATGACCTCCAATACCAGAAAATACACAATTGTACATGTACACCCATGGAATATGTAGGTCAGCCTGTGCATCCATGCTGTTTGATTACCTGAGAGAACCTGTGAAACTTGGGTCTCCAAAGAATGTCTCTGATAGACTGTGATCAAGTTCTTTGCTGGGCCCACATGTCAAAGGGTAAATTTTCTTGCTTGTGAGGAAAACAATAATAAACTGTTTAAAAAGTACTGCTGATTGATATTTGATAGCCATTAAAATAACTGGAGGCAATTCTAGTGAGTAAATCTTCTGCATTGTCCCTTTGAGCTAATTTTTGAGTTTCCATATTAACTCTAGATACTAGAACAGCTTAACCCCTTCCCATACTTGTCCTAAAATTTGAACTATTTCATTACTACCCCTCAATCTGTCTAAAATCTGCTAGACTGAATAGGAAAGCTTTTAGACCCTGATCACACATTTGATTTTGGTCTATACAGTTTGCTCATCTGCCTGTTCCAGTGCTAAAAGATTATGACAGTACAATTTTTGTCTAATGACATTTTAGAGAACTGCCACAGTACATTGTAGAGAACTACCAGTACATTTTAGCGATTCCACAGTACAACTTAAGAGAATGTATCAATACATTATAGAGAAATGCCATAGTGCATTGATTTTTTTTGTAAAGTAAATTCAGGACTTTAGGGTCATAATAGTATGCTTTTTCTTGCAATTTTCTTGTTTCAAGTTATAGTTATAACATAAACTGTTTATTTCAGGTGCAGTTACTGTGATCCTAGAGGAGTGTAATTACTCCGATCCGATACCACATTCTGCTCAGGCATGTCTGTCCAACACATGGAGGGGAATACTGTACCCTCAGTAAGTAATCAGACAACTCTAGTTCTTTCCATACTTCCAAAAAATACATTTCACTACCTGTTGGCACATCTGAAATCTGCTGGATGAATGGTAAACAGTGTAGACCCTGATCAAATGCTGCATTCCATTGTCTATTCTAGATCTGGACTGTTTTCTGGAGTCTGTTTGACCAGCTACTTAGGACAAATACAGTACTATCAATATCTTTGTAACTTCTTTTCATTGTAACTTCTTTTCATATATGAAACTTCTTGGTGGCCTTCTTTTCATATATCAGTCTTCTTGGTGGCTGCATTAAAAGGTTGCTGCTATTTTTTTTTTTATTAGAGTGAATTTCATTTTTTTGTGGATATTATCAACATGTAAATGCTGGTAAAAGGCTCACAAACTTGGTAAAGCCTTAAAGGCTTGATATAAAGTTTGTGTGATTCACCGGTGTTGAAACATTGATTAAATCAGCAAAAATAAAATTTATATCTTATATTCCCACTTTGATCACTTCCCAGCCACATTAATATTTGTGGAAATGAATTAGCCAATTTAGAGGCTAAATCTGCATTATCCTTAATGATAACATATCATCATCATATATAATCTGATTTTTGATTAATGTGCAGGTACAGGGGCAACATCCACATCAGTGGGCCCCCTTCGAGGTAGCTGGCTTGCTGCACGCATGGCAGATCTCACACCAGATCTCCAGGTACATCTATCATGAGGGTTGATAGCTGAGAGCTTCCACTCTCTGCAATCCCTCTCTGTCAGCTGCTTCCATGTCATTTTGGGCCTCCCAAGCCCACCCTTTCCATCAACCGGTATGTCAAAGGCTGTCTTGATTGCACCACTGGAGCGTTCCATATGTCCATACCATCGAAGTCTTCTCTCCTTCAGAATGAGGTCCAGGTCCTCAATGCCAAGCCGCACAAGTAGATCATTGGACCTGGTGGTGACAATGTCTTTGGGCCTGACATTGCAGATCAGTCTGATCATTGCCCTGTCATTTCGCTGCAGACGCTGGAGGTTCGGCTTTGTCAATGGCCAAGTCTCGCTGGCATGGAGCATTGCGCTCCGCACACAAGAGCTGTACACACAGCCACATGTTTTGAAAGAGAGGTGGCATGAAGAGAGGACTTGTAGCAGATCCTTGAACTTCTTCCAGGCGGTTTTCACATGTTTTGTACTTGAAAGTTCACAGCCACCTGCTGCTGAGAGCATGTCTCCTAGGTAGCAAAAGGAAGCTACCACCTCAAACTCGTCAGGTCCGACCTGGACTTCCTTCTGTGATCTGCCATCCAAGGGGCGTGCAGTTCCCTTAAATAAACTCATCATATAATATAAAGATTGTTAGACGCTATATGCCCCTTTAGGGTTGAGACTCTCTAAATAAAATATCCATCCATCCGTCCATCCCACTTTGGTCATGTTTACATCAAAAGTATTAATAAAGTAGATCATTTCAGAAAATGGTATAAAGTAAATATTTCTGGGACTCCTCATTGGATTAATTGAAGTATACCTTAATAACCCTAAATAAGTATTGGGACAGATAGGCTTTTGCAAACATTGTAGACCCAGATCAGATGCCACAGAATGTGACGTCTGATCATGATCTACAATATTTTAGACACATTAAGAGGTAGTAGAATTGACTATTTCAAATTTTAGGACATGTCTGATGGTAGGTAGATAAGGTGTCCCAAAACTTAGGGTGATTATGGTAAATCTTGTTTTCAAATTGCTTGCATGCCTTCAGTCTGGGGAATCCACGTGACTGAATGACTAGGTACACAAAGTTTGTTACTATTTTTAGCTCTGCATAAGGTAGGATTTTTTAGAATATCTCTTTTCATATCAAATGGAATTTGTTCAAATAAAGCGCAGAGTACACAGAAAATCAAGCTTTCTGTTGGTGTAAGCGCTATTCTGCAAGCTGGTCTAATTCTCGAGAACATTCGAAGAATGTTTTTGCTGTCAATCTCAGCCACTGAGACAATGTACATAAATTTTGACGAAAAATGTTTTCCGAATGTTCTAGAGAATCAGACCAGATTGCAGAATAGCGCTTACATGATCAGAAAGAGCTTGATTTTCTGTGTACTCTGCGCTTTATTTGAACAAATTCCCTAAGGTATAAATTAAGATATTCTAAAAAATCCTATCTGATGTGGAGCTAAAAATAGTAACAAACTATGCGCCTAGTCATTTGGTCACGAGGATTCCCCACACTGCTTGAGTTGGAATTATTATTGAAGCTGCTGATATTCAGTTAGTATCAAAACAGAATGTATACATATCAGATGACATCATGTTGCTGCCTGAAGTTGTAAATTTTTATGGACCATTCTCCTGAATGCCAGCCTGGATTGTTAGTCCAACTATCCACTAAATACATCCAAGCATTCAGGCTGACCTTGGTGGCTCAGTTGGATGCGCCGTCTGACTGCAGACCAGGAGGTCGGGGGTTCAACCCCTGCCGAGGTTGGCAACTTTCTTTAGTGGAGATTGATCATGAAATATTTTCTACTGTCATTCTCTCCCTTCAGCTGATTCAAGGAGGGCAGTTGTCAGTTTCTGGCGAAAGAATGTGCACAATACTGGTTAACCCCTTAGAGGACTTAGCCTGCTCAGTAAACATGTGGTTAGGTGAACTGATCACACTCGACATGACCCCATTGGGTTGACTGGGCCGTAAAACCTCCACACAAACCACACCAAACCTAGCACTCAGGAGACAGACCTTTAAGAACTAGATATAAAGCTTCAGCATTTTGAGTCTAAAACATTTCTGTAACCATGACAGGCATTTTTTTTATATGAATAGAAAACATATAAAAAGTTACCAAGAAAGGTCACAAACACAAGCACCAGCCTTCTCAAGGTACCAATAGAAAAGATGATAGGAAGAAACTGACAAAGTGTAAAAGGACAATACATGTAAATGACGTACAAGCAAACATCATTTAGGTTAACTTCCCTTCTTTTTTTTTAGTGATTGTCTTTCACACCATGAGGAAGTTGTAAACCATGCCAGATTGTAGCTTTGGTGAGTAAATAAAACTAATGTTCATTTTCAGTTTATGGTAATACATGTTAAATGATAATGGATTGCTTCACTTGAAATAAGAAATTTTAATTATTTTTTTCATTTGAGAAGTTACTGTTAGCATGGTTTGGCTGCCCATCTCATAAGTATATTTCATACAATTGCAGCGGTTTGCTGTAGTGGATATCTCCTGCCTGGTGTCTGCAGCTGTCTTGATTCGCATGTCATAGCAGTGGAAATGGCTTGGTGGGGAGCTAGCAGGGTAGTACCTTGCCTGATGCTGGCTGCCAATTTTTTGCAAGTCTTGATGGTTTATGTGTACTCCATGAGCAATGTTTGCTACCTGTATAAATCTGCTGTTCAAAATATTTGCATTATTATTTAGTATATTTGATACAATTGCAGGGGTTTGCTGTAGTGAAGTTGTAGTGAATATCTCCAGCCTGATGTCTGCAGCTGTCTTGCTTTGCGCGTCATAGCAGTTCAAATGGCTTGTTGGGGAGCTAACAGGGTAGTGCCTTGCCTGATGCCTACAGCTGTGAATGTTTCTCGATGGTTGATGTGTATTCTGTGGGCAATGTTTGCTACTTGTGGACACCTGCTGTTCAAGGTATTTGCGCTATCTCACCAGGAAAGGACCCTTATTACATTAGGACAATGAAGGCTCAGAGGGATTGTTTTCTGGTGGCCGCATTGGCATTATCATCATTGGCATCAACAATGTTAAGTCTGTCCGTTTAGTTCTGTTTCTTAAACACCAAGGCTTCTAGACTAAAGAAATTTCATATATACATCCCCAGTGATTCACCCTCCTCACTGCTGTCAACTATTACTGACCTTGACCTACTTCTCGTACCTTGCTGAACAGTGGTTTGTCTGTGCCTTAAGCCACATTCCTTGAACACCATCAGCCGTCCAGACATAACCTTTTAGTCAATTTTTTGTTTGAGTAGTTGATCAAGAGCATTAGGATAAAGTGGTTAAGAAAGGCTGACTGTACTTCAGGTAATAAGAAGGCAAGTTTACTGAGATTTTCCTGTTTAACTGGTTAGTCAAGGCTTAGTGTATCTCAGAAAGTAAGGATGCAGGCTAGTTTAGCAATAGCTTCAAGTTTAGCTGGTCAGCCAGAGCTTCCTACAAGTATTAAGAAGGTATTCTGGTCTTGTCTGCAAGACTTAGACTTAGTGTCAGAATGGCGTATGAATTTCTGCCACTGATTCATAGAGTTCATTCAGCACATTGTGTAAGTCTTATAAAGATGTCAGGAAAGCAATGTAGTGGAGGACATTGTGCTCCAACATCTTTATTATGTGTCAGTGATGTTGCCCACTGGCACTTATTTATTGGGCTAGTTTACCAACTTTAGCTATTTAATCAGGGCTTTCTGTTCTTCAGATATAAGAAAGTAATCTGTGCTTGATAGTAAGAAGGTAGTCTGTTCTTGCCTGCAAGACTTAGACCTAATGTCAGAATGGCGTATGAATTTCTCACACTGATTCATAGAGTTCATTCAGCACATTGTGTAAGTCTTATAAAGATGTCAGGAAAGCAATGTAGTGGAGGACATTGTGTTCCAACATCTTTATTATGTGTCAGTGATGTTGCCCACTGGCACTTATTTATTGGGCTAGTTTACCAACTTTAGCTATATAATCAGGGCTTACTGTTCTTCAGATATAAGAAAGTAATCTGTGCTTGATAGTAAGAAGGTAGTCTGTTCTTGCCTGCAAGACTTAGACCTAATGTCAGAATGGCGTATGAATTTCTCCCACAGATTCATAGAGTTCATTCAGCATATGGTTTAAGTCTTACAAAGATGTCTGAAAAGCAATGTTGTGGAAGACATTGTGATTCATTCTCTTCACCATGTGTTGGTCTACATTCTTACCCTCTGAAATACAATAAGCTTGGCTAAATAGCTAAACCGGAAAATCCTGGTTAATCTCCCCTACTTACTTCAGTGAGCCTTCTGTAACCAGTTAATTCTAATGCTCTTGATCAACTACTCAAACTAGTTGTCAGTTTAATGGCGAAAGAATGTGCACAATACTGGTTAACCCCTTAGAGGACTAAGCCTGCCCAGTAAACGTGTGATTAGGTAAACTGACCACGCTTGACATGAACCCATGGTTTTGACTGGGCCATAAAACCTCAACACAAACAACTACTCAAACTAGAAATTTGTCAAATGGCTTTGTTGCAACTGCTGGTGGTGTTCAAGAAATGGAGCTAAATGCACAGTCTAAACATTGTTCAGCCAAGTATGAAAAGTAGATCTAGGCCAATATCAGTTGTTAGCAGTAGGCAGGGTGCATTATGGAAGCCTTGATGTTTGAGACGCGGAGCTAAACATACTCAACATTGTTGATGCCAATAACGACTGAAAGTGATCCCCATGTTGCACTTCATTGCTCAGATTAGCTGGTTAGCCAGGGCTTTCTGTACTTAAGGTAGTAAGGAGATAGTCTGTTCTTGTCTGCAAGCATTAGATCTAGTGTTTGAATGGCATAATTTTAACTGCACAATACATTAACCAATAGATATTGTGCTATATTCTATTCTGTTCATACCTTCCACAGAAAAAAGCGACCTTACAGTTGTCCCATACAGTCTTAATCCAAAAGTACCTTAGGCAGTCACCTGTGTGAGGTATTCCTCCCGCTCTTTTGATCATGTGTCAATTTCTTTTCTGTGGATAAAGAATGTAAACATGGACTTTTTGTCAGGGTGAAAAATTCTATTTTTCTTCCTTTTTCTCCAGTTGAAATTCAATTCTTTGTTCTTTGTTTGTTCCCATATCATGCCTTTCACTTTTCTCACTAATTTTTGTTTTAAATAGTTTTTCGAATATCTTGTAATTATCCATTGCTCTTTCGCTGTAATGAGTTTTTGCGACTTTCGCAACGATTCTTCTTTGTGAATATGGTCATATTAAAGTTTCATTTGGATAATTGTGACAAATGAATTAAATGCTCTTCTTGTTCCAGGGAATTCACCTGCTCTGTGTGTAGTGTCTGTTTTGATATAACCTGGAAATTTCCCGAAGAAACAAGGTATTATTCTTCTAGAAATGTTCATGGCTAAGAAGAAGAAGAGATTGCAAGCCATGTCTGTTCATCAGATGAAGAAAATAATTGATGGGAACACTACCCCACATGGCCTGGCTGCCCTGGGGAAGACCCATCAAGATGGCAACTCCAAGGGTACTTGTACCCAGAGGAGTATAAGTCCACTGGCCACTAGTCACCGGTCAATCGACCACCAGTCAACCAGCCATTGGCCATTTGCCCAATGGACAAGAAGACATTTCAGAACTACCAGTCACCGGTCAAGTGGGCATTACACAAGAATTTTCGAGTCAGTCAATCACAGGTCAACGGCCATCCAGCCACCGGTCATTGGACTTAGAAAATATCAACACAGGGTAGTCAGTATTCACAGGTCACGATAAACTCGCATGAGTATATCTTTTTTTCTGCTGCTTATTTATGTATGCAACAGCAGATAATATCCGTACCAGCTCTTCATACACACATCCACTGTGATTCACCGTGCTCACTGCTATCAACTGTTACTGACCTTGACCTACTTCTCGTGCTTGTCTGAACAGTGGTTTGTCTGTGCGTTTAGCCACATTTCTTGAACACCATCAGCTGTCCAGACATAACCTTTCAGTCAATTTTTTGTTTGAGAAGTTGATCAAGAGCTTTAGGATAAAGTGGTTAAGGAAGGCTGAGTGTACTTCAGGTAATAAGAAGGCAAGTTTACTGAGATTTTTCTGTTTAGCTGGTTAGTCAAGGCTTAGTGTATCTCAGAAAGTAAGGATGTAGGATGGGTTAGCAATAGCTTAAGTTTACCTGGTTAACCAGAGCTTTCTATACTTCCAAGTAGTAAGAAGGTATTCTGGTCTTGTCTGCAAGACTTACTTAGTGTCAGAATGGCGTATGAATTTCTCCCACTGATTCATAGAGTTCATTCAGCACATTGTTTAAGTCTTATAAAGATGTCAGGAAAGCAATGTAGTGGAGGACATTGTGTTCCAACATCTTTACTATGCGTCAGTGATGTTGCCCACTGGCACTTATTTTTTGGGCTAGTTTACCAACTTTAGCTATTTAATCAGGGCTTTCTGTTCTTCAGATATAAGAAAGTAATCTGTGCTTGATAGTAAGAAGGTAGTCTGTTCTTGCCTGCAAGACTTAGACCTAATATCAGAATGGCGTATGAATTTCTCCCACAGATTCATAGAGTTCATTCAGCATATGGTTTAAGTCTTACAAAGATGTCTGAAAAGCAATGTTGTGGAAGACATTGTGATTCATTCTCTTCACCATGTGTTGGCCTACATTCTTACTTTCTGAAATACAATAAGCTTGGCTAAATAGCTAAACCGGAAAATCCTGGTTAATCTCCCCTACTTACTACAGTGAGCCTTCTGTAACCAGTTAATTCTAATGCTCTTGATCAACTACTCAAACTAGTTGTCAGTTTAATGGCGAAAGAATGTGCACAATACTGGTTAACCCCTTAGAGGACTAAGCCTGCCCAGTAAACGTGTGATTAGGTAAACTGACCACGCTTGACATGAACCCATGGTTTTGACTGGGCCATAAAACCTCAACACAAACAACTACTCAAACTAGAAATTTGTCAAATGGCTTTGTTGCAACTGCTGGTGGTGTTCAAGAAATGGAGCTAAATGCACAGTCTAAACATTGTTCAGCCAAGTATGAAAAGTAGATCTAGGCCAATATCAGTCGTTAGCAGTAGGCAGGGTGCATCATGGAAGCCTTGATGTTTGAGAAGCGGAGCTAAACATACTCAACATTGTTGATGCCAATAACGACTGAAAGTGATCCCCATGTTGCACTTCATTGCTCAGATTAGCTGGTTAGCCAGGGCTTTCTGTACTTAAGGTAGTAAGGAGGTAGTCTGTTCTTGTTTGCAAGCATTAGATCTAGTGTTTGAATGGCATAATTTTAACTGCACAATACATTAACCAATAGATATTGTGCTATATTCTATTCTGTTCATACCTTCCACAGAAAAAAGCGACCTTACAGTTGTCCCATACAGTCTTAATCCAAAAGTACCTTAGGCAGTCACCTGTGTGAGGTATTCCTCCCGCTCTTTTGATCATGTGTCAATTTCTTTTCTGTGGATAAAGAATGTAAACATGGACTTTTAGTCAGGGTGAAAAATTCTATTTTTCTTCCTTTTTCTCCAGTTGAAATTCAATTCTTTGTTCTTTGTTTGTTCCCTTATCATGCCTTTCACTTTTCTCACTAATTTTTGTTTTAAATAGTTTTTCGAATATCTTGTAATTATCCATTGCTCTTTCGCTGTAATGAGTTTTTGCGACTTTCGCAACGATTCTTCTTTGTGAATATGGTCATATTAAAGTTTCATTTGGATAATTGTGACAAATGAATTAAATGCTCTTCTTGTTCCAGGGAATTCACCTGCTCTGTGTGTAGCGTCTGTTTTGATTTAACCTGGAAATTTCCCGAAGAAACAAGGTATTATTCTTCTAGAAATGTTCATGGCTAAGAAGAAGAAGAGATTGCAAGCCATGTCTGTTCATCAGATGAAGAAAATAATTGATGGGAACACTACCCCACATGGCCTGGCTGCCCTGGGGAAGACCCATCAAGATGGCAACTCCAAGGGTACTTGTACCCAGAGGAGTATAAGTCCACTGGCCACTAGTCACCGGTAAATCGACCACCAGTCAACCAGCCATTGGCCATTTGCCCAATGGACAAGAAGACATTTCAGAACGACCAGTCACCGGTCAAGTGGGCATTACACAAGAATTTTCAAGTCAGTCAATCACAGGTCAACGGCCATCCAGCCACCGGTCATTGGACTTAGAAAATATCAACACAGGGAAGTCAGTATTCACAGGTCACGATAAACTCGCATGAGTATATCTTTTTTTCTGCTGCTTATTTATGTATGCAACAGCAGATAATATCCGTACCAGCTCTTCCGAGACTGAATTAAACAGTACCTAAATCTATAAAGGGGTGATGGCTAGATCTATGAACTTAGCTACAAAGATTTTACCAGCTAGATTTGATGCGGTGATAGCCAAGTTTAAGATTTTACTGGGCAATTCCAACCAGGAGTTGCCAAATGTTCCAATTAATTCTAAACTTTATTTTATAGCAAAATTAAGGAATTGCCAAGGGCAAAAAATTTAGGTCCAGCAACAAAGGCCCATGGCCAATTCTCTGTTACTAATAACATACAATAACAAAGTGACTTATCTGGCTCCTCCGGTCTTTAAGAAACTGAAGCAGCCAACTAAACCTTCTAGGCCCCACCAAACGCAATTGTACTGGCCTAAGTAAGACACAGTCATACTTATGTTTGATCTTGTATACACCTGCTAGTCAAAATATTTGTGCCATCTCACCAGTAAAGGACCCTACTACATTAGGACAACGAAGGCTTTGAGGGATCATTTTCTGGTGGTCGCATTGGCGTTGTCAATGTTGGCATGAACAATGTTAAGTCTGTCCGTTTAGCTCTATTTCTTAAACACCAAGGCTTCTAGACTAAAGAAACTTCATACACACATCCACTGTGATTCACCGTGCTCACTGCTATCAACTGTTACTGACCTTGACCTACTTCTCGTGCTTGTCTGAACAGTGGTTTGTCTGTGCGTTTAGCCACATTTCTTGAACAGCATCAGCTGTCCAGACATAACCTTTCAGTCAATTTTTTGTTTGAGTAGTTGATAAAGAGCATTAGGATAAAGTGGTTAAGGAAGGCTGAGTGTACTTCAGGTAATAAGAAGGCAAGTTTACTGAGATTTTCCTGTTTAGCTGGTTAGTCAAGGCTTAGTGTATCTCAGAAAGTATGGATGGAGGATGGGTTAGCAATAGCTTAAGTTTACCTGGTTAACCAGAGCTTTCTATACTTCCAAGTAGTAAGAAGGTATTCTGGTCTTGTCTGCAAGACTTAGACTTAGTGTCAGAATGGCGTATGAATTTCTCCCACTGATTCATAGAGTTCATTCAGCACATTGTGTAAGTCTTATAAAGATGTCAGGAAAGCAATGTAGTGGAGGACATTGTGTTCCAACATCTTTATTATGTGTCAGTGATGTTGCCCACTGGCACTTATTTTTTGGGCTAGTTTACCAACTTTAGCTATTTAATCAGGGCTTTCTGTTCTTCAGATATAAGAAAGTAATCTGTGCTTGATAGTAAGAAGGTAGTCTGTTCTTGCCTGCAAGACTTAGACCTAATGTCAGAAAGGCGTATGAATTTCTCCCACAGATTCATAGAGTTCATTCAGCATATGGTTTAAGTCTTACAAAGATGTCTGAAAAGCAATGTTGTGGAAGACATTGTGATTCATCCTCTTCACCATGTTTTGGCCTACATTCTTACTTTCTGAGATACAATAAGCCTTGGCTAAATAGTTAAACCAGAAAATACTGGTTAAACTCCCCTACGTACAACAGTGAGTCTTCTGTAACCAGTTAATTCTAATGCTCTTGATCAACTACTAAAACTGGAAATTTGTCGATGAGCAATGTTGCAAGTGCTGGTGGTGTTCAAGAAATTGCAGTGGGCAGGGTGCATCATGGAAGCCTTGATGTTTGGGAAACAGAGCTAAACATACTCAACATTGTTGATGCCAATAACGACTGAAACTGATCCCCATGTTGCACTTCCTTGCTCAGATCAAACGGCCACTGGTCAAAAGTTCATAACACAAGAATTTTCAAGTCAGTCAATCACCGGTTGACGGCCATCCAGCCACCGGTCATTGGACTTAGAAAATATCAACACAGGGGAAGTCAGTATTCACCAGTCAGCCAACCAAAGGTCACCGATTATCAGAATTTATATCAACCTACAATTAGTGAAACTCATGCCATGGGCATGGAGCTCATTAATAATAATAATAAATTACCCCTGGAACTGGACTTTAGTAAAATGTCTGATCAAAATGTTGTAATCGAATGTCGGACAAAGATGGAGATAGGACAACAGACTTAACAGACTTCCCTCTCTGGACGTATTCCAGGA
Source organism: Anodontia alba (assembly GCA_964016985.1). Classification (NCBI taxonomy): domain Eukaryota; kingdom Metazoa; phylum Mollusca; class Bivalvia; order Lucinida; family Lucinidae; genus Anodontia; species Anodontia alba. The sequence continues at coordinate 78,663,119 of OZ024832.1, forward strand.
GGGATCAGTCTAGTAAAAAATAAATCTAAGAAAAGGAGGAGACATTGATCATTCTCTACACCCTTCTCCTTCAAACCTGCATCTCCAGACTTTCGCTGAGAAACAGAAAGTCTAACGATCTAGACAATCTAACTAGAAAGGAGAAGAAAATATACATCTTCTTTTTAATTATCTGATAATCAGTCCCATGATTATGGCAGATACAAGAAGTAGTCCACTGGCTGCACAGAATCTGAGTATACTACAGCCTACAGAAATAACTTAAGTCCACATAATATAACTTGGAACATAAAGGACTTAGGTTTAGACTTTGAAATCAAAACCTGGTCCTTTCAAAAGACGATCAATGAATATTAGACTTTACCTTTGGAGTTAAAGGCCAACCGAGGAGCATGCTCCGGTGAAAGCCTTTATCTGGCATTGTACTCCTAATGGAGTCATGTATGACTCTATTACTAGTATTACCCCAACCTTTTTCGATAAGTTTTGCTCAAGGAGACTATCAGCAATATGGAATCAATCTTCTGTATTTGCCTAGCTCTGTCTAACGGATATGTCTTTGCAACTTTAATCCTGCTTAATTTGGGCCCAATTGTTCTGTACCAAAAGGTGGTGGTGGGGGGGGGGCCATTAACAGTGCCTTGGATGCCTTAAGAAGATTAACAGCCTCCAAACCCAATAATACATATAGTAAGGTTATTAGTATCTTATATATATGTTGGAATGAGCTTACTCTTAAGATTTATATGAAGAATGAGCTTATTCTAAGAGTTTCCTTAGCCTTAATCCAAAAGTGGAGGGACCAACTTAATTTTATGTTAGAATTGGGAGCTGCTTCCCACCTTATTGGCGAATTCTAGCACATTATCTATAGGTTAATGTATTGTGCAGTTAAAAGGAAGTTTTTAAAAGTAAAACATATTTTAACAAGCAATACTTAACCTATAGATAAGATAATCCCACCTCTCTATCCCCACTTAGCTCTACCCTTTAGGGCTTTACATCAAAGAAACTGACACGTGAGGAATACGTCACACAGGTGACTGCCTAAGGGACTTATGGATTAAGACTGTATGGGACGACTGTACAGTCATTTTTTTTGTGGAAGATATGAACAGAATAGAATATAGCACAATACCTATAGGTTAAGTATTGCTTGTTAAAATATGTTTGACTTTTAAAAACTTCATATTTCTCCTACTGATACATTGAATTAACAATGTAGTAAGAGCCCTTTTCTGATGTTGTCTTACATAAATTTCAGATTGTTATGTATTAACTTGTCTGGATCCATACAGTGGTATGCAAGGAGGAGTACAGTTTGATACTGTGTAAGGAGCCCTTTAACTCAGTCAGCAGAGCAGAATGCCAGGTAAATTATTTTTGCTAAGGCAAAACATAAGCAAGACGGGTCCTGCCACATTTAACCTAAATACTGGGACATCTTTACAATTACCATACTTGTCCTGAAGTATCAACAAGTGCATTTTACCACCTGGGTTTAGCAGAACAAGGATATACCCTGCCTTTGCAAACAGTGTAGATCCAGATCAGTTGGCTTCTGACTGATCTGGATCTGCACTGTTTGCCATTCAGAATTTAAATATCTATCAGCAACCTAGATCAAATTAACTGATTGGCTGAAATTTAGATGTAGGCATGGCATCTTAAATTATTGAGCAGGACAAGGGTTATTAATGGATCTGAAAACAGCTGAATGAGAGGCAAACAGAGAAAAATGCTGCTTGCTCAACTCTGTATGTTTTCCTGGTGGCTATAAGTAATCCCGCGCTTTCTCAGCCGCTAAGTCATAATAATGTACATGTTGTGATGACGTAAAGTTATTTCCCCACTCACAACCAATTTGAAATATGGGCATTTAATTTGAGGATTTGTTTGCTTGACAACTGAAGTTGCCAAGAGTGGGTTATTAAAAAGTACTCACTGGTCATTAATGTTGCCTGCAGCATGCTTAAGGTTAAATCCTAGATGAGCATGTTTAAGTTGTTGATAGGCCAGACTAGATTGTCCCATAAATATGCTTGCAAGTTTATCTATTGTTGTTATAAAACCCACAAATTTAACCCTTTGAAGATGTGTTTGCTTGAGAAAAGTTGCATAGAGTGGGCTGTGATAAAGTACTCACTGGTGACTGATATTGCCTGCAGCTTGCTTAAGGTTAAAATCCTTGAAGGACGTGGTAAAATGATTGATGGGCATGACTAGACTGTCCCATAGATATGCATGAGGGTATGGCTTTTGCTGTTATAAATCCCACAAAATTTAACCCTTTCATCCCTTAGTTTCTGATTTGGACCATTGCATCTTTGAAATCAGCTATGTCCATTGCTGGAGATAGGGCAATGAGTCAAGAACATATAGATGAAAAGTGTAAATCCTGATGATTATGAGCCATCTTATCTGGATGTACACTGTTTGAAAAGTTCTCATTCATCTTGCAGGGTTGAAAGGGTTAAGCTCTTCAAACACTCTAATAATCCTTGGTATTGGAAAAAGAGAAAGTCCTAGTATTTAGTGTAAATATGATAATCCATCTTATATCATATCATAGTTTAATTTTCTGATTTTCCAGAAAAGAATATTTTGTTTTCATTATATGTTGTTGTGTAAAGACCTCAAATTTATGGTTCCTACCTGCTTTCTGTCAAATTGTAAATTGTAACCAGAAGTGTCGGGTCATCAGACGAGGTTATATTTTACCTGTAACGGCATGCACATAGCACAAGTGCAATCTGAGTTTGTGGGATAGTACAAAGTACTGCTCTGTGGGATAGTACAAAGTGCTGTGTGGGATAATACCAAGAACTACTCTGTGAATTAGTACCAAGTACTGCTCTGAGAATGCTGGCTGAAATTTTCAGCAGAGGACATTTTAAAATATTTATCTTTTTTTCTTACAAGATAGGTTTGACATTTCATGGTAATGGTCTCCTTAGGTTTGACATTTCAAGGCAACTATCTTCTAAGGGAGACAATTTCTGTGAAATGTGAAAGTCTTTTTACTAGCAAAATAAAAATGTCATCTGCTGAATTTGCCCAGAGTTAAGATGGGCATACTCTAATATAGACTGCTTATGCATGGCTCCAGATGGAACACTTTTTTCAACCAACAAGTATGGATATTGTTTCTTAATTGTCCACAAAAGCATGTTGTAGGTACTCATTATAGTACTCCAAGAACCCACGTTATTGAAGAGAAATAAAAATAATTTTCCTGATAGTCTGCTTGTCTAGATCTACGTTTACATAAAGGTCCTCTTTCAGAAGCAAATCATATGAAAGGAATGATGTGTACAGAAGGGCTGGGGTTGGAGGGGCAGGTGTGGGGAGTAGAAGAAATTTGAGGGGCTTATAATGATGCTTGTGAAGAAATTTAAGGAGTGCATGATGATGCTCATGAAGAAATTTGAGGAGCTTAAAATGATCCTCATGAAAAAATTTGAGGAGTTCATGTTGATGTTCATGAAGAAATTTAAGGAGGTTATGATGATCCTCATGAAAAAAAATTGAGGAGGTTATGATGATGTTCATGAAGAAATTTGAGGAGGTTATGATGATCCTCAGGAAGAAATTTGAGGAGCTTATTATTATGCTCATTAACCAGTCAGTAAAATATTGTAAACCCCAACAAAAAAGACAAGCTTCTGTTTTCTACTCTGTTTTGTTTTCTTTTTCAGGAGACAATCTGCATGAAATGTCAGTCTTGTTTTGGAAAAATAAAAAACAAAACTCTAAAATATGTTGTCTGCTGAATTTGGCCATAGTGATAAAGGTTAAATAAAATGCAAAAACTGACATTTCTCCCAAACAAAAACAAATAGACAACATACTCAAATTTAGGCCACCACCTTTGCTATTGAGAGGCATAGGATCTGGTAAAGAAAACTATAGCTTTCAAGAGTACAAGGTTCAAAAATCCCTCCAGGCATACCCACACCTTGACGTGGTTGGAGGGCTTAAACTTTCCTCATTTTACAGTGTTAGAGATGCATTTTTCAGCATGGCATGGGGAGTAGATTAATTCAGTTAAATCTCCCAGATGCCCTGCTTTAACTCTATATCTGTAGATACATGCATGGAAAGTGAACTAAGAGGGGTATACAAGCTAAATATATTTTCATAGTTTTTTCAAGATGTATACTTTTCTGGATTGCACGTCTAGTATCTCTGATGGGAACAGCATTGGAAGGTAAGATTACTTTGATTTATAACTATTAAAACAAAGATCTGTTCCAAACAAAAGAAAAAAAAAAAACAACAACAAAAGAACAACAAAAGAAAAACAACATGATTTAGACATACTGTTACAGGTATAACAGCCATGCAGTATTTGAAGAAAAAAGAGTACACTATTGTCCATAAAGTCAAAAAAATAAATAGACGGTTGGAAGTTCGATCCTTGTAACAGTCTTTTTTTTTACTCATAATATCTCATCTCTGTGCATGTTTTTTTTTTTCTTATTTTTCCTGTCTTTTTTTTTATCTAAATCAGTGCAGTGTGAAAATTCTTGTGCTGTTTTAAAACTTACCTTGCTATGGGCAGATTCAGCAGTCGACAAATTGTTTTATGTTTTTCTTATATTTTATTCCCTGAAAATAGGATTCAATCAAGGAGACAGTTTGCATGAAATGTGGAATTCTATTTTCTGGTATTTCAAATATTGTCTGCTGAAATGTTTACCCCCCATGCTAAACGTTAATACAAATAGGTGTAATGATAAGCTTTTATTGTTTTTGAATAGTGAAGGTTAAGATCAATTTGTGCATCCGCACAGTCTCATCTGGATCTTCTCTAGATTGTTTCTGTCCATTCATATATTCTATAGTATCCGTTAGTTTTGCAATGGGACAAAGGTCCTGATCAGACCGAATGATGTTGAGTGTTGAGAAAACAATGTAATATCTTACTATTTATTGCCAAAAAATAAATGAAATACCATGTTTACCCAAAACATTCTGATACCTTACCATACTTGCTCAAAAATTTAACAAGGTCATTCAACTACCTGTTTATCTATCTGAAATTGCCAGATAAGAGACATTCTGTAAAATCTTTAAACACTCTGCATTCTGCTCTGGGTCCTTGGAGTGGTTGGGTGAGGCAAAGGTGTCGTGTATCTTGTGTCACTGGTATTGGCTTACAGTTGGCCAAGGTCTGCAATCCTTGTAGCTGGTAAGGATAGAGGGGGAATGTTTTTCTGTTTTTTCACTTTCATTAATATTTCTGTTTCTCCCCTGTCCATCTCTTTCATCTCCTTTACTATCTCTTCTATCTCTCTAATCCATTTCTCTGGGAAACAACACAGTGACCCACAAGGGTTGACATGTTAAACCCCAATACAATCAGTCTGCTCTGGGTCTACATTGTCAGCTCAGATCTACACTGTCTGCTCAGACCAGGTAAATACAGTAAGTGCCAATTAGCCAGGTCCTTCATAATGGTGTATGAACAGCAGATGCATTCATGCCCCTTTATCCATTTTCTTTTTTTTTGAATTGGTTATGAGATTTAAAAAAAAAAAAAATTAAAAAATAAATATTTTATTTTATATATTTTATACACAATTGATAAAAAAAAATTCCAAAGCAAAATAAAGAAAAAAGAGATTGCGAGGTTCCAGTATGACAATTCGCTCTACTTAAAAGTCATACCCAAGTGATGTATCCACTACAGCATGCTGTCACTGTGTATTGTGTATATATTTGCTATTCTTGTGGTTCTGTCACCAAATGCTTCACAGACAAGTCCAAAAATGTTCGAGATGCTATTCTAAATCCCGCTTACCTAAAAACGGATTTTGGATGAACTCGTCCAACCTTTTGACACGGCAGTAAACAGTCATGGAGTTACAGAATCCATACTATTTTGTCAGTGCTTACAATAGTTCCAGATAAGAGGGGTATCCCATAAATTTTTTTCTTTAGATCTCATTAGACTTCAATGATAACATCTTATGGTACTTACTAGAAGGGCCTAATTGATGAGCTTATAATGAGGACCCACAAAATCTAGTTTCATCGAGAACTAAGGACAAATATCAACAGTTTTTAGATGAAAAAAGTGCCTTATCTGGAACTATGGCTTGTTATTTTTAGAAGACTACTGTATTAAACCTGATTATTGGAAATACTTACATTTTTATCACACTTGTTCTAAAATTTAAAAAAAAAATACATTTTAATATAGGGATCAAACATGGTTTTGCATGCATTAACATTCGACAGGTCCTGTGGGAGATGTTGAAAACCGAGGCTGGAGGCCGCGGTTTTCAACACCTCTCAAGGAACCTGGTGCTACACTATTTGCTCATGCCAGGCTGTCCCAATATGTAGGGTAAATATGGTAATCCGAAACGCCTTATTGGAACTGTAAGTTGCTTTCAGGTTATTGTTTGAAATCACCAAATAGAAGTGTCTGGGAGGCTAAGTGGTCAATGGCTCCTGATTTCTGATGGTGAGGTCCCAGGTTCCAGTCCATATATTGTTTTTGCAAAAAAAAGGAAAAAAATATCTTGTAGGTATACCAGTAGGTGTTTTGATTACGGTAAGATCAGTCAAACTGTTTGATTAAAATGTGAAATTTAAGTATTTTCCATACACTAGTCTGATCCACCAAGTACATAGGAGCCTTTTTATATAGAGTTCATTATAGCATGGTTTCAAATATAACATGGGCCCAAAAATATTATATCAAAATAATTTATAGATTATGCAGAAAAAATAACCATTGATTGTCTTTTTTCTGAATACATGTACGTACTTGTTTGGCTGCAACACGGTTGTTGTCGTGCCTGTCTTAGCATGGGCGACTCAGGCATGCAAGTTTCCGTCCATCCATTCGTTCCTCCATCTGTGTGTTGATGTTAATCCTAGAGTCAACACTATTTATGTCTACAAACTGTTAAACTTAACATTGAGTGTCACTTTAGTTACTGCTTATCTTGTTAGGGTTTGTAGTGCAATTACACTGGAACTGTCATTCTTCATTTAGTGTTTGTATATAATGTATCTTAAGCGTCTGACATGTGCACCCAATGATGATTCAAATCAGCCTGTGCATCTGCACTGTCTTATGTTTTATCATTGTCCACATAAAAACTTTGCATCCTTGGCTATCTAGAATGTGCCCAGTGAAGATTCTGATGAGGCTATGCAGGCTGATTTGAATCTTTACTGGGTGTATATGTCTGAAGGTATCTTTTCTGACGTTTTGACTCACATATACCTAGACATCACACTTGTAACATAATGATTACTGTATTTACTTTAAGCATTCAGACACTTCATCTCCTTACCATACTTGTGCTAAAGTCTGAATGATCTCCTTGCACCTCATTGCCTTACCACACTTGTGCTCAAGTCTGAATGATCTCCTTGCACCTCATTGCCTTACCATACTTGTGCTCAAGTCTGAATGATCTCCTTGCACCTCATTGCCTTACCACACTTGTGCTAAAGTCTGAATGATCTCCTTGCACCTCATTGCCTTACCACACTTGTGCTCAAGTCTGAATGATCTCCTTGCACCTCATTGCCTTACCACACTTGTGCTAAAGTCTGAATGATCTCCTTGCACCTCATTACCTTACCACACTTGTGCTCAAGTCTGAATGATCTCCTTGCACCTCATTGCCTTACCACACTTGTGCTAAAGTCTGAATGATCTCCTTGCACCTCATTGCCTTACCACACTTGTGCTAAAGTCTGAATGATCTCCTTGCACCTCATTGCCTTACCATACTTGTGCTCAAGTCTGAATGATCTCCTTGCACCTCATCTACTTACCATACTTGTGCTAAAGTCTGAATGATCTCCTTGCACCTCATTGCCTTACCACACTTGTGCTCAAGTCTGACCAAGTTAATTTTCCTACCTGTTGATGCATCTGAAATACTGCTGGACAAATTGCAAGCAGTAGAGATCCTGATTAAAAGCTTCATATTGTTGAGTCTCCTATGAGTCCACACTGTTTGCTCAGGCCTGTTTATATCCTTATATATATCAAAGCTCCAGATAAGAGGGGTTGTTCATATCCTCGGCAAGGTGCTTCTAAATAGTACCGTATTTACCCTAAGTATTCGGACACCTCAACTCCTTACCATATATGTACTAAAATTTGAACCAGTACAATTCACTACCCGATATTGTGTCTAAAAATTGCTGGATGAGTGGCAAACAGTGTAGACCCAGATGAGACGCCGCATTCTGCGGCGTCTCATCTGGGTCTATACTGTTTGCTCAGGCCTGTCTGTCCAAATATATATGGTAAATACGGTACAACATAAGTTTTTGTGGAGAGAAATAAGAATAGAAAAGAATCAGTACTTTTAGGTTGAAAAAAAAGAGCCTTGTCTGAAGCTATGAGTACATAGTTCTTGATGTGCTGTTTCAAACCCAGAAATATCTATATATTTCTTATTTCTCAACAAAAACATGTGTTGTGGATACTCATTAGAAATGCCTCACCGAGGTGCTCCTAATGAGTACCCACAACATATGTTTTTGTTGAGAAATAAGAAAAATATTTACCTGATACCCACACTTATCTAGACCTATGTAATAATGAAATATGTATCTATAGGGTAAATAAAATATGAACAGGTTTTCCGTTTATCCTGGGCAATGTCCTAGTTTTGAGGAGAAGGATAGCAAAGTTAAACAAAACATTGGTGGCTCAGTCAGATGCAGGTACGACTGGTGTTCAGGAGGTCGCGGATGCCATCCCCGCCAAGTCAGCAACATTCTTTTGTGGAGATTTGATCATGAAATATTTTCTATAGTCATTCTCTCCCTTCAGCTGATTTAAGAAGGGGCCAGTTGTCAGTTTCTGGCGAAAGAATGTGCACAATACTGGTTAACTGCTTAGAGGACTAAGCCTACCCTGTAAGAGTGTGGTTAGGTAAACTGACCACGCTCGACATGACCCCATTGGGTTGACTGGGCTGTAAAACCTCAATACAAACAAAACAGACAGCTATATGAATCTGTTTTAGCTCTGCCTGATATGTTATAATAGCATTTTGTACAAGGTCATGCTATTTTTGTTTTTGCAGACACCTGGCACACATCAGTATACGGTCACTGTTGATGGATTTCATGCTATTCAAAAGGATGGCTGGCTTTTTCAACTGTCGATCATGAAGTTCAACACCCAAATTCCACTGGAGACAGAATTCAGCTTGTGACTGTACAACACTCATTTGCATAGAGCTTTTTATTATTAATCTTCTATTGTCTCGATATGACTTAAATGATTTTTTGCGTTGAGAGGGACAGAAAATACCAAACCCTCATCATGATATATGATGTGTAGTTCAAGAATAGGGTTCTTATGGCATATTGTGTGAACAGTAAATGCCTAGATCAGCGCATGCATCCCTGCCATTTGATCAGGACCTCTACTACAATGTGCATGCTGATCTAGGGCTTCATTGCCTACATATGGCACAAGGGTGATTCTGTTGCATTTCTCACCAGTTGTGTTATATCTTTGGGATGGTGTTAAACCTTAGCATGTTGGGTTACATTTTCAGCAGATGACTTGGATATATCTTAAGAATATTTTTTTTTCCCAGAAAACAGGATTTGACATTTCATGCAAATTGTCTCCATTGCAGACAATTTGCATGAAATGTCAATCCTGTTTTCTGGGAAATATAAGAAAAATAATCAGTTTTTTGAATATTGTGAATTTATCATCTACTGCGGAATCCCAGAGAGTGGTAATAAAGGTTAACTGGCAATGTAAATGGGACTATACATTGTCATGTATGGCCAGATTGTACATTTAAAACATTGTTTGATTGCAGATCCAGGTGCACAAATTTAAATCCCAGGTCAGTCACGTAGCTCCAGTTGAGACTGATCAAGCAATAATTTCTGTGGTCATTCTCCCCCTTCTGCTGATTCAAGAAAGGCAGTTGTCAGTTGCTGGCAAAAGTGAGTGTGCAAGTACTGATAACTACTTAGAGGACTAAATCTGCCCTGGAAAAAGTGTATGTTAACTGACCGCTCTGCTAGGCATGACCTTAATAAATGTGAAAGAATGTGCTCAAGTATTGGTTAATGGCTTTAATACAGGACTAAACCTGCCCAGGAAAAAAATGTGGCTAGGTAAACTGATGGCGCTGGACATGACCCAAATGGTTGACTGGGCTATACAATCTCAACACAAGCGAACAAAAATGGTACTAGTTGCTTTTTCTCTTGGCGCTCAGCATTTAGATTTAGAAAATAGAGCTAACACTGATCAGCCTGGTGTCAGTTTAATGTCAGTTTAGAACTGGTCAGCTCAGTGTCAGTATAATGTGACTGGGTGGAATATCATGTCAAAGTGTCTGGGGCTTGATATTTCAGTGTGGCAGCACTCTAAAAGTGAGCATTGAGCTCCCTGCCACATCCAGACACCGTCGCGATATGACTGAAAGATTGTTGAAAGCGACGTTAAGCCCAAATCAAACAAACAAATGTCAGTTTAATGGGTGAAATATCATGACGTGTTGGGGCATGACATTTCACTGAGACAGCATTCTAAATAAGTATGGAGCTCCTTGTCACACCCAGACACCATCATGATATGACTGAAAGATTTTTTAAAGTGTTGTAAAATCAAAACAAAACAAGTATGGTAAGCCAGAGCAAAACTCTGTAGACCAAGCTCAGGCAGAAAACAGTGTCTATAGTTTGCCACTCTTTTAACCCTTTCATGCTGAATAAATTGCCACTCCCATTTCTAATTTTTCAACCAATCAGGTTACTTGATCTAGATTTTTTATATAAATTCACTTACTTAATGGCAAACAGTGCAGATCCAGATGAAGCCAACTGATCTGGATCTACACTGTTTGCAAAGGCAGGACATATCCGGGTTCAGCAGGACTAGGGTTAATGTTTAGATGCATCAACAGGTAGTTAAATGGACTTGTTTAAATTATAGGACAAGTATGGTAAGAAGTTAATTGTCATCTGCTTTTGATTTTAAAAGTCATTTTTGCAAACAGTGTGGATCCAGATCAGACTGCTCCTCTACGAACAGTCTGATCAGGGTCTACATGTTTGCCTGTATGCAAAAACATGTTTGAAAAGTGTGCAAAAATGTTTAGCACATGAAACAAACAGACAACGTTTTGAGATACAGGTTTTCTTGGCATTTTAAGGGTTAACCTATTAGAATATTTATACAAGATCTTGTTTGTATTGTAAACAGTAAAGGCTGTAGTCAGATTGTGCAGTTTTGTCAGTTTTTTGGTCCCAAGTACAGGAAACAATGATTTGTCAGTGTGCATCAAGTGATGGTTGCAAATGATTTGAGCTGTGCCATGAGAAAAGGTACCTTCAGGGTATAAAGGAGCAGTACAGATCTAGATAACCAAGCAAAAACTATATAGTCTGATTGAAGACTTCACTATACTTATATACTACAGTACCTTATAATTCTGTAAGCAGATATTGGACCCTGCCAGACTACAGCTGTACAGGCTGATCTGGCCCTTGGCTGTTGAAAATGATATCTTCATCATGGTGGGGCTCAGTTGTGTGCTTACATATTTCTCAAACATGAGATGATGAAAAGAATGTTAATACAGTGCATTATGAAAACATGCCTATTCAAATATACTGAAAATTTTACTACAAAAAAATGAAAATTTTCAGATGAAAACTTCTGATATTTTTCATATTTCTGTTCAAAGACATAGATTGTTGGTACTTGTTAGAACCGCCTCGCCGAGAAAAATAATGTATACCCCTGTAAACCCCAGCTCTACTATATAAAAGTGGGGTTTACGGGGGTCAAAATTATATAAGCATGTTTTCGTGATGATATTCTGCTTTGACGCCGGCCTCGGTGGCTCAGTTGGATGCGCCGTCCGACTGGAGACCAGGAGGTCGCGGGTTCAACCCCCGCCGAGGTCGGCAACATTCTTTCGTGGAGATTGATCATGAAATATTTTCTACGGTCATTCTCTCCCTTCCGCTGATTCAAGAAGGGCAGTTGTCAGTTTCTGGCGAAAGAATGTGCACAATACTGGTTAACCGCTTAGAGGACTAAGCCTGCCCAGTAAACGTGTGGTTAGGTAAACTGACCGCGCTCGACATGACCCCATTGGGTTGACTGGGCCGTAAAACCTCAACACAAACAAATTCTGCTTTGACCATGTCTAGTAGGGAGAAATGCATTAGGCAAAACAGATTTGCTGTTTTTAACATCTTATTTTGCAAAATATTGCCTATCATTTGGCATGGGAGTTTTCAACTCTTAAAGTGCTAATTACAACTGCAACAATTGGCATTTTGATTTTTTTTTTTTTTTTTTTTTTTGTATTTACAGAGAAAACAAGACTTGATATTTCATGTGAATCATCTGCTAGGCAGAGGATTGACATCGAATGACAATTCTTATTTTCTTTGAAAAACAATAAAAAAAAATCAGAATGTTGTCTGATACAATTTATTGTGCTTAATGCTTTAAGGGGTTAAAATGTCCTCTCTCCATTTAGGCATTGTTGACATGAGTAAAGCTTATTTCACTACAGAAAATAGTGCCAAAAAAAAAAATATACACAAATGTAGCACTTTGCATTTATATTATCACAGAAAATCTGATAATTAGTTTTCTGTCATGTACAATTTGATCAAATTACCATACTTAACCTTAAGTGTTCGGACAGGCAAGTCTAAGCAACCAGTGTAAACCCAGATTAGATGCATTCTATGGTGTCTGATCAGTATCTACACTGTTTGCCACTCATCCAGCAATTTTAGACACATTTACAGGAGCAGATTTTCTTGTCCAATAAACTTTTTTACTTCATGAATATGGCATATTTAATGTTTAGCACTCTGGATAAAATTTTCAGCAGACGATATAATGAATTATTGTTTTTATTTTTCCCAGAAAACAGGTTTTGACATTTCATGCAAATTATCTCTTAACTCCAATGGAGACAAATTGCATGAAATGTAAAACCCTGTTTACTAGGAAAGGTAGAAAAAGATCATCAATTTGTCACCTGCTGAATTAGTCCAGTGTGGTAAAGGATAAAGTGACATATTTTTTTCATTTACATGGGCCAAGTTGGTCAATCGGTTCGATTCCCTTGAGACCATGGAGTTAGAGACTGACTCCTCCATGTTCTCGCAGTCTCAGAGAAAACAAAAGGATTAAGTTCCTTATCTTCAAATCATCTCTCCATTTATCATGGATAAAAAATCAATTATTCAGTGGAACTGTCGAGGACTAAAAGCAAATTATAACGAAATTTTAATTTTAACAACACTACTTTCTCCGACTGTCTTTTGTCTCCAGGAAACCTTTTTAAAAAATACAGATAATATTAATTTTAAAAATTATAGTTTATATAATCATATCGCAACTGAAAATCAGAAAGCCTCAGGAGGTTCATCTATCCTTGTAAAATCAAATGTTCCTCATAGACAGATAGATATAAATAGTAATTTACAAGCTGTTGCTGTAAATGTCACTCTGTCTAAATCCATAACAATTTGTTCTCTATATCTTCCTCCACACTGTAAATTTTCTAAACACGATTTAGAAAATCTTATAAACCAGTTACCTCGTCCTTATTTATTATTAGGTGATTTTAATAGTCACAGCAAACTATGGGGTTGTCTGGATACAAATGACAAAGGAGAAATAATAGAAAATTTTATTGCAGAAAATGATTTATGTTTATTTAACGATAAACAACCAACTTATCTTCATTCTCCTACAAGAAATTATTTTGCTTTAGATTTGTCTATATGCTCTCCAAATATTTACTTAGATTTTGATTGGTCAGTTTTAGATGACCTTCATGGGAGCGATCATTTTCCAATTAAAATTGAAGAAATTGAATCGACAAATGAAGACCATCATTCCCGATGGAATTTCAATAAAGCAAACTCGGAGAATTTTATGGAGCTATGTAATGAAAAATTAAATCCTGAAATGTTTAAAACAGCAGATGATATACAAGCTTTTACTGATACATTAATTCATGTAGCCGAAAAATGTATTCCAAAGTCCTCGACACGTTCAAAAAGAAATAGACCTTGGTTTAATAAAGATGTTAAAAATTCAATAAATAAAAGAAAATCTGCCTTACGAAAGTTCAATAGGCAGCCAACAAAAGAAAATCTAATCCATGCCAAACAAATGCGAGCAAAAGCTCGCAAGACAATAAAAACGGCTAAAAGAACATCTTGGCAGCAATACGTCTCCAAACTAAATTCTAGAACTCCAGCAAAGAAAATATGGGACATGATTCGAAAAATTACTGGCAAAAATAAAAATAACAAGCATGTCCATATTAAATCAAATGGAAATATATGCTCAACGACTAAAGATATTTCCAATGCACTAGGAGAGAATTTTCAGAAAAACTCTTCTAGTGCAAATTATTCCGAAACCTTTCAAAACATAAAACAGGAACAAGAGAAAGAGCATCTAAATTTTACGTCACTAAATCATGAAAGATATAATGTACCATTCACAGCTTCAGAATTATCAGATGCTCTTAATAAATCTCACGATACAGCTGCTGGTCCTGATGACATCCATTATCAAATTCTTAAACATTTACCCGATAACGCTTTAAAAACTTTATTAAATATTTTAAATGATATTTGGATCACTGGAAAATTTCCAAAAGACTGGAGTAAAGCAACGATTATACCTATACCAAAACCAAATAAAGATCATACTGAAGCTACTAACTATAGACCTATTGCTTTGACAAGTTGTTTGTGTAAAACAATGGAGAGAATGATTAATGATAGACTGGTTTGGTTCTTAGAATCAAACCAGCTTATAACAAAATATCAAGCTGGATTCAGAAAAAATAACTGTACAAACGATCATTTGATTCGTTTGGAATCTTTTATTCGTGATGCCTTTGTTAAAAAAGAACAGGTCGTAGCTGTATTTTTTGACTTAGAAAAAGCTTACGATACTACCTGGAAACATGGCATCATGAAAGATTTACATAAATTAGGCCTTAAAGGCCGATTACCACTTTTTATTCAAAACTTTTTATCAGATCGAACATTTAATGTTCGAATAGGTAATACGTTATCGGACATATTTAAACAAGAACAAGGTGTACCACAGGGAAGCATTTTATCACCTACCTTGTTTGGCATTAAAATTAACGATATTGTTAAATGTGTGAAAGACCTTGATTGTTCACTTTTTGTTGACGATTTTGGAATATTTATTAGATCGAAAAATATGGAAACCATTGAATTCAAACTACAACGATGTTTAAACAATATAGAAGATTGGGCAACAGAAAATGGTTTCAAATTTTCAAAAACAAAAACTCAATGCGTTCATTTTTGTCAGATACGTCAGCTACATTTAGATCCTCATCTCACCATATACGGTAGTCCAATTCCAGTCGTCAGTGAAGCAAAATTCCTGGGTCTTTTGTTCGATAACAAATTATCTTTTATACCACACATCAAAGCTTTAAAAGCTAAATGTTTAAAAGCTCTTGATATTCTTAAAGTTCTCTCCAGTTCCGACTGGGGAGGAGATCGTACTGTTCTTTTAAATCTCTATAGATCTTTAATTAGATCTAAATTGGATTATGGATCCATAGTTTATGGATCTGCAAGAAAATCTTATTTGAAATCTTTGGATACTATTCATCACCAAGGTTTACGTCTGGCTCTAGGGGCTTTTCGTACTTCCCCCGTCGAAAGTTTATACGCTGAATCAAATGAACCATCATTGTATATAAGAAGAGAGAAATTGTCTCTTCAATATGTTACTAAATTAGCCGCCAATCCACGTAATTCAGCCTATGATTGTGTTTTTAATCCTAAATATGAAAGATTTTACAACAACAAACCAACGGCTATTAAACCCCTAGGCCTGAGAATACAACCGTTACTTGAAGAGGCCAATGTCAATATTAAAAATGTTCAGCATTTTTCTTTTCCATCAAAAGAGCCATGGACGTTAAACCCTCCAAAGATTATTTTAGACCTTCATAAAAATAAAAAAACAGAAGTCGAGTCGCATATTTTTAAGAATGAATTTTTAGAAATCAAATCAAATTATAAACATTACCTGTCAATTTATACAGATGGTTCGAAACAAGATGAGAAAGTTGCTTGTTCTGTTATTAGTCCAAATTTTACTGACAGTATCAGATTACCTGATAATAGCTCCATTTTTACCGCCGAAGCCAAGGCAATAGATATTGCACTTTACCATATCAGAGATCAGTCTGAAAAACAGTTTATCATTTATTCAGATTCTCTTTCTGTATTAAAATCTCTTAAAGATTTACACCATAGAAACCCATTAATTCAGCAAATTCTTAAAAAATATTATTATCTTTCCGCTTCAAAAGAAATTGTATTTTGTTGGCTTCCCAGCCACGTTAATATTCGTGGAAATGAATTAGCAGATTCAGAAGCCAAATCTGCATTATCCTTAGTAATAACCAATTTCAAAATTCCTCACTCCGACTTTAAATCAAACGTCTGTCTGTCAATACATCAACAACAAATGTCAGTCTGTTTGGGAAACACAAACTTATAATAAATTAAATGAAATCAAACCAAATTTTAACAGCAAATGCACATTTTCTAATCTCAGCAGAAAAGAACAAACAAAAATCACGAGATGTAGACTTGGACACACTAGAATTACTCATTCTTATATTTTAAACAATGAACAAGCTCCATTCTGCATTCCTTGTAATGAACCTTTCACAGTCAAACATTTTCTTATCACTTGTGCTGAATTTAATCACATTCGCACAAAGTATTTTAATATAAAAACTATAAAGGAACTTTTTGATATGCCAACTCAGAAAATACTCGACTTTCTTAAAGAGATCGGACTTTTTAATAAAATATGATCAGTATTTTTAATCACTTAAAATCATTGATACTTTATCTCTTTAAAATAAATACATCAATCCTAGATATTTTTAAATTTCTCATTAAATAAAATCATCATATAACATAAAACTTATTAGACGCTATATGCCCTTTTAGGGTTGAGCGTCTATAAACAAAATATCCATCCATCCATCCAATCCTAGATATTTTTAAATTTCTCATTAAATAAAATCATCATAACATAAAACTTATTAGACGCTATATGCCCTTTTAGGGTTGAGCGTCTGTAAACAAAATATCCATCCATCCATCATTTACATGGGCATAGTTTTTTTGTTTACCAAAGTACTTTAGTAAAGAAATTTGCACATGTAAATAAGACCTTATTTGGTTCCTTTTTTAACATATACCACTCCCTCAGCACTTTCTGTGGATGACAAATTATTATGTTTCTTACTTTTCTCCTAAAATAGGCCTTGACATTTCGTGCAAATTGTCTTCAAAAATCACAATTTGCATGAAATGTCAAAGACTTATTTATTTTCTGGGAAAATTAAGAAAAATATTTCAGAATGTTGTCTGCTGAAAGTTGGATCCAGCATGCTAAGTATTTAGGGAGATAATTCAGGAACATTTCAGTACATGTACTTAAAATTATCTACAGTATTCAGACCCCTTAATTATTTAGCATATTTATTGAAAAAAAAAAAATGACAAGTCATTTTGACAAGATGCTAAACTGACTTAAGATGTTGGTTAAATGGCAAACCGAATAGGTTCTGATCGGACTGCTCCTTTATAGGTCTACATGTTTAGGAATGTCTGTTCAATATATAGGGTAATTAAGGGTTATTGTGTCCCCCCAACTATGGGGAGGGGGACATACTGTCTTTGGCGCAGATCCCATTGACGTTGGCAATGGTGTAGGCGTCACACTTTCTTGTCTGCACAATATCTTGTGAAACAGTGGTTGGATTCTTACCAAAAATTCATGGATTATATAATTGGGACATAACAAATAACTGATTAGATTTTTGTGACCTTGACCTAATTTTCAAAGTCAAAGGAGTAGAAAAACTGAAAATTCTCGGTGACAGGACATCTGTTGTCTCTGAAAACAGTTACTAGGTATTATGTCCCACAACCTATGGGAATGGGGACATATTGTAGTTACTAGGTATTATGTCCCGCAACCTATGGGAAGGGGGACATATTGTAGTTAATAGGTATAATGTTCCACAACCTATGGGAAGGAGGACATTTTAGTTACTAGGTATTATGTCCCGCAACCTATGGGAAGGGGGGGACATATTGTAGTTACTAGGTATTATGTCCCGCAACTTATAGGAAGGGGGAACATATTGTAGTTACTAGGTATTATGTCCCGCAACCTATGGGAAGGGGGAACGTAGTTACTAGGTATTATGTCCCGCAACTTATGGGAAGGGGGACATATTGTAGTTACTAGGTATTATGTTCCACAACCTGTGGGAAGGGAGACATATTGTAATATTGTAGTTACTAGGTATTATGTCCCACAACCTATGGGGGAAGGGGACATATTGTTTTTAGTACGAATCTCACTGGTGTTGGCATCAGTGTTTGTGTGACTTTCTTGTCTGCACAATATCTTGTGACGCAGTGGTTGGATTCTTACCAAACTTTCATGGATAATATAATTGGAGCATAACAAAGAACTGATTAGATTTTGGTGATATTGACCTAATTTTCATGGTCAAAGCGGTAGAAAAACTGAAAAATTTTGGTGGGGGAACATCTGCCTTCTCTGAAAACACTGTTACTAGTTGTTGTTTTTTTAACCTTAGCAGTCTCTGAACAAACACTGTGGATGACAATTTGATATTGTTTCTTATTGTCCATGAAAATAGGGTTTGACATTTCATGCAGACTCCTACTTGCCTGGAAAAATATTTCAGATTGTAAGTTTTACCCAGCATGCCAAGTGTAATGTCCAAAATAAAGCAGTGAACACCCCGATCAGTGTCCCCATCACAGGTTTCTGTTCAGTGTCAGTGCTATTTAAAACAATTTTGTAATAATTGGCAGTATCATTTTTCTTGAAACAACAACACCTAAACTGTATCAATTTATTGTCTGCTGGTTTTGCTGATTGTGCTCGAGAGTGCTAAAGTTTAATTAGTGAATCATTTGCATATTGCTTTCTGTATGTTTCTCACTCTTTGTTCTTTCCATGCAATTTGTTAATATTTTAACTCTAGTCATATTGAATAAATTAAGATGCCACACACACGTTTGTCAGCCAGTCAAATTACTTGATCCAGATTGTTTATATAAATGGACAAATCCTGCAGATCCAGATCAGCTGGCTTCTTTGCTGGATCTGCACTGTTCGCAAGGCATGGCATTTCTGGGTTCATCAGGGCCAGAGTTATTGTATTGTAACAATAAAATAGCTACAAAAAAATTATATATTTAAACTCTATATCAGATTAAAAGTAGTCTATATATCCTTCTGTTTGTTTTTATTAGGATTTCATTAAGCAGGGAAAATGTTACTAATATTTCCAGCTGTTTTCTTCTATTTCTGCATGAGCACATACATTGTGGAGATAAAGAAAAAGAAAGATGACCACAGTTATCTGCAGCTTTGTGAACATGATGCAACATGGAGAATTAGATCAAGACAGAGTATTGTAGGTTAGCATAGCTACAGATAATACACTTTTTCAGCCAAAAAGTATTGATATTTTTTTTTATTTCTCCACAAAATCATGTTGTGATACTCATTAGAAACACCTTGCTGAGGTGCTTCTAATGAGTACCCACATGTTTTTATGGAGAAATAAGAAAAATATCGCAGAGGTGCTTCTAATGAGTACCCACAACTTGCGTTTTCTTGGATGATTAAGAAAAAATACTCACTTGGTACCCTCACTTATCTGGAGCTATGGGTCAGTTTTTCATTATGAAAACACGCCTATTCAAATATATAGAAAATTTCACCTCCAAAAACTGAACATTTTCAGATAAAAAAACTCTGCTATGTTTCATATATCTGCTCAAAACATAGATTGTGGGTACTCATTAGAACTGCCTCAGTGAGGTGGTTCTAATGAGTACACGCATTCTATGTTTTTGAGCAGAAATATGAAAAATAATGTATACCCCTGTAAACCTCAGTTTTACTATATAAAAATGGAGTTTAAGTGGGGTCAAAATTATATAGGCATGTTTTCCTAATGTTAGTGTTTACCATATTCCCTAAATATACAGCCACTTTACCACTGTACCATACTTGTCCTAAATTTGAAGAAATCCCCTTGATTGCCTTTTGTAATATATTGATATATATATTTCCCACTCCTCTGCATCCAATTAGTTTCATGTGTGCTGTTTCCCCGCCTAACCCCGTTTTCCCTCCTACCAGAGTTTAAGGTCATTTTGATTTTTATCTTATTTCCCACACATGTTGATAACATTCTGTATGGTTCCCCGTCAGAGGATGGTTCCCAGCCAGGAACTCCTTCTTCCATATTTGTAAAGCAGCATACCTGATTCATCAGTTTTCCTGAACTAACTCTGACCTCCCTACTGACCCTGGGAAAGTATTCACTGGAAACATAGTAGCCTTATCTTGTATCAATTTGTGAAGAAGAAGAGCGTGGTTTGAGAGAGAAAAAAGCAGTAAGATCTTGAAGCTTCATAGGAGAACATCATTATATATTTTGGACTGTAACATCTTAAATTATTGTGTTTAATAAAATAGTATTGTTATAAGAACTATAGAACTATCATTTATATAATAAAGTGAAGAAATTGTTATTAAAAGTTATTTTTCATTTATTAAGTAATGTCATCATGTCATTAACCTCTCGCTAATTCCCCAGTTAGCAGGACATGAGTAGACAATCCTCATGAGACATTACACTTTTGATAATTCTAGAAACTGCTGGATGAGTAGCAAACAGATTTGGCTAACATGTTTTGTTTGTTTGTTTTTTTTGTTTTTGTTTTTATTTTCCTTGGGATCATGGAGGCCTTTTTGGTTTCTTGGAAAATCGAGTTCTGCTTGGCCAAATGGTGACCTGTGAGGTGTGTGCAACCCTGTGGGCTGCATTGCTGTCGTGAGGAGTAGTCTCCATAAAGCCGAGATTCCAATGTTCTTTTTTTGTGTTGCCAAAGCAATCTTTAAAGATTTTCATTTAGCCAATGGTGTCCATCATCCAAATTCTGCCCGTATTATGTTATTGGGTCTGGCATCCGTCTTCTGTCTGTAAGCTTTTTCGTTTCCCACTAACTCCTCCTACAGTTTACATCTGATCAAGCTGAAACTTGGTGTATAGTTAGACCATGATGTGGAGCAGCGCATACAGTTTCAGGGTTACAGTCCACCAAATATTAGCAGAGTTAAGCTCCTTTGAAAATTTCAGTAAACTTTTCCTTTCCGGTTAACTCCTTCTACACTTAACATCCGATCAAGCTGAAACTTGATTTACAGTTAGACTATGATGTGGAGCAGCGCATATTGTTCCGAGGTAAATGTCCACCAAATATTAGCAGAGTTATGCCCCTTTGAAAATTTCTGTAGACTTTTCATTTCTGGCTAACTCTATAGTTTACATCCGATCAAGCTGAAACTTGATATATAGTTAGACCATGATGTGGAACAGGACATATTGTTTTGCGGTTACAGTCCTCCAAATATTAGCAGAGTTATACCTCTTTGAAAATTTCTGTAAATGTTTCGTTTCCGACTAACTCCTACAGTTTACATCCGATCAAGTTGAAACTTCATAAATAGTTACACGATGATGTGGAGCAGGGCATATTATTTCCCGGTTACAGTAAGTATTGGCAGAGTTATGCCACTTTGAAAATTTCTTTAAACTTTTCGCAGTATATTGTTTAGAGGTAATAGTGTGCAAAGTTTATTTTATAATAGGTATTTTTTGCAAATAATGCAAATAACTTTAGTTATGGGCAAGTTATTTTTATTTTTTTTTTCTTCATCTTCTTTTATTAGATTTGCATGGAAATGTTACTATTATTAAATCTTTATAAATACTTTATAAAATGATATATAATTAAGACGCTTGACTAATATCAAAACTTATAAACATAATTCTTTTTGATTTTTTTTTAATACTTTTCTGAGTTGACTCCCTTGAAGTACAAAAAAATCAGTATAAAAGAAGTTAAAGCTTTACAAAACTTTTCTTGCAGCATTTTTTATTTTTTTTTTCTTTTTCTTTATTTTTTTTTTTTTTTTTGGTTGTGTTTTTTGTTTTGTTATTGTTTGGTCAGATATTGAAGTATAGGGAAAACAAATCAGCCAACGGTTCATATGAGCTTATAGTATAGCCATGCTTCTGTCGTCTGTTCTCTGTCCGAAACCACTTCTCCCCAGATGCAGCAAACTTCTCTATTTTCCCAGGAGGGAGAAGTCGCTTCTCCCAAAATTTCTGGGCCAGCTTGGACCCTGAGGTTACAGTTCACCAAATATCAGCAGAGTTATGCCCCTTAGATTTTTTTTTTGATTTTTGTTTTTCCAACTAACTCCACTTACAGTTTACATACAAAGCACTGAATTATACAGGAGTCAGTTTATGTGCTACATCTTATTACTTGCCACGGGTGTATAATACCTCCGCTTGCGGAGCTCTTGTTGTATATTTGTTCCTACAGAATGTTACATTTGAGTTGCACGTCAAACATAACCTTTTGATAGTTTTCCATAAATCCATAAAACCCTTATTATAATGAAGACTACAAGACATGTTTTTTTTGCAGAAATTAAAATACTGAGCCCTTCATCATCACCCTTCCATCAACTCCATAGGACTTATAAATAATGTTGAAAGCGGTGTAAAACAACAAATCAGTATTACATTACGAAGACATGCCTATTCAAATACACTGAAAATTTAACTACCAAAAAAAATGAAAATTTTCAGATAAAAAATTCTGATATTTTTCATATTTCTGCTCAAAACATAGATTGTGGTACTCGTTAGAACCGCCTCGGCAAGGCGGTTCTAACGAGTACCCACAAACTATGTTTTTCAGCAGAAATAAGAATAGTGTATACCCCCTGTAAACCCCAGTTTTTGTCGCACCTGCTTGTAGCAGGGTGCGATATAGGCGTCCGCTTTTCCGTCAGTCAGTCCGTCCGTCCGTCTGTCAACATTTATGTCGACGTTCGACATTTATGTCAGTATTCTAATCAACTACAAGACTAAACAACCATCAAACCTTGCATAGAACATCTCCCTGACCTCCTAGCTTTGCGACATAGGTGGCCGCTTTTTTGTTCGTCTGTCTGTTCGTCCGTCCGTCCGCCCGTCTGGTAACAGTTCTGTTATTTCGAAGTTCGACATTTATGTCAAAGTTCGTATTCTAATCAACTACAAGACTAAACAACAATCAAACCTTGCATGAAACATCTCTCTGACCTCCTGACTTTGCGACATAGGCATCCGCTTTTCAATTCGTCTGTCCGTCTGTCAACATTTATGTCGAATTTCGACATATACATCAAAGTTAGTATACTTATCAATTACAAGACTAAACAACCATCAAACCTTGCATGAAACATCTCCCTGACCTCTTGACTTTGCGACATTGGCGTCCGCTTTTCCGTTCGTCTGTCTGTCAACGTTCATGTCGAAGTTCGACATTTATGTCAAAGTTAGTATTCTGATCAACTACAAGACTGAACAACCATCAAACCTTACATGAAACATCTCCCTGGCCTCCTGACTTTGCGACATAGGCATCCATTTTTCCGTTCGTCCGTCCATCCGTCTCAACATTTATCTCGAATTTCGACATTTACGTCAAAGTTAGAATTCTATACAACAACCATCATACCTTGCATGACACATCTCCCTGACCTCCTGACTTGGCAGGTACATTGACCCAGTGATCTTGACCTATATTTCATGCTCCCGTGACTTTGACACAATTTACGTTGACGTTCCAGATCTATAAGGCGTACAACTACCAAACCTTGCATAGAGCTTCTCCTAGATGTACTGACTCGGCAGGTACCTTGACCCGGTGACCTTGACCTATAACTTTGCGCTCCAGTGACTTTGATACATTTTGCGTCGACGTTCGATATCTCCTCAACTATAAGGCCTACAACCATCAAACCTTGCAAAATGCTTCTTCTCAATGTACTGACTCAGCAGATACTTTGACCTGGTGACCTTGACCTATATTTTGGCTGCAGTGACTTTGACATAATTTACGTCAATGTTCCAGATCTCCTGAAATGTAAGTCCTCTAGCCACCAAACCTTGCATAGTGCTTCTCCTAGATGTACTGACTCGGCAGATATCTTGACTCGGTGACTTTGACCTATATTTTGCGCTCCAGTGCCTTTTACACATTGGTCGAGTCTACCATAAATAGAAGCAATATATTTCTCACTTCGTAATATTTGCTTCAACAATATCCTAAAACCTCGGATATGCAATCTTTTATTTGAGAATTTATTTTTATATATGTAATATTTTGACAATATGTAAGTAATTGGTTAGTTCATTTGTACCTTGAAACGAAAATAAAATAGTACGGTCATCTGTTTGAAAACTGACATTAACTTGAGTTTCCAACCAGGCTTTTAATTGATGCCAGAATTGTTTCACAACCTGACATTCTAAAAATAGATGTTTTATGTCTCTTCTTGCAACTGACAGTAGCTATATAAATTACTGTCAATTTTATTTATTTTTCTTAAGAAGGAGTTTGTTCCTAATATTTTATTATTTATCTTGTATTGAAAATCCAGTCAACACTGTTGAGCCGGTCAAAAACTACTCGCAAATTTCCTGGGCCCAGTTGTTCAAAGCTAACGACGTCGTTAGTTAACGATTCGTTAAAATTTTCATTGAGTGATACGCAAAAATGCTGAAATTTTTTTTGCTGAAAAAATGTGAGTAGAAGCACTCACATTTTTTCAGCAAAAAATATCAGAATAGTGTATATTGAATCCGCTAAAACAGTTAACGAAATGATCCTTAACGAGCTCGTTAAGCTAACGACGCTTTGAAAAACTGGGCCCTGGATAGGCTTAGTCCTCTCAGCGGTTAACCAGTACTTGTGTTCATGCGTTCGCAAATAACTGTCCAGGCATTTGGAAGGGGGAGAATGATCGTAGAAATGATTTCGTGTTTAATCTCCTGAAATGGATAGCCTCCCGTCTAGAGAAGACGTCATTTTAGAAGGGAAACGTGCAAGAAAGCTACATGTAAAAGAAAGTCATGAAACTTGTCACTCCTATAAAAAAATGGCGGAAAATAAAGCTAAAGGGAAGTCATTACAGTTGTCTCTCTTATAAAAAAATGGCGGAAAATAAAGCTAAAAGGAAGTCATGAAAGTTTTCTCTCTTATAAAAAATGGCGGAAAATAAAGCTAAAAGGAAGTCATGAAAGTTGTCTCTTTTATAAGAATGGCGGAGAATCTATCAAATATATCAAGTCCCTTTGAGCATGCATCAACACTAGGTATCATATCAAAACAATGTATCACATCAAAACAAGGTATCACATAAAAATTCTAGTTCATGTACGACTACTGTTTTGTCCAAACTGCTAACTTCATGCCTGCTGTTAAAAAAACATTGGATTAGATACTATGATACTGTTTACGAAAGGGACAGAATTAACTATTTTTGGTCAATTAAAAATTCCAATGAAGTTCTCAATAAATTTAAATCTAAAAACTTTCAGGCTTCTAAATTGTCTACATATGATTTTTCTACACTGTATACTACGTTACCTCATCATCTTATAAAAGATAAACTTATTGATTTAATTAACCGAACGTTTATTCGGGAGAATACCCAATATCTGGCTTGCAACGAAGAATGTGCTTCTTTTACTTCTGATGTATACAATAATCACAATTTATGGTCGTGTCAAAAAGTCTGTGATGCGATGCCCTTGTTTATCTTTTGGATAATATTTTTATTAGATTTGGAACTAAACTTTATAGGCAAACTATTGGTATTCCTATGGGAACTAATTGTGCTCCTCTTATTGCAGATTTGTTTCTTTTTTTGTTATGAGAGAGATTTCATGAAGTCTCTCTCACGTGAAAATCAGGCTGGCATTTTTGAGGCTTTCAATTCAACTTCAAGATACCTTGATGATTTATTAAATATTGACAATATTTACTTTGGCCAAATGGTGGACCGCATATACCCTACAGAACTCCAATTAAATAGAGTAAATTCTTCCGATACCGAGGCACATTTTTGGATTTGAATCTCTGTATATCTAATGGTACAGTTTCCACCAAAATTTATGGTAAACGGGACGATTTTGATTTTGATATAGTCAATTTCCCTTTTCTGGCTGGCGATGTCCCCCGGCGTACCTATATGGGGTAAACATATAACAACTTATTAGATTCGCCGGAGCTTTTTCAAATCTTAGTGACTTTAACTACCGTAATAAAGCCCTTACTGCCAAACTTCTTAGGCAGAGTTATCGTTATTTTAAACTTCGTAAGGCGTTATCGAAATTTTATCGCAGACACAGTGCCTTGGTAGAAAAATATAGCGTCAGTCTGAAAACACTCTGCAACAAGGTATATCGGAACCAGAATTTTACGGTGACTTGTACCCCGTTTACATGCCTAAGTTTGCCCCTAGGGGCAAATTTACCCCTAGGGGCAAAATTCGTCATGTGAACGCAGTTGCCCCTAGGGGTAAACTTTGCCCACGTGGGTAAAATACCCCTGCTATTGGGTAGGGGCAAATATTTGCCCCTAGGGGTAAATCTTGTGAATATGTTTGTAAAGCTTCAAAATACATACATATCATGTTTATTCTGCCTAATTACTTCTCTTTTTTATCCGATATCTACAAGAACACTTGTTTTTATTTATACCTGTAATCCAGTCAAATTAAATTTTGACTGTTACAAATATTGTCACAAATGAATCCTGTGAAGAACCTTATTTGTGAAAAGGAATAGAGCCGATTAGAATTAGCAGGTGTGCAGTCTGATTAAGGACATGGCTGCTGTGATGTAAGTTGTGTAGTTTTACCTATTACTTGACTCATGTCACAAAATCATCAGAGTTGAGCTTTTCCATGACCCTATAATATATATGTCAGCAGTACTTGTGTGACCCGAATTATACAGCAGCAGCAAGTAATTTATTTTTTGTATATATCATATCATTGTTTTCCTGTTCCT
This sequence comes from Anodontia alba, assembly GCA_964016985.1. Taxonomy (NCBI): domain Eukaryota; kingdom Metazoa; phylum Mollusca; class Bivalvia; order Lucinida; family Lucinidae; genus Anodontia; species Anodontia alba. The sequence continues at coordinate 78,690,190 of OZ024832.1, forward strand.
TGATAATTTCTAATAATTAGTTCTGTTACAAATTGTTTCTGTTTTTTTTTTCTGGTTCATACAATATAGCTTTAGCTGGAAAAATATAAAACATGGTTTACAAAACATTAGTTATATGTCACCATGGTATGTGCTGAACTTATCTGTGTGCAATATCTGTGCTTTTACTGCTGCTGCTGCTACCGTTGATTATTATTGTTGTTATTATTATTATTATTATTATTATTATTTAAAGTAATGCACATTTACCCCTTCTTTCTATATCCCATATAATCGCAACCGTTTACCCACGTGGGTATTTCACAAGGAGGGGCAAACAAATATACCCCTAGGGGTAAACTTAATGCATATAAACGGGGCTTTACTGTACAGATTTAGAAAAATTGTAGGAAAATCTAACTTTTCGGAGCAATTCAGAAAACTTATTAACCGTTGTAAAAGAACTGGCAATAGCCTGGATCTAATGCGGCAGACTGCATGCATAGTTGTCAACCCAATCATTGTTGATGGTTATGCTTCACGCTTTAATTGCACGACGGCGGTTCGGGCCTCAGACTCAATGGCGGCCTCTTCGTAAAACTTTAACCAGTGGGTTGGGGCTTGATATGTCTTTGGCTTTTCATTATTAAATGAATCCGCGGCTTGTGTATCTTTTAAAAAGTGTGCATCACATATCGACGTTGGGCCAACGTAGATCCAACGTTATCACATAAACAAAAAGCATAGGGAAAATATGCATCTAAATACATACGTTGGGCCAACGGTGGCCCAATTTTAGTGCATAAGACTTATTATTCTCTGGAATTTGTCAAATTTTTATGACGTTGGCCCAACGTTGGCGCAATGTTGTACATATGATGCCAACGGTTAGCCAACTGTCCGACCATATTTCAACCATATTTCAACGTTGGGCCAACGTTGTCATGCTATCTGGGAAACCCCCGGTAATTTATTCTACTGACCGTCTTAAGGCGGTGGTCCTGGTGTTGTTCTTACTCTTTGTAGCTTTGTGGTTCCCGCATTGCTTTCTGTTTTTTCTATATATGTTGTGATGCTAGCATTCTGGTTACCGTCTTCAATAGCTGCCCACTTTGCTTTCTGTTTAACTAGTTGTGTTGTGGTGCTGGCAGTTTTGTCACCTTCAACAGCTGCCCCTTTTGCTTTCTGTTTTACTAGTTGTAATTAAGAGTGGCATCGGGACCCAGGATAAAGTTGGCTGGCCGTAAAAGTGCTTTAAACCCCCCGCTGGTTTACTCTACTGACCGTTCTACTGTCCCGGTGTTAGTCTTACTCTTTGGTGCTTTGTGGTTTATTATACGAGGCGATTTGTTTTATGTCTTATCTTGTGTTATTTTGTTCTTGTGTTTTACAGTCCTTTCAACATTGCGATTACCTCGCTTGGGGAAGAGGGAGCTAATCTTGGTGCTTTTCGTGCGTTTCTTAGATTTGTGCTTGTTTTGGTTTTGTCGGTTTCCTTTTCCTCTTGGTGTCTGGGAGGGGCTGCGGTTTGTGATTGTGGCACTCCCTTACCTTTTTTTGTATCACATCGAAACAAGGTATCACATCAAAGCAAGGTATCACATCGAAACGAGGTATCACAACAAAACAATGTATCACATCAAAACAATGTATCACATCAAAACAATGTATCACATCAAAACAATGTACAGTGCCAAGACATTTATTACAGCCACTGCTGGCACTAAGTATAGTGATCAGTCTTCACTGTCAAGTGAGGTTTCTTTGAGTAGATAGAGAGTGAATCCTACAGGGACTCAATATACATCACGAAAACACGCCTATATAGTTTTGACCTCCTTAAACCCCACTTTTATATAGTAAAACTGGGGTTTACAGGGGTATACATTATTTTTCTTATTTCTGCTCAGAAATATACATTGTGGATACTCGTTAGAACCGCCTCGTCGAGGCGGTTCTAACGGGTACCCACAATCTATGTTTTGAGTAGAAATATGAAAAATATCAGAGATTTTTTATCTGAAAATTTTCAGTTTTTGGAGGTGAAATTTTCTACATATTTGAACAGGCATGTTTTCGTAATGATGTGAAATCTGGAGCTGCATTAGAACTGAGGGCGCGGTTTCAGTCTACATTCAGTACATTGCCACTCATTCAGTAGTTCTGCTGACACATCAACAGAAATCGCAACAGACTTGTTCAAGTTTTAGAACAAGAATGATAAGGAGTCAAGATGTCCCAATATTTGGGTAAATATGGTAGAATTCGGTAAACATGGACTGACTACCGTTTAAGTGATATATTGATTGATTGTGTTGGGGTTTAACGACACGTCCACCCGTGTGGGTCATTTTGTGTCATCTCCCAGAGAAAGGAGGAGAGGAGATAGAAGAGATAGCAGAGGAGGTCAAAGAGAGAACAGGGAAGAAAGAGGAAAATAAATGAAGTGAAGAAACAGAAGAAATAAAAACATTCCCGCTCTAACCTTACCTGATACATTGATTGCAGGCCTTGCCCAGCTGTTAGCCAATATCAGTTGGACGCCCTGGTGACGTAATATACACGACACCTTCCCCACACCCAACCACCTCCTAACTGTTATATAAATCAGCGTAAAACTATTTATATTTTACAAAACTCTTATCTTTTGGAATGTCCTCCTCTCTAATTTGGCTGATCAGTTATGGAATTCTGACTAGTACAGGAGATGATATATGTAGAAAAACAGAAGTAATTTACCTTTGTTAATTAGAATTTAATGTAAAACTCATAACTTCGTGCCAGTCTATGATAAATAGTGTAAACCCAGATAAGATGCTGCAAAATCTTTTTCTGATAAGGCACCTCTTGTCCTGCTGACATAAGCACTGCTTTTGCAAACAGTGTATATCCAGATCAGTTGGCTTCTGATGAAGATCTGCACAGTTTGCCATTCATATATGAATTTGTATCAACAACCCGGATCAAGTAAACTGATTGGCTGAAAAAGATGATGTGGCATCTTAATTTATTCAGCATGACAAGTTTTAACTTATTAGCATTATTGTCATATTTTTTTCTTCTCCACGAATACTTGTATATACTCAATAGAAGTGCCTCCGTATATGTGGGTAATCAGCAGAAGCGCCTTGGTGAGACATTTCTAATGAGTATTCATAACATAAATTCATAGAGAAATTAGAAAATATCTGTGGATCCCCCGCTTATTTGGAACTGTAAATATCTCCCAAGAAAAATGCTGAGAACACTAATTAGAATTGTTTCCAATGCCTTACTGAATCAATTCTTATTGAGTACCCACGCAGAAACAATGCCAAAAGTCTGGTCAAAACAACATCTGTCATTATAAATAAGCCCGTCTTGGCTCATAGTAATATAATAAAGACAAACATATGGCTATAAAAAAAACATCTTTTATTGGAATATATGTTTTAAATACCATTTTGTTTAGTCATTTCACTATTAAAGGTGTTGCTAAAAGATGTTGTAACAAAATAATAGCGGGAAGAATCAAGCTAAGCCAGAGCGAAAAACCCTCAAAAAGTCGTTATAATGCAAATAGTAAAGATTTAGGCTATCTTGAATACTGTGCTATCTGATAAAGGGATTTCCGGTTCTTTTGTTTTTGTGCGTTGAAGTTTTACGGCTCAGTCAACCCAATGGGGTCATGTCGAGCGCGGTCAGTTTACCTGACTACACTTTTACTGGGCAGGCTTAGTCCTAAAGCAGTTACCCACCAAAACACAATGTCCCAACAACGTCGTGACGTTGCAGCGGCGTTGTAAAGACGTTGTTGCGACGTTGTGTGTTTGCTGGGTAACCAGTATTGTGCTAATCTTTCGCCAGGGACTGACAACTGCCCTTCTTTGAACAGTCAGCGGAGGGGAGAGAATGACCGTAGAAAATATTTCATGATCAATCTCCACAAAAGAATGTTGCAGGAGTCGAACCCGCAAACTCCTGATCACCAGTCGGAAGGGATCTCCGGTGTTAGTACTCAAATTTGAAGTAAGAGAATCTAGACAGAGAACAGCAAATTCCAAACCTACGTCACAGATAAGCTTGATGATGATGATGATTTGGTGTTTTACGTCCTTTTCGACATTATCTAAGTCATATAGAGACGATAGAAATTTGATAATGTAAGGATCTGTGCAATAGTGCCGTACAGTCAAGAGCTGAATTCCCTCTCCAGAGGGATTCCAGTCGGGACTTCATGATCCAAAGTCGGCCACCTGGGCTCTTCTCACACAGATGATTATTTGAACAGCTTAACAGCTTAACTCCTAACTATGATTTTCCTTTATTTTGAACAAGTAAGTTTACTACTACCTGGTGATCAGCTGGATGAATTGTGAACAGATCAGATTAATTGTTCTGTAACATATGATCTGGATCTACAGTTTGTTCAGCCATGTCTGTCCTAATATTTAGAGTAAACAAAGTATCGTCTAAATTATCCCTTTGTTTGGACCTAGCTCAAGAGCAAAAATGTTTTTTGTCATGAAAACCAATGTTGTGGATACTCATTAGAACTGCATCAGCAAGAAGCTTCTCGGTACCCAGAACGTACATTTTCATGGAAGAGATAAGAGATACTTCCCGTCGGGCACATCACGAAACCATGCCTATATAATTATGACCCCTTAAACCCCACTTTTATATAGTAAAACTGGGGTTTACAGGGGTATACTTGTTCTTATTTCTGCTTAAAACATACATTGTGGGTACTCGTTAGAACCGCCTCGCCGAGGCGGTTCTAACGAGTACCCACAATCTAAGTTTTGAGCAGAAATATGAAAAATATCAGTTTTTTTTTTTATTTGATTTTTTTTTTTCAGTTTTTTGAGGTGAAATTTTCTATATATTTGAATAGGCTTGTTTTCGTAATGATTTGATGTTTATACAATGCTGATGCGACGTTGTCTCAAGGTGACGTGCCCGCTGGTATCTCTAAACCCTACTTATCTGGAGCTATGACTGCCTTCTTCCTCCGGTGCTAACACTAATAAACTGGCAATCAATAGAGATTATTATATGACAATTTTCATATCATACCCCCTATCAACCCGAGACACCCATATCAGCCCGAGGGCCTTTGGCCTTCGGCCCTCGGGCTGATATGAGTGTCTCGGGTTGATATGGGATATGATATGAAAATTGCCATATCGTAATCTATTTATCATACATTTTTTTTCTGACATGTTTGCCTATTTGATATGGTATGCAGAGTCATACTAGTGACGTACTGCTAGAGCGCCGAGTACTCCAAATAGACCGCCGAGTGCTCCGAATGTGCTAGACCGCCGAGTGCTTCGAATGTGGTGATAATGTTTTTTTTGCCCGGCAAAAAAAAGCCGTATCACCCATGTGACCTGGTGATATGGGTGACCCATTATCACACCTTTTGCGCTCCACAAGATAGATATGTTCTTGAAAGCCATGTTAGTATCACATATGCAAAATAACCATATTTTCTAGTAAATGTATGATAAAATAATTTATACATCTAGTCCGTGTAGTAAGAAAATATCTCCAGTTAGCAGACAAGTGCAGTTCAAACAGGTCCACGTAAGGAGTGTCCAGATAAATATTTTTACTTCTCCACAAAGAATGTATGTTGTGGGTCATATCTGAAGCGCCTCGGCAAGTTTGGGGAGGGGTATAATGAATACCTACAACCTAGGTTTCATGGACAAATAAGAAAGTATGTTTGGTTGAAAAAGTACTTGAAGGACCATCAGACTAAAAACAAAGTATAGGGTTAGACTGGATTTTGTATCTGCAGTCTACTCAGGACCTTTGGAGTTTGTTAATACTGTCGAACCTCGTTATCTCGAACTCGCTTATTTCGAATTACCGCTTATCTCGAAGTGAAAATCTGGTCCCTGTTTTACCATGCAACTATGACAACAGGTAACAAAATAATGTGGAAAGAGGAGAAATTGCTCCTAAGGAGGTCTTTGTGTCACATGTGGACAGTGAAGTTTTATTTTATATATATATTTCTAACTTCAGGAGTCAAATTACATATTCATTTGTTAAATGTGGTTGTTCAATTTATTGTTTTTCTCACTCTCTCAACTCTGATATGTCGAGGTATGGATATCTCGAAGTGTTTCAGTAAGTCCCGTGGAATTCGAGATAACGGGAGTCGACTGTATAATTAACAGTATTCAATGATACTGTGGTTGATCAGAGATGACCTTGATTACATAACATATGCAAGATGATCAAGAACTTCACTGTCCACATGTGACACAAAGACCACTTTTCGCAAGACCCGACAATTATCCGGGTAGTTCTTATCTAGACCATCAAGCCCTTATATTCACGCAATCATTACGAAAACATGCCTATTCAAATAAATAGAAGATTTCACCTCCAAAACCTGAAAATTTTCAAATGAAAAACTCTGATATTTTCTATATTTCTGCTCAAAACATAGATTTTGGGTACTCGTTAGAACCGCCTCGGCGAGGCGATTCTAACGAGTACCCACAATCTATGTTTTTTAGCAGAAATAAGAAAAATATTGTATACCCCTGTAAACCCCAGTTTTACTATATAAAAGTGGGGTTTAAGGGGGTCAAAATTATATAGGTTTGTTTTCGTGATGGTTCCATCATACATCCAGTCAAACAGTTACAATATGATGGACTTAGTCAACAATCACGTACACACACAAACACTAAATCCACTTTCAGCTTTACAATGAGTTAGAACTGGATCAGAAAGGGCAGTTGTTGTTGGTAATCTTGAAATCTCCAGGGATCTTATATGGTAAGACCTGAAATATTACATTACAGTGAAACAGGTAACGCTAACCGCTCTGTGTAAAATTTTCAGCAGACGACATTCTGGTTCTTTTTCTTTTTCCCCAGGGAACAGGATTTGAAATTTCAAGCACATTGTCTACAAAATTCATGAAACGTCAATTGCTGTTTTCTTGGAAAATAATAACAAATATCATCAATTTGTCGTCTCCTGAACTTGCCCAGACAGTGTTCATCACGAAAACATACCTATATAATGTTGACCCCCTTAAACCCCACTTTTATATAGTAAAACTGGGGTTTACAGGGGTATACCTTATTTTTCTTATTTTTGCTCAAAAACATAGATTGTGGGTGCTCGTTAGAACCGCCTCACATAGATTGTGGGTACTCGTTAGAACCGCCTCGCCGAGGCGGTTCTAACGAGCACCCACAATCTATGTTTTGAGCAGAATATGAAAAATATTAGAATTTTTATCAGAAAATTTTCTCTTTTTTTTTTGTGGTAAAATTTTCAGTATATTTGGATAGGCGTGTTTTCGTAATGAAAGCTAAAAATACAAACAACTAAATTTCATCAGATCCAGAGAGCTCTTGATAAGGCTGCTTACAATGCAATACCTTAATTCACTATTGATTTCAAGGTGGCAAGGTATTTAAAACATTGGTTTTCGAATAAATGAAAACCGGTCTCGTCTGAGTGTTTAGTCTTATATACAGTGGATCATAGTTACAATTAAAGAAATTTGTTCCCAAAGATGTTGCTGTTACGTAATATGAACTTTCTGTTGTAAAGAACCCTTAAGCGCAGCAGAATGATACGTAAGAAAGGGCTTGTGTTATTCATATTTCCTCATAGAACAAATTTGTTGGGAATTTGTTAAAATTGCCTCAATGGGGTGATTATATATATATATATGGGTTCGTCTGTCATTACTGACAATGACCAATCCTAATCAAGGGCGTGAAGTGTTATTATTTGTGTGTTCTAAGACGGCTGATGAGACCAATCTTAGCTCTAAACTGCCTGTTGCACATAGCACAAGAGCGGTCTGAGGAAGAAAGCTCCGTTGATGATGCCTTAGCTCTAGCTTTCCGCTGCGCACGTTTCTACTCGGCTTCGCTGATTCTTTTTGATTCGTATTCGCCAGCACTCCTTCTTCTATCCTGCGCAATCTGTTCCCACGACTATGTTGGTATGTTGAAGTCTTTAAGGGAGGCTTTGAGGGTGTCCTTGTATCGCTTCTTCTGACCACCATTGGAGCGTTTTCCTATTTGTAGTTCTCCATAGAGGATTTTCTTTGGCAAACGTTTATCAGGCATTCTGGTAACATGGCCTGTCCATCTTAACTGTGCCAATTTCAGAAGAGTATGTACACTATGCATCCCTGCCCTTTTCTGGACTTCTGTGTCTGGAATCCTGTCTTGCCACTTGATCTTTAGAAATTTTCTAAGACAGCTTGTATGGAAGTGGTTCAGTGTTTTGGCATGCCGTTGGTAAACCGTCCAAGTTTCGCATGTGTATAATAGTGTTGGCAGCACCACGGATCTGTATACGTTCAGCTTTGTGTCAAGTCTGATTCCATTTCTGCCCCAGATACTTCCACGTAGTCGGCCAAATGCTGCACTGGCTTTAGTAATCCTGGCATTGACTTCATCACCAATGTGCACAACTCTAGCCAATGTGCTTCCAGGATAGGTGAACTTGTCTGCCACTTGCAATCGTTGACCTTTCACTGTGATGGTAGGCTCATTGTAAGGCTTTCCAGGTGCTGGCTGATATACTTCCTCAGTCTTTTTGATGCTGATTGTGAGATCATAGCTGTCACATGAATCGGATACTTGATCCACACCTTTTTGCGTTTTCTCTTCTGCTGGAGCACCTTTTGCCATGTTATCAGCAAAAAGGAACACACCTAGCACCTCTGACTGCACCTTGGATTTAGCTTGCAACTTTTATAGTTTAAAAAGTTTCCTATCAAAGCGATGCCTAATAGGTATTCCATTGTCACCATCCTGGAAAGCATATGTAAGGCGTTTTCGAAATTTTATCGCAGACACAGTGCCTTGGAGGAAAAATATAGCGTCAGTCTGAAAACACTTCTGCAACAAAGTATATCGGAACCAGAATTTTAGGTAGAAAAATCTAACTTATCGGAGCAATTCAGAAAACTTCTTAACCGTTATAAAAGAATTGGCTATAGCAAAGATATTATGCGGCAGACTGCATGCCTAGTTATCAACCCAGTCATTGTTGATGGCTATGCTTCACTCTTTAATTGCACGACGGCGGTTCGGGCCTCAGACTCAATGACGGCCGCTTCGTAAAACTTTAACCAGTGGATTGGAGCTTGACGATATGTCTTTGGCTTGGCCCGCCGTGGTTCAACTATTGGTTTTCATTTACTCTGGCATACTGTAGAATTAGCCATGAGTACTCGTCTTTGTTTATTATAGTGATTAATTTGATTTTGATGTTTTCGCTTTGATGCATTGACTGAGTTGGGAGCCTTTATGCGAACCGAATTTTTATGTATTTCTGTATTAAGAGTAGCATCGGGACCCAGGGTGAAGTTAGCTAGCTGTAAAAGTGCTTTAAACCTCCCCCCTGCCGCCCCCCACCCACTCCCGGTGGTTTGCTCTACTGACCGTTCTAAGGCGGTGGTCCCGGTGTTAGTCTTACTCTTTGTTGCTTTGTGGTTTATTCTACGAGGCGATTTGTTGTATGTCTTTCCGTGTCATTTTGTTCTTGTTTTTTTCAGTCCTTTTAATATTGCGATTACTTCGCTTGGGGAAGAGAGAGCTAATCTTAGTGCTTTTCGTACGTTTGTTCGGTTTGTGCTTGTTTGTATTTGTCGGTTTCCTCTTCCTCTTGGGGTCTGGGAAGGGCTGCGGTGTGTGATTGTGGCACTCCCTGGACTTTTCTCTTACCTTTTTTTTTTTTCGGGCTTGACGGTCTTAGGTTTGGCCCGCCGTGGTTCAACTATTGGTTTTCATTTACTCTGGCAAATAGTAGAATTAGCTATGAGTAATCGTCTTTGTTTATTATAGTGATTACATGTAATTTGATTTTTTATGTTATCGCTTTGATGCAATGACTGAGTTGGGAGCCTTTATGCGAACCGAATTTTTATGCATTTCCGTATCTAGCATCGGGACCCAGGGTGAAGTTGGTTAGCTGTAAAAGTGCTTTAACCACCCAACCCCCGGTGGTTTACTCTACTGACCGTTCTAAGGCGGTGGTCTCAGTGTTAGTCTTACTCTTTGTTGCTTTGTGGTTTATTCTACGAGGCGATTTGTTTTATGTTTTACCTTGTGTCATTTTGTTTTTCAGTCCTTTCAGCATTGCGATTATCTCGCTTGGGGAAGAGAGAGCTTATCTTAGTGCTTTTTGTACCTTTGTTCGATTTGTGCTTGTTTGTATTTGTCGGTTTCCTCTTCCTCTTGGTGTCTGGGAAGGGCTGCGGTTTGTGATTGTGGAACTCCCTGGACTTTTCTATTACTTTTTTTTTAAAACTCCATTTGTCACAAGGAATGGATCAGGAAACTCGCCGTCATTTTTAGACCCTTGCAAGCATACCATCGAGGAACTGCCGCACCATTGCTATGAATTTGGCAGTAATTGTTCAATGTCCCTCACGACCGACTGTGTCAAAGGCTTTGGTAAGGTCGACAAAGTTCATCTAGAGGTCCACATTTTGTTCCTGGCATTTCTCTTGAAGCTGTCTTGCTGTAAAGAGCATGTCTGTTGTTCCTCTGTCTCCTGAATCCACACTGGCTTTCTGGTAGAAGCCCTGACTGTTCGAGGAGTTCATTCAATCGATTCAGTAGGACTCTAGCAAGGATCTTTCCAGCAATTGACAATATTGAGATGCCTCGATGGTTGTCACAGACTTGAGGATTCCCTTTCCTTTTGAATAGGTGGATAATTGTTGCAGCCTTGAATGCTTGAGGGATGGTTTCTTTTCTCCACATAATATGAAATAACTCTGTCAGTGTCTCTGCAACTGGAGGACCTCCTGCTTTGTAGATCTCTGCTGGTATTGCGTCTGATCCTGGAGCTTTGCCAGATGACAGGAGTTGTATTGCTTTCACTGTTTCACAGTCGGTTAGGAACTCATCAAGCAGCGGAGTAGATTCCACCTGTGGTAGTCTGTTGATAGCTTCATCATTGATAGATGATGGCCGATTAAGGACACCAAAGTATATATATTTATATGCCATTTTATTGTCTAAAATGTGTGTCGGAATGAAAGTGTGAAGACGGCGTTCGTTAGACGAATGCTCTGATATGCGGCTTATCAAAACAACTGTCCGATTTGTTTTTCGCATCAAATGTTTAAAAATTTTGCAAAATCGTTAAATGCTGTAATTACTGGATGGTGGAACATTAACATTCAAAAGATGTTTGTGTTTATTTTAATGTCCTAAATGTCCTAAAGTATAAAAACATACTGTTTGATTTATTAGATTAAAGAAAAAATAACTTAAGGTCATTAAGAATCGAAATATGATTAGACATGATTAGAACAGTGCCGTTTGTTGAAATGAAAATAATTAAATAAAAAACATAACGATAGTTCTTTTGAGAAATATTCCTCTCGCCTGCAAAAGTTTAATATTGAATTCAAAATTCCTGGGAATTGTAATTAAACAAAAAATGACTTCGATGCCGACTATCATAAGATCATAAAAGCCATATGTGCATTCGGAAAAATCAGCTGCTATTTCGTTCACACTGATAAAGAGTCCAACCCCGATTTTCGGGAATCTCGGGAAGCAAAATGACCGAAATTAATATAAACAAATTATATACCATTGTAAAGTTCAGAAAACGAGATAGGTATTCATAACAGGAAAAATATAACATTTGAAATGAAAATAGGTTTATATTTCTTTAAAATATGAAAATTCGCGTTTCTTTTCTCTATAGTAAGCCATTTGCATACCAGTCTCCTTTTCGAATCTCGGGAAGCATGAAGACATCAAAATACTTTAATAAAATCTCAGACATAGTATAGATATATTGTGTCCGAGATAAAATAAAGGTAATAAGATTGTCTTTCTTAATATAACAGGAAAAAAAATATGACATTTGTAAAGAAAATATCTTATATGAAATATTAATTTGAGTTCCCTACGGGGTTTCCATTGTAATTATTGGACAGGTAAGTACGTTCACACCATTCTACGGAGACCAATAATCTTCGGCTATCTCCGGAGCTATGATGTTGATAGTTGGGTATGAGAGGACTAAGTCTTTCCAGTAAACGTGTGGTTAGGTAAACTGACCGCGCTCGACATGACCCCATTGGGTTGACTGGGCCGTAAAACCTCAACATGGACAAACATGCACGCACGAGCGTGTGCATGCTCGCTCGCTCTGATCAGCGTCAACACTGTTTGCCAAAGTACAGGAACTTTTTGTAAATTGACAACAAATAAAACAAATGACAACAAATAAAACAAACTTGACATCACTTAAATTTCAAATGGATCTGTCCGATTGATCTGTCCAATGCGATTATCGGGACATTGGCAAACAGTGTAGACCCAGAGTAGACGCCCCACCACTATTGTGGCAAATCTGTAGGGTAGGTAACTTAGAGGCAGATTTTAAACCAGCTCTGCTTGTCTTTTTTTTTCTAAAATTTTCACAATATTGTTGTGAAACATCAGTAATTCAAATTCAGTAAAGAAAAGTGAAAAAAAAAAAAAAAATCTTAGACAAAAATTCCAAGAAATCACTATACTATAGAAATTTTATAGGTCAGACCAATTTTTGGCGTTAATTTTAGGGTACACATTTGAAAACAAAACACAGAAAATACAAATGGTTTCTGATAAGATATGGTCTATCAGAACAAAATATTTTCATTTAAGATAAAATGCCAAGCAAAAAATCTTTTCCGAGTGGAAATGGGGCGGAAGGGGGGGGGGGGTGGAGGGGGGGGGGGGGGGGGCGAGAGCGGGGGGGGGGGGGGGGGAATGAGAAAGAGGAAATGTCTTGCTACTGTTAAAGACAGGATTTTCAAGCGGGGGGGGGGTGGGGGGGGGGAGGGGCGCGGGGGGGGTCTGGTTCCCAGTACAGGGAATATTTTACCTGTAAAGGTTAAGTTGTGAATTTATGTACAATCAGTGGACTAGAAATACCATACATGTTACCACCTTGAGATCAAGAGACAGAATAATGACATTGTCTAATCTAATCAGGTTTTTAACTCTACCAGGAGACGGGCCCCCGTAGCCTAGTGGATAAGAGAGTTGACTCTTAATCCAGTAGGTTTCTCACCGCTGTGGTTCGAGCCTCGCTCGGGTCATATGTGGGAAAGCCAAGTTCTGCTTACGGATGGTCAGGTGGTTTTTCTCCGGGTTCTCCGGTTTTCGCCCACCTTCGATGAACGATCGGCTCGATATAAGTGAAATATTCTTGAAAGGGCCGTAAAACCCAAATCAAAAAAAAAAAAAAAAAAAAAAAAAAAAACTCTACCAGGCAACAAAGTCACATAGAGGCAGCGCCAGAAAAATCTGGATTAGTTTACCCTTGACTTTGGCTTGAAACAGTGTCCACGCATAAATCATGCGTAGACTGCCTCGCCTGATCGGACCATATGCATAAGGGTCAAGTTCTGTAAGTTTCAGAATTTAGAATTCGGTCAAAAGAAAAGAGCTTTAATCCGAGTAATCTACTAATGCACAAGGTAGATTAAGTCACAGGTACACAGGCAGTGCAGGCCCCCCAAAAATATCTTGTATATATTTTTTCTCTAGTTATTTTTGTGTTTTAGTACAACAGAAACACTGTTGGTAAAATATAATCATATTCTGTGACTTCTGAAAAGGTTCTAAAAAACATCACATTTCTCTCAAATGGTAATTTATGGACCATATATTACCATTTGAGAGAAATGTAATGTTTTTTGAACCTTTTCAGAAGTCACAGAATATGAATATATTTTATCAGCAGTGTTTCTGTTGTACTAAAAAACAAAAATAACTAGAGAAAAATATATACAAGATATTTTTTTGGGCCTGCACTGCCCTACTGACCCCAAGTATCTGTGGATTAACTCCGCTCTAGTAATGCCAACGGCCTTGAAAACGGCTGGGAGGTCGCAGCATCTGGGAGCGTCTGCAGTCACCTTGTGAATGGGCGAAGCTGTGGGGTCTATACCTTTACTGGAACGGTCCAAGAGGTTTCCGCTGAGTAGTACGGCATTATTGATAGCCTAAGCATGCTAAGTGTGGTGAAAGGAATGTTCCCCTCGCAAATTGATTTAGTATGGGATTTTACCCATGCAATTTACGAGCTAAACGAGTGCGTCTACAGTACTGAAATTGTTCGGGAAATTCGGTTAATAGCATGGGACTACGATTATGACACGGATACATTTGTGTGTTAAACGGCCAAAAGTTTGGGTAAGTGATTAATTTCAAGCTTGGAGTTTGCTAATTTTAGCATTCGTCACGACATCTCTCGTTTAATGATGTGAAATTGAAGTCACTGAACCTGAGGAATTCGTTTCGGACGTTGCTCTTGCATAGATGCCCTTCCTATCATATACAGCCGTGTAGACTAATGTGGCGCATCTGCCAATGCTGCTCACTCAAATATTTTCTCCCAAAAATCCCAAAGTATAATTTTGTGAGATGAAACATATCAAAAGGTACATGACCATTACAATTTGCATGGGGAATCAGGAGTCTATTTCAAAATAATGAGGAAAATGTTGTTTTCACTAAAACCAAAGGATCCTTTTACCTGAACGTGAAATTTAAAAGGTGGTTTTGTCAGTGTGAACAATGAAAATGGTACAAGTATATTCTAAATTGATTAGTGATTATAGAAGTGCATCTTTAATCTAAAAAACATTCTTTATGTCCAAGGCAACAGGCAAAATTCTAACAGGTGTGCGACATTGGCAGACATTTTTTATGACAGACAAACAAGGGGGTGATGAAGTTGAGGATTATTATCTGCTAAATTTGAAGAAGAAATTAAATAAAAATAAACTTGTTTTATTTATAATAAATTATTCTTTGTTCTAGTACATTTAAAAATTAAAACTGGTTTAGTGAACATATTTTAAGTTCAGCTCAAATCCTTAGGTGCGCTGAATAGGCCGACAGCAGTGTAGATACTGATAAATAATTGTTTGGGCCCTTTTCGCTAATCGAGATAGATCTATATATTTTCACAGATTACCTATGTTGACTTGCGCAAGATCTGGACAGGATCTAGGAGTTGCTCTCTACACCAATTATGGTTCCTGTTGCAGTCACTTGGGAATTTTCGGTTTGTAGAAATACCGGAACACACCGAAACACCGGAACACACTGGTAATTACCGGAACACAGTCAAAAAAGTATTTTGTTTTTGCTATAAGTAGTTTTTTTTGGGGGGGAATATGTGGTCCTTTTATATAATCTATGTCTTATTTTGACCGTTTGTAACATGTGAACATACTTTATAAACCTTAGCTCAGTTAAGCATCAAATAATTAATATTATTGTATGGCAGTGTGATCCGGTGAATTTTTGTCATGATGAGTTTGGTATTAAAAAATTATTAACCATAATGGTGATTAATTTTATAATCATGGGTGTTAATTTGCATTAAACCTCATAGGGGAATATTACTGATGAGAGTGAACAATGTATTGACAGAAGGCATTACAAATACGTTATCATAAAGGGACCGGAACACATTTTTATAAAACACTGGAATGAGGTTAATTTATTGTATACTAAGATCAAATTCATTATTAACAACATCCGACACACAAATAGACAGCAATTAAGTTAAAAAAACCCAAAAACGATCGTTAATAATATAAAATGAAAAAATTAAAGTGTGCACATGTTCCAGTGGTTACCAATGTGTTCCAGTGTTTCGGTATGTTCCAATATTTCTTTGAACCCAGAAATTTATGGTATGGTTCTGTCGTTCATTTATTCTTCTTCATATATCAGAAAATAAATATGGGAAATATAACCTTATTGATCAATACGATCTGATTTCCCCTAGCAACCCTGCACATAACATAAGTTCTGTGTAAAATAACATTAGCCAAGATATCCTTAAGTAGACAGTCAATTAAAGCATTTTTTAGTTCAACTATTGGGTGGAACATACTTATCAACGTCTGCTTAAATGCTGCCTGCAAGGATTTTAAACAAAGTGCTTGTTTTGAACCATTAATCAATCACTAATTTATGCATCCGATTTAGTCAGTTCCGGGTTAGATATTTACACAATGTATGTGTTTAAAGGTGTGTTAGATATATCAATGTCGTGTATGTAAAAGAATCTAATACACATGACAGACGATTGAAGCGAAAATATGAGCCTCATCATGAGATAACCTGCTTCTGGCATATGCGAACAACAAAGACAAATATGTAATGGAATAGTATATATATATCACTTCTACAGCCTCGCCGTGGAAGCCGGCTTTTATGACACTGGTAGAGTGATTGGCTTTTTTACGAAGTTAAGCAACAGGGATCGCGGTTAGTACCTGGATGGGTGACCACGGTGCTTGACTTCATAGAAGACCTGGTTTCACGCTACAATAGTTTGTGTATCTGGGCAGCCTGATCAGATCCGTTGTTGTTCACTGTCTAGACAGTATACTACCAATCAAAACTTTCAAGACTAGCTAATCCGGCACTGTGGCTGAGTTAGCCAGTCTATGGCTGAGTAGGCCGGTCTGAGTCTTACTTGGTTGAAAACTTCAAAGACAGGTTTTCTTGTGTCATCACTTATATATTATCTACATTTTGATGAGGTACGAGGAGACTTTGTAGGGGCATCACACATAACACCAGCTACAATGAGATACATTAACACATAAATTTACTGCAAGCTTATTTTATATACATGTAAGTGAAATACTCTTGAAAGGGCTGTAACCCCACCCCCCCCCCCCTCCCCCTACAAAAAAAAAAAATAATAAATTAACCATTTGCTGAATATCTCCAGTTCTGAGCCTAGTTTTTTGGATATTACTCTAGAATCCTTGTGTGAATACAAAATTGCACTGTCATCTGCAAAGAGCAACAACTTAATCTCAGGACTAATACCCCCGCCGAGGTCGGCAACATTCTTTCATAGAGATTGATCATGGAATATTTTCTACGGTCATTCTCTCCCTTCCGCTGATTCAAGAAGGGCAGTTGTCAGTTTCTGGCGAAAGAATGTGCGCAGTACTGGTTAACCGCTTAGAGGACTAAACCTGTCCAGTAAACGTGTGGTTAGGTAAACTGACCGCGCTCGACATGACCCCATTAAACAAACTGAGTTCCATATCATTTAAATAACAAAGAAAAAGAACGAGAGCCCAAAATACTTCCTTCAGGGAATCCACAATTTACAAGTGAAGGGTGACTGACACTCTGTATCATTCACATGAACAACCTTAGTTTGATGAGACAAGTAAGACCTAAACCAGTCAAAGGATTTGACACCCATAGCTTTTAAACTTTCCCATAACATATCATGGTTGACAGTTATTGTATTGAAATCTTTTTGAAGTCAAGCATGATCATCTCAGTGTATAAACCCTTAAAAGTTTGCATTTTTATATGATCATTCAAATATGTTAAACAAATATCCATTGAGAAGCTGCTTCTAAATCCAGACTGGAATTCATATAAAAGTTTTTGTGTACGAGATAGTTTTCCAACTATGTATAAACAGCCATTTCCAAGATTTTAGATACTGGCCTTCACATCTTTTATTCTTTTTAAACAATGGGACAACTCTTGCACTTTTCAACTCTTTTGGGACCTCATTCTGATCAGTCACAAGATTTATAATATGGGTATGGGTTTTCATAGCTACAGAAAAGAGGGGGTATCCACAATATTTTTCTAAGTTCTCCACCAAAACGTGGGTACTTATTAGAAGTGCCTCGCCAAGGTGCTTCTAATGAGTTCCCACAACATATGTTTTCGTCAAGAAACAAGAAAGATATCAGCGTTCTTCGCATGAAAAAGCGCCCTATCTGTTGCTATGGAATCATTTTGTAATGATAGGAGCTTCATCTTTTACAAATTATGTAGGAATATTATCTGTACCTGTACTTTTGGAAGGATTTAATTTGCAAAGTTCCTTATACATGTATACTATAAAGTCTTCAATAACTGGTCTCAACATATATTCATCAACTTGGATATTTTTATAAACTCCTGAATCTGTCTATCTCTTCATTTGGCATACACCCTCAACTGAGTATTATGTGCCACAAACATTTGGGTCAGTAGAGCATGTATAGTACGAGTTTGGTCTCTTGCATTTTTTTTTTTAATTCTAGAAGTTTGCATTTTTATATTATTGAACAACATATGAAATTAGATTATGTTGTTCTTTTTTTTTACCTAAAAACGCATTTGCAAAAAAAACTGGTATTTGCTGGAAAGGTGTCTTTTAGCACAAGATAAACAACTCGGCTAAGATGAAATCCAAGCCATGCCTTCTTTGAACTGCGATATGCTTTCCAGTTCAAGAAAACCAGGCAAATTACTTACCTACCTCAATACTACATTCACCTAAACAATGATAGAATCACATTCTAGAATTGTTTTTATTTCTTGCAATTTTTAGCTCACCTGAGCATTATCAGTGAGCAAATGTTCAGGGTGAGCTATTGATTGTGATCACCCTCTGTCCGTCGTCAGTCTTCTTTCATTGGTCACTGTCAACAGTTAGTTTGTTAACACTCTAGAGGTAACAGTTTTGACCTAAATTTTAATGAAACTTGTTCAGAATGTTTGCCCCTATGAAATCTAGGTCAGTTTAGAAATTGGGTCACTTGGGGTAAATCACTAGGTCACCAGGTCAAATCAAAGGAAAATCTTGTTTACACTCTAGAGGTCACATTTTTGAAGTAATCATTATGAATCTTGCTCAAAATGTTTTTCTTGATGATTTCTAGGTCAAGTTCGAAACTGGGTCATTTGGGGTCCAAAACTACCGTAGATAATCAAGCTGAATGGAAGAAAAACTTTGTAACACCCCAGAGGTCACAATTTTTAAGTGATCATCATGAATATTGCTCAAAATGTTTGTCTTGATGATTTCTAGGCCAGGTTTGAAACTGGATCACTTGGGGTAAAAAAAACTAGGTCACCAGGCCAAATCAAAGTAAAACCTTGTTAATACTCTTGAGGTCACATTTTTGAAGTAATCATCATTAATCTTGCTCAAAATATTTGGTTTGACAATTTCTAGGTCAGGTTCAAAACTGATTCACTTGGGCTAAAAACTAGGTCACTAGACTGAATCAAAAGGAAAACTTTGTTAACACACCAGGGGTCATTTTTTAAATAAGTAATCATCATGAACATTGCTCAAAATATTTGTCTTGATGATTTCTAGGTTAAGTTCGAAACTGGGTCACTTGGGGTCAGAAATTATCACCAGGCCAAATCAAAGGAAAACCAAGTTAATACTAGAGGTTACAGTTTTAAAGTAATCATCATAAATCTTGCTCAAAATATTTGTTTTGATGATTTCCAGGTCAAGTTCAAAATTGGGTCACTTGGGGTCAGAAGCTGGGTCACCAGGCCAAATCAAAGGAGTTCATTGTTAAGACTCCAGAGGTCACATTTTTGAATCGATCATTATGAGTCTTGCTCAAAATATTTGTATTGACGATTCTAGGTAATGTGGAAAACTGGGTTACTTATGACCTATATTTCATGGTCCAATGACATTTTTTTAGTATTACCGTTTAGGTCAGTTTCTCAGAAATTATTGGTCCTACAGCAGTGATACTTGGCACTTGCATGCATTTTAGCATGGCCTATTGAATACATTTATCCATATTTGACCATGGCCTATAACTTTACGGTCCACTGAGTTTGTTAAGCTTTTTGGTTCAGGTCAGTTTTTCAGTAACTAATGGTCCTACAGTCTGTGATATTTAGCTGAGTTTGTTAAGTTTTTTGGTTTAGGTCAGTTTTTCAGTAACTAATGGTCCTACAGTCTGTGATATTTAGCATCTTAACATGACCTCCTGAGTGCAATCATCCATATTTGAACTTGACTTACATAATGTGTATATAACAGCCACTTATTGTCCTTGACATACTCTTCAAGCACAAACTATGACCTGGTGCCCTTGACCTAGATTTTGCACTCCAGGGACTATGTCATGATTTTATGTTGATCAAGTCAGGCATTAAAGTACATTTCTCTGCAGCGGTGATAGCTGTGAGTGTCAAATCTTGCATAGTAATTGTCTTCAACATAGTTTTCAAGCATGCACTATGACGCTGTGACCTTGACCTAGATTTTGCGCTCTAGTGACTGCCCAATGTAGACCTGTGCAAAATTCTTGTGTTTAAAATGAAGCTGTTAAAGCGAAAGTAAGGTTAAATGAAAGTAGGAGTAAAGTGAAAGTAGCTATTCAAGGTGAGTTGGTACAGATTTTTTAGAGTATTTGAATGTCATTTTAATAAAAGATTAGTCAAAAGATTTATTGAAAATCCCATCGACTGTGTTTGTTATTACTTCTTCTATGCTTTCCGTCTTTTTGTCCAGTACAATGGTACTGGTTGTTGATGATGTCGGGGAAGCTTCAAGGTCTTCTGTGGTCTTACCTGGTTCAGTCTGCCGATTGTTGATTGTTCATCCATCAATGCAATTAGAGTTTCGGCAACTGTTATACGACATCTGGATCTAGCCGACCTATGTTTTTGCTGTTTGATATTGCTGATTTATTCTTTTGTTGACAATGAGACTTTATGTTGTCTCTCTCTGAACTGCAGCAGGCCTATGCTTAAAAAAAAAAAAGGATAGGGATATTGTGAATGCCTCCATCCATCTATCCATCCATCAGGCTAAGTTTGGATATGGTATTTACCATAAATATTTGCACAACTCTTTACATTATACTTCTAAAATTTCAACAATTCCATTTTACTACCTGTGAGTGGGTGTAAAATTGAGAGTGAGTGACAAACTTGCACTGTACTCTGCCTGAATACTTAACCCTTGTCCTGCTTAATAAATTAAGATACCACGCCCATCTAATTTTCAGCCAATCAGATTACTTGATCCAGATCGTTGCTATAAATTCACATACTTAATGGCAAGCAGTGCAGATCCAGATCAGTTGGCTTCTTCAGAAGCCAACTGATCTGGATCTACACTCTTTGCAAAGGCAGGGTATATCCGGTTCAGCAGGACAAGGGTTAAAGTACAGTAATCTGTTCAAATCAAACCCACTCAGAAGTCAGAATTCATCCTAGATCCACCCCTGTAAATATTGATAAGTATACATGTATTTTGAACAAACCATCATCATCTGCTAAATTTGTCTAGAGAGGACTAACGGTCAAGTTTGTCACTGGCTATTTTCAGTTTATCTGAGATGTTTATTTTACTGAGCTTGGTACCACCCCAGGTCTGCTCTGGTATTCGACACTTCCAGAGAACTTTGATCCAGAAACAAGTATACTGCTGGTTCTCAGCTGGTTCCCAGCTCCACAGAGCAGCTTTACATCAGGTTCATGTTGAGACCTCTGAGATAGCACCAGTGTCAGCAGACAAAGAGCCAAGAGAAATAGATTTCAGCAAGGTAAGTGAATATGACACATAATCAGAAATACATGTATCATTTTTTACCTCGCCTGTACGAAGTACAAGTAGCGCTATTGTAGTCACCCCTGTCATCTGCGTTTGCGTTCCCGTTCACATTCCCTTCACACTGCGTTAAAGTTTTTCAAATACTTATACATGTATCTCAACTGTCACTTATCACAGAACATTCATATTGGGAACTTGGGTACCTGGGAGGGTCTTCTAAGATTCCAAAAGAACATCTTCCTGGTTCATGCCTGGGGGTGGGGCAAGGAGTTAAAATCTAGTACACCATTGTAATGTCATATGTATATGAGTTTAAGTTTTTCAAATGCTTATGTCTGGATAGTCACTTATCACAAAGCATTCATATTTAAAACGTGGATACCTGGGAGGGTCTTCTGAGATTCCAAAAGAACACACCCCTGGGTTCATGCCGGGGGGGGGTGGGCCTTGGGGTCAAAATCTAGGACACCTTTGTAATATGTCGTATGCATTTCCATTACGTTAACAAATTGTAGATACAATGGGTTATACATCAGCCTACTATGTGACATTGGTTCAAGTGTCAAAGAGTGAAGGTCATGGTGACCTACATTTTATGGTCCAATGATTTTACCTTATATCTTGACGACTATTTGTTGGAGAACTGTCATACCTGGGATATTAGTTTCATGTGACCCGATGATTGACCTCAAAATACATCCAGGTCAGTATGACCTATATTTCATGGTTCAGTGATTTTGCCTTATATCTTGAATACTATTTGATGGAGAAATGTCATACCTGGATCATAAGTTCCTTCTGACCCAGTGATTGACCTCAAAATATATCTAGGTCAGTGTGACCTATATTTCATGGTACAGTTCTTATGCCTTATATCTTGAATACTATTTGATTGAGAAACCTCATACCTGAATTATAAGTTCCATCTGACCCAATGTTTGTGGGGGTGGTCGGGTGGTGCGAAGGTGCTGTGTATCTTAGATCACCGGGGCGTCCAACTGATATTGGCTTACAGTTGGGCAAGTCCTGCTATCCTTGTAGTGGGTAAGGGTAGAGGGGGAATGTTTTTATTTCTTCTATTTCTTCACTTTCATTCCTGTTCCTCTTTCTTCCCTGTCCCTCTCTTTCATCTCCTCTACTCTCTCTTCTATCTCTTTTCTCCCTTTCTCTGGGAGACGACACAAAATGACCCTCAAGGGTTGACGTGTCGTTAAACCCCAACACAATCAATCAATGACCCAATGTTTGACATAAAAATATATGTAGGACAGTGACCTACATTTCATAGTTCAGTGATTTTGCCTTGTAACACGAAGACTATTTGATGGAGATATGACATAGTTTGAATATAAGTTCCATGCAACCCAAAGATTGATCTCAAAATATATCTAGGTCAGTGTAACCTATATTTCATGGTTCAGTGATTTTGACATGTTTTGACTACTATATGTATTTGATGGAGAAATGTCATACCTGGAATATACATGTAAGTTCCGGATGATTGGCATTAAAATATATCTAGGTCAGTGTGATCTATATTTCATGGTTTAATGATTTTGCCCTATAACTCGAAGATTATTTCAGAGAAAATTGTCATACCGGCAATATACAGTAAAACCTGTCATAGTGGCCACCTCTATTAAGCAAGCAACCTGTATTAAGCAAGCATGACCAGTTCCCAAAAAAGGCAAATTTGTTAAAATTCACCTGTATTAAGCAAGCACCTGTCTGAAGCAAGCACATCTGGATTATCCCTTGGGTGCTTGCTTAATACAGGTTGGACTGTAAATTCCATGTGACCTGATGATTGACTGCAAAATATATCTAGGTCATCAGTGTGACCTATATTTCACATTTCAGTGATTTTTGTCTAATATAACAAAGACTTTTGGATGGAGAAATGTCATACATGAATTATAACTTCCATGTGACCCAACAATTGACATAAAAATAAATCTAAATCAGTGTGACCTATATTTCATGGTTCAGTGATTTTGCCTAATAACTGGAAGACTATTTTGATGGAGAAATTTCATACCTGGAACATTAGTTCTATGTGATGCGATGATCAACCTCAAAACATATCTAGGTCAGTGTTGCATGTAACACATAGATTTGCATTAAAATTTATAGAGGGATGTGTGATTTTTATGTAGACTCACAACACTTATAAAATTGTATTTTGAATAGAATCATATAAAAGACTAAATACACCTTTGATGTGTTAATGTGAAAACATAGGTAGACAAGACACAAACAGGTGAGCTATGCTGTCATGGGACAGCTCTTGGTAAATCAAACAGTCTATAGGCAGCCACAGAATCAAGGACTCCTACCATGTGTTAATTTGACAAGCTATGTCACTTAGATCAAGTGCCACAGCTAGCTCACCCCTTACCTATTTTTTTTTTTTTTTAAATGTCAACACCTTCAAAGCTCAAAATAAGAAATATTTGTCTTATTTCTCCATTAAAAGATATGTTCTAACTTAAACAGAGGAGTTGTTAGGTGGAATATTTGGCAAAAATTCTGAGATATTTTTTTTTGATTTCTCCATAAAAACATGAGGAGGTGCTTCTTATGATTACCCTAAACATATGTTTTCATGGAGAAATCGGAAAAATGTCGGTGCTTTGTGGTTGAAAAAAGTGCCTTATCTAGAGTGATGATCTGATGTGGGACTATCAGGTAAATATTTTTCTTATTTCTTTACAAAAACATGTTGTGGGTACTCATTAGAAGCACCTCGGTGAGTACCCACTATGTATGTTTTTATGGAGAAATCTGAAAAATATCAATACTTTTTGCTCGAAAAAAAGGGCTTTATCAAGAGCTGTGATCTTATAATTCAGAGGAATTGTTAAGGAGAAGTATTTGGTGATAATTATAGGATAATTTTTCTTATTTCTCCATAAAAACATATGTTGTAGGTACTCAGGCACTTCTAATGAGTACACACAACATATGTTTTTATGCGAGGCACTTCTAATGAGTACCCACAACATATGTTTTTATGGAGAACTGGAGAAAATTATCCCATAATTATCACCAAATACTCCTTTTT
Organism: Anodontia alba; assembly: GCA_964016985.1. Taxonomy (NCBI): domain Eukaryota; kingdom Metazoa; phylum Mollusca; class Bivalvia; order Lucinida; family Lucinidae; genus Anodontia; species Anodontia alba. Next base: position 78,714,605 of record OZ024832.1, read on the forward strand.
AACAATATCTCTGTTATATCGAACTATGTATCAATGCTTTTTGGTGGAAAAAAGGGGCTTTATCTGGAGCTATATTCGTATATGGAACTGTATTTCTGTGCAATACAGTATAACCTCAATGGCTCGAACCTGGATGGCTCATTTACCGTGTATGATTCGAACTCTTTTTTCAGTCCCTACAAAATCCTTCCAATATCTCAAGAAAACAAATATTTAGGGATTTTTTCTTATTTTATCATGGAATTGTATGTTGTGTGTACTCATTAGAATTGCCTCATCGGGGGGAATCTGATGAGTAGACTCAACATACAATTATTGCGTAGAAAATTGAAAATATTTCACTTAATTATCGCTTTTTGCTATCTGACCTGGCACCATAATTAACCCTCAATGGCTCAAACTACCCATGTCTTGAACAAATTTCCATGGTCCCAAAGATGTTCCAGCCATTGAGGTTCGACTGTACTTTGTTTTTTTACTGCTGCTTGTTTGTGATATCCTTCACAAGTAGGGTACTGGTGGACCTGTTTTCTAGTTTCATAACTCCAGATAAGGCTCTGTTTTCAACAGAAATGGTCCTATATATAGAGGATCTTACATGAGTGGTTATTTCATATGAAATTTATGAAACAAGCCTTCGGCGAGTTTCATAAATATAATATTAAATGACCACGAGTGTAAGATTCTCTTTATCATATGACCCTTTTAAATTGGATTTTATCGCCTTTAAAACTGAAAATTGTTCAACAGAAAATGCATGGTTGACATGGACGTCGTCATGACGTTACTTGTTCGGGCCAAAGTGTTATATAACTTGTGGTTATACGATTTTTAATGACAGATTCTATCTGTCATTTCTTGCTGGCATACGCATTTTCAAGTTGCATCCGGCTTTCACTACCACTGAAATATGTGTCCGCTCAAAATGTAGCCTGATGCTATTAATCTTTATAGCGCCATGCAATTTTTAAAGCAGACGACATTCAGAATTCTCCCTTATTTTGCAGAGAAAACCAGACTAAGCATTTCATATGAATTATTTGCCAGCGGATGAATCGCATAAAATTCTCTGATAAAATAAAATAAGAGAAAAAATGAAATTGACATCTGCTTCAGTTGTAGTATGCAGTTTAAAGGTTAACATACATTTATCAACATACTTGTGTATCAATACGCCTGCGCTGGACTAAAGACGTGGCGCGAGAAACTAGACCGTAAGCTACTGTTACCAGCAATATAAACACTGTCTAACCAGCTATTACTGTCCAAATTTAATATAGATTCTGAAGATTTTTTATGCTTGATAATAAAAGAAAAAAAAGGCTGTGTTAATAATCATGCTGCAAAGTGTTTTCTTCGATATTATCTGAGTGTGTTAGATAGCTTGTAAGGTTGATTTGCGCAATTTGTTGTTAGCTATTAATAGAACAGGCGCTGCCTCATGACCCGCGTGTCAAAAATTAGCAGATTTTTTTACCGTAAAACATAATTTGACATTTCATGCAAATTGTCTCAAAAGAGGAATCAATTTGCATGAAATGTTAAATGCTGTCTCCTTGGGAAAATAAAAAAAAATTTCAAAATATGGTATGATAAAACTTTTACACAGAGCACTTGCCCATTTGTTTGATGTGCGTAAAAAATTCAATACTGTCAGATTAAAGAGACAGGGCTTTAGTCAAACATTAGAAGATGTATTCTCGCTGTTGTTGATTTGCTTAACATTAAAACATTTTATCTGCGGCATTTTAATAAAAAGGATGCTTGGGTTTAAAGTGTAACTATTTGTCAGAAAAAAAGGAAAGTGTTGAAAATCTCTATTGCTATCTGCAGCACAACATTAACTTCTCAAGATACTTCAATTATTTCCTCTTATTGAATGCTCGATTGTGAAAGTGAAAGTAGACAACAAGTTGGCTTCTTTAAAAAGAACCCAACAAAAGGTCCGCATCTTGTTTTAAACTTGCAAGCTTTGCACAGCAAATTTAATGACGTCATTTGCGACCAATTTTTAAGTACAGGTATTAAGTTATTGAAGAAAATTTATCACAATTTTAGCTCTATATTGCATGTGATAACTGGCTTTTTGCAACATTTTGAGACAAAATATTTCTTTTGAAACTTCAAAACATCAAGTGGAACTTCATAGCACTATATATATACATCTGCAAGCATTTGATAACTGAATTTGTAGTACTACATTTTTAAACAAATTTGAAACCATTTTATTGGACGGGTTTTCAAAAATCCGTCCTTTAAAATAGCGAACCCCGGCAGGTTTACCTTTTGGTTAACCTTTCTGATAAACCCGTCCATAATGCCATTAGGCGTTCTTCTTGTAAAGGTTTTATACAAATTAAGATTTTTTTATTTTTTTTTTTGATGAATTTCTGATAGAATCTGTCATTTCAGTGCCTTTGGCGCTTTGATTATAATATGAGGTTATTCACTGAATAACAGCGATGTCATATGATAAATATATTTTTTTCCTTCATGAAAACTTATATGATGGTACTCATTAGATCTGTCTCGACAAGGCTCTTATAATGAGTTCCTACAGCATATGTTTTTATGGAGAAATAAGAAAAATATTTAACTGGTACCCCCTCTGTTTACTATTTTAAAATAAAATGATTTTTTTTTTCTCCTAAATTCAGTGCACCTATGACAGAATGAGGCATTGTGGGCTAATGTCTGTCTAAATGTAAGAAACATAACTAATGCATAAGAAATGCATGCCAATAAAATAAATTGGCATAAGTTTAGGATTTTTTTTTCATGTGGTGTTCAGGGTCTTTTTTGTGCTTTCAGCCATTGATTTTGAGGTTTTTTTCTTTAACCTTTACCACACTCTGGGCTACTTCAGCAGATGACAAATTGGTGATACTTTTCTTATTTTTCCCAGAAAATAGGATTTGATATTTCATGCAAATTGTCTTCATTAGAGTAATGTAAAATCCTGTTTTCTGGAAAAAATAAGAAAAATATTCCAAAATATCTGCTGAAAATTTTACCCAGAATACTAAGTGTTAAAATTTGTCTTCAATTTTGTAGATCCGTCAGCGTCTTCAGAAAGCTGCCAAAGATGTACCCGAGCCTGTGCTAAAGGAAAATTGGCAGCTGTTGAAGTCTATGGGTTGTCTTGATGATCATATATACTGTTACCCAGAGATCCTATGTATCCCTCCACACAACTTGATCGAATACTCGGAGAAAATCAAGAAACTAGGCGTTACAGAAATGTCTGTTGGATTGTTGCGATTGGCAATGAATCACAACAAAAAATATCTTCTAGAAAAGGTATGATGGCCGATTGAACGTTTAATATGTAAGAGTCAACCCTAGTCCTGCTGAAACCTTATATGCCCTTCCTGTCCAGTGTAGATCCAGATCAGTTGCTTCTTTGGAAGCCAACTGATCTAGATCTGCACTGTTTGTCTTTAAATACAAATGTATGTAAATTTGTATCAACTACCTGGATCAAATAATCCAATTGGCTGAAATTAGAAATGGGCTAGGCATTTTAATTTATTCAGAATGGGTTAACAGTAGCATAAGATAAATGGATATATTTAAGGGGAATTAATACACTTTCTGGGGAGACAACTCCAGGGAGACTTTCTGGGACGACAACTCTGTCAAAGTTGCCTTTGTCCCCATCTGAAAATGGATCTACTCCATAAGGAAAGAATTTGCTCCCAGAGGGAGCAAATTCTTTCCTTATGAGTAGACCCCTTTTCAGAAGGGGATTAGTGTATGTGAAGGCAAACAGGAAGTCGCAAAAGTTCTCCCTTGTATAAAACGCAGAAAATCTGCTAGTTGTATCAAATCCCATTAGTTGGGTAGATTTAGACACATTATTGAGTAGACCACTGGGCTTGTTGAATTTCTTGGGTAAGTATGGTGTGGAACTTGGGTATTCAAAAAAAAAAAAAGAAAAATACAGTAAAAAATATGATATGTAAGCATAGGAGGATTTGCATACATACATGTAAGCTATACACTTCATGGAATTGACAAATTGGTTGGTTTGGATTTGCAGTCCAGTCAACATTTTTAAGATCATGTTGAGCCGGTCAGTTTACCTAACCACACTTTTCCTGGGCAGGATTAGTCCTCTGAGCAGTTAACCAGTACTTGTTCACTATTCTTTCGCCAGAATCAGTGGAAGGGTCAGAATGACCGTAGAAAATATTTCTTGATCAATCTCCACAAAAGAATGTTGCAACCCTTGGATTTCCTGATCACCAGTCAGACATGCATCCAACTGAACCACCCACATCAGGAAAACATGCCTATGTAACTTTGACCCCCTTAAACCCCACTTTTATGTAGTAAACCCCACTTTTATGTATTAGTTTTTTTATTTTGTTAAAAAAAAACATAGATTGTGGGTACTCGCTATAACTGCCTCACCGATCTGTGTTTTGAGCAGAAGTATGAAAAATATCTGAATTATTTTATCTGAAAATTTTTTTTAGTTGTAAAATTTTCTTTATATTTGAATAGGCATGTTTTTGTAATGCATGCTGGCCCTTTTCAGCAGGGGCTAGGTGTGCAGGGGAGCAAACAGGAAGTTAAAAAAGTTGTCTTTCTTGTAAGACATGGCAGAAATCTACTAGGTACATCTAGAAACTTTATTGGGTCCACTGGGCTTGTTGAATTTCTTGGATAAGTCGAAACTTGGGTATTCAAACATTTAGGATAAATATATAGAAGGTAATATATTACATTAGGAAAACATGTCTATTCAAATATACTAAATATTTTCCCACCAAAAAATGAAAAATTTCAGATAAAAATTTCTGATAAATTGTCATATTTCTGCTCAAAACATAGATTGTGGGTACTCGATGAGGCAATTCTAACGAGTACCCACAATCTATGTTTCTGAGTAGAAATAAGAAAAATAATGTATACCCCTGTAAACCCCAGTTTTACTATATGAAAGTGGGGTTTAAGGGGGTCAAAACTATATAGGCATGTTTTCGTGATGACGTATCATAAAAATGATTTTTTTCTTCAGATTCTGTCTTATACTCCACTGACATTGTCAGATGAAGCAATAGGTTTTGCAGGGTAAGGTCATCTTCATGTCACATGGTGTGATAGTGTTCATAGCAGATAGGTACTTTTTTTCAAACATTGTACAGTAGAACTTCAATGGCTCGAACCCTAATGGCTTGTTTACCATGGATGAGTCGAACACATTCTTGAGTCCGCAGGAATTTCCTCCAAATACGATATACGGATAATTTAGGGAGATTTTCTTCTTTTAGCTTGCAAATGTATGCTGTTTTCACATTGTCCATCCGTCTGTCCGTCCGCCCATCCATGTGTCTGTCCATGAAGCTGGTGTTTTCCTAATATCTTGAAAACGCAGCGATGGATTTTCATCAATTTCTGCAGACACATTGATATCAATAAGATGTACCTACATAAGAGAAAGTAAGGGCTAGGGGCCAATTCTCTTGGAGTTATTGCCCTTTGTAAACTTTTTTCTTAATGCAGAAAAAAGGCAGATAACTATCTCTTTAACCAATGGTTGGAATTTGACCAAACTAGCACAGATACATCATCAGGATGGGGGGAAGACGTGATTAGATTTTGGTGACTTTGATCTTATTTTCAAGGTCACCACATCATAGCAACAGATAAGGCGTTTTTTTTCATCCGAAAAATGCTGATATCTTTCTTATTTCTCCACGAAAATATATGTTGTGGGTACTCATTAGAAGTGCCTCTTCGAGGCACTTCTAATGAGTACCCACAACATATGTTGTAGTGGAGAAATAAGAAAAATATAATGTGGATACCCCTATTATCTGTAGCTATGACCACATTATAAATACTCAAAAAGGAGCCTTGTTAATGAAGTAAAAAGTTTGTGTGTACAATATCTCTTTAACCAATGGCTGGAAATAGACCGAACTAGCACAGATACATCATAAGAATGGGGTAAAGAAGTGATTAGATTTTGGTGACCTTGACTTTATTTTCAAGGTTACTACACTATAAATACTCAAAAAAGTGAGCTTGTTAATGCAGTAAAAAGTTTGTGTGAACATTATCTCTTTAACCAATGGCTGGAATTTGACCAAACTAGCACAGATACATCATCAGGATGGGGGAAAGACGTGATTAGAGTTTGATGACCTTGACCTTATTTTCAAGGTCACTACACTATAAATACTTAAAAAGTGAGCCTTGTTAATGCAGTAAAAAGTTTGTGTGCACCCTATCTCTTTAACCAATTGCTGGTTTTATTAGATTTTGGTGACCTTGACTTTATTTTCAAGGTCATGCCAGCACTTTGAAACTTAAATTTTGTTAGAAAAAGGTTTTATGCTTTATGCAGGGGGTATCGAATAAGCGCTGCTCATTGACAATTTTCATTGTCATTTGCAGGCGACAGGAGGCTAAATTGCTGTTTACCCTGTAAGCACAGCCTTCTATTTTGGGGATCTTTTTCCACCAGGCCTATGCAATCTGTCCGGGAATGTAAAAACTAGTCTTGTCTCCTTTATCAATAGGGGTCTACTCGAGTGGGCCCTTTTTATCCCCTGACCAAATAGGTTCGGGGAATATTGCGATCAACCTTGCATCCATCCGTCTGTAGACGCAGCCTTCTGTGCTCCATAACTTTGATACTTTTTAGAGGTATTTTGATAATACTTGGTAGGGATGAAGAGGAGGACCAGTAGGTGTGCCACATGCAAGAGAGACAGCTCTCACTTTCTTCTTTATGTACTTGTACTTGCCGGCCTCGGTGGCTCAGTTGGATGCGTCGTCCGACTGGAGACCAGGAGGTCGCGGGTTCAACCCCCGCCGAGGTCGGCAACATTCTTTCGTGGAGATTGATCATGAAATATTTTCTACGGTCATTCTCTCCCTTCCGCTGATTCAAGAAGGGCAGTTGTCAGTTTCTGGCGGAAGAATGTGCACAGTACTGGTTAACCGCTTAGAGGACTAAGCTTGCCCAGTAAACGTGTGGTTAGGTAAACTGACCGCGCTCGACATGACCCCATTGGGTTGACTGGGCCGTAAAACCTCAACACAAACAATTCTTTATGTACTTATCTCCCTTGAAGCTGAAAACTTGTGCAGGCCATAACTCCCAAACTGAGATAATTTGATAATACATGTATATGGCAGGAACAAATCGGGTCAAGTAGGAGAGTCCCATGCAAGGACAACTGTTGCTTTGGCTTGTTTTCTAGTTACCTCCTACATGCAAGAGAGACAACTTGCACTTTCCTTGTTATGTACATGTAGTTATGTCCCCTGAAGTTGAGATCTTGTGCAGGTCATAACTTCCATACTATTTGAGATCATTTGAAAATATTAGGTGGGGTCATATATCAGGTTATGTAGAAGTGTCACATGCAAAAATGACAACTCTTGCTTTGTTTGTTTTGAAATTTCTCTCCTGAAAGAATTTCTTCTTGATCACTCCATAACTTCTAAATGGTATGAAATATCTCAATAATATTTGGTAGAGGCATAGATAAGGACTGGTAGGCATGTTGTGTGCAATAATGCTATGAATTGCTCCATTATGTACTTGTGTCCCCTGAAGCTGAAATCTTGTGCAGGCCATAACTCCCATACTGTTTGAGATAACTTGTTTTTGGTAGGGCATATACATGTATCATGTCCAATAGGGGTTTGGCATGCAAGAAGGACAACTTTTGTTCAGTTGATTTTTTTTACCCCAATAAACATATAGCAAATACTTATTCCTTTACATAGCATTTTTTTCGCTGTTATTTGTGAATGTGTAGACTCACGAATTCAAAGTATTTGCAAATATTGTGTATTCTGTATTAATAATATAAGGTAATCAAATCAAAAGTCACTAATAGATGATTTTTGACAAAAAAAGAAAAAAAAAAAACAAAAAAAAAAAAACATAAATGAATAAATAAATAAATGAAAAAGCCAACTGATCTGGATCGGCACTGTTTGTCATGAAATATGTGAATTTCTATCAAAAATCTGGATCAAGTAATCTGATTGGCTTGAAAATTAGAAATGGGTGTGGCATCTTAATTTATTCAGCATGACGAGTTAACAATCCAAACAAAGTACCATATTTATGGTGAATGTCCTAAACTTTTGAACATTTAATTCAGTACTGTTTTGGCCTAAATTTTGCTTTTTATGCAGTTTTGTCTTAAAATACTTTAAAAGTGTGATGTATACAGTGTAGACACTGACTAGTCTACATCTTCAGGAGCAGTTTGAAGGAGCAGTCTGATCTAGTTCTTAACTATTTATATATGTGATTTTGTCATACTTTGATGTACAAAATTTTATGACATCTACTGTACCCAAAGCATTTGGACAGATGTGCCTGAGCAAATAGTGTAGACTCACATCAGATCAGATGCTGCAAAATGTGGCAGTCAGAAGATGCTGTAAAATGTGGCAGTCAGACAAGTCTGCATTGTTTGTCACTCATCCAGCTGTTTCTAGACACATAAACAGATAATAAAATGGACTTGTTTTAACTTCAGAACAAGTATTCACTATACAGTAAATGCCCAAGAATTTCTAACACTTTATTCCATACTTTATACCTCATTTGGCCAACATTTTGCATACTATGCAGTTGTTTCTTAAAATATATAGAGGAATAGCAAACAGTATAGACCTTGATTAGACTGCTCCTCAACATCTTGATAGAACAACTTAAGGATCAGTCTGACCTGGGTCTGCATAGAACAACTTAAGGAGCAGTCTGACCTGGGTCTGCAGACCCAGGTCAGACTGCTCCTTAAGTTGTTCTATCAAGTTGAGTAGGCGCAGTCTTTGCATATGCTATTTAGTTATACACTTAGATGTACGAATTTTAGATGTTTACATAAGGAGGTATGTTGACAGAATAGTTCTTGATAATATTTTTTTTTTCAACCAAAAGGTATTGATATTTATTTTTCCATGAAAACACATGTTGTGTGTATCCAGAAGTGCCTTGCAGAGTTACTTCTAACAAGTACCCACAGCATATGTTTTCATGGAGAAATAAGAAAAAAAATTATCTGGGCCTAGTTGTTCAAAATTAACGATGTCGTTAGTTAACGTATCATTAAAATTTTGGTCACTAAATATGGCATATACGCTTATATTTTTGCTGAAAAAAATGTGAGTAGCTTTTGCATTTGCATTTGCAAAAGCAACTTACATTTTTTTAAGCAAAAATACAGGTGAATTAGTTATTGTACTTACCAGAACAATTAACATTTTGACCACTAACAAGCTCACGTTAAACTAACGGAGCTTTGAACAACTGGGCCCTGGATACTCAGTCTTATCTAGAGCTGTGTTGTTAGAATACTTACGGTATATATGGTACATACGGTAGAAATCCGCTGACCTGGGCCCAGTTCAAAGCATTGTTAGCTTAATGAGCTCATTAGTGGTCAAAATGTTAAATGTTCTAGTAAGTACTATATGGAATTCACAGGTATTTTTGCTGAAAAAATGTGAATAGCTTTTGCAAATGCACTAGCTACTCACATTTTTTCATCTAAAATATTAGCATATACTCGTATGCCATATTTGATGGTCAAAATTTTAATGATATGTTAAATAACGACATTGTTAGTTTTGAACAACTGGGTCCTAAAAATTTATTTTTCAGGTCAAGAAGTACATGGCAGACAGTTTCAATCTAAATGCAAAGTTGATTGATGTTGTGGGCTGCAGTGATGAGGAACTAAACATACTCCTGGAAAGAATTCCTAAAACAATGAGTGGGATAACATTATACCCTAAGTTAATGAAGGACAAAATTGATTTGATATGTCAGAATGGTTATACATTGCAAGACATTATTCGCTGGCCACTTTGTTTGAGAAGAAAATATTCTACCTTGCTCAAAAGACTGAAAAAAATTAACGAGATAGAAGGACTCGAACAAAGACCACGCTTGTCACTTTTATATGCACCTAAGTTTGAAGAACATATTCAGTATTTAATTGACCATGGCCGATTGCATACAGACTTGTACAGACAGACAAAATCTGCCGAACAGTTTCAGATTGACAAGGAGAATGTCATATTGACCAAACAGTTGAAACAGACGTCTTTGAAACTAACAAAGGATAAAGTGTCAGTCTTAGAAGAAGCAGGATTTAAACCAAAGGACGTCATGTGCAAACCAGTACTTCTATATTACTCTGCTAATTCAATAAAACAGGCTGTCAGTTTTGTTAAAGCTCATCATGTTGATTCTGAATATGATATAAATGAAGTGATTAATGTCTTACAACAAAAATTTCATAGGAAAAATAAAGAAGTGCCTGAAAGATTGGTAAAACATGTCACCAGTTGCCTTGATATAGACTTCTATTCATTAAAAAAGTCACAAAAGCAGTGTTTGGGCAATGCCTCTCTGTCAACTGTGAATGAAAACCTGATATTTTTTAAACAGAATGGTTTTACTAAAAGTGATCTTAGGTCTTGTCCATTGATATTGGTGCAAGAACCATGTATTGTACAGAAATCTTTTCAAGAGGTGAATGAGCTTGAAAATTTCAAACACCTCCGAACCAATAATATAAAATTTGTGAACGCTCTGCAATATCATATTGAGTATTATAGTAAAATGGATGACTTTGAAGAGGAATCTTAATGGGTGCACAGGGTTGATTTTCTGTCATTATACCCCACCACACAATAGTGGCGGGGTATTATGGTTTCATGTTGGACATCCGTCCGTCTGTCCGTCCTTTTTCATTTCTGGATGAGAACTTGAGTAAACATCAATGGATTTTCACTTAACTTGGTATGTGCATTGATATTGTAGAGATCTGGTTTGGGATTGCTAATGGGCAAATTTTGACAAATTTTTACGGAGTTATCTGCCGGAGACACACCCATATTTTCATTTCCGGATGATAACTTGAGTAAATAACAAGGGATTTTAACCAAACTTGCTATATGCATTGATATTATGAAGATCTGGGCCCAGTTGTTCAAAGCGTCGTTAGCTTAACGAGGTCGTTAAGGGTCATTTCGTTAACTGTTGTAGCGGATTCAATATACAATATTCTGATATTTTTTGCTGAAAAAATGTGAGTAGCTTTTGCACTGCAAAAGGTACTCACATTTTTTCAGCAAAAAATATCAGCATATTTGCATATCACTCGATGTAAATTTTAACGAATCGTTAACTAACGACATCGTTAGCTTTGAACAACTGGGCCCTGGTTTAGGATTGTTAACTGTCCCTCCGTCATTTTCTTTCCACACATTTTTGCAACAATAACTTTAATACATAAACAAATAATTGCTGTGGCAGGGTATTATGCTTGTGGTGCTTTTATTTTTTACAAGGGAGACAACTTTTATGACTCCTGTTTGCTTGCCTACACACATTCCCGTATTATAGAAGTGATAAACTCTAAAAGGAAAGAATTTGCTCCCAAGGGAAGCATTTATTTCCTTTTAAGGGTAGATTATTGAGAGCAAACTCTTTCTTTTTAGAGTAGACTCCTTTTAAGAAGACAGGTGGAAAAAATTTGACAGGTGAAATAAAGACATCCGGTTTTCTGTCAGCATTTGCATTTGGTCCTAGTAACTATTTATACTTATTTGCACCTACTTATCTTAACTGATATACACTTTCTTCCTAACAAGGACTCAAACAGTGTGGCTTTATTTTATGACTTATTTAAAGGTGTAACAACTCAGCATTTAATTTTATTTCTAATTGTAACACCAACAATCATCTAACATATCATGTGCTTTCTCCAATATGTGACTACAATCATCCAGCCAACATACACTTCCTTCCTAGACGCAAGCACTGTAAAAAAATATTTATGACTAATAAATTTCATTAAGTTATATACAGGGATTGTTGGAAAATCAAAACTATCATAATTTCAATTTTGTGGTGAAACAATGACTGTTATTTGACATATATTATCAAACAAAAAGTACAAATACAAGTTATCATGGTACAGTCTGTGACAAAAATATATCAGATCTTTTGGCTGAATAGCAAAGAAACATTGGTAAATTTTGAATGCTGTGGTAAATTTTGAATGCTGTTAATTGTCTTAATATGATGGAAGAAATTATATATAGCTGCAGATAATGGAATATCTAGGAGATACCATATTTACCCTAAATATTGGGACATTTTAACTCCTTACCATACTTCTAAAATTTCAAATTCATTCTACCACCTGTCGATATGTCTAAAATATTGCTGGATGAGTGGCATTACGAAAACACGCCTATTCAAATATATAGAAAATTTTACCTCCAGAAACCGAAACTTTTCAGATAAAAACCTCCAATATTTTTTCATATTTCTGCTCAAAACATACATTGTGGGTACTCGTTAGAACAGACTCGCTGAGGCGGTTCTAACGAGTACCCACAATCTATGTTTTGAACAGAAATAAGAAAAATAATGTATACCCCTGTAAACCCCAGTTTTACCATATAAAAGTGGGGTTTAAGGGGGTCAAAATTATATAGGCATGTTTTCGTGATGCAAACAATGTAGACCCTCAGATCAGATTCTGTGTTCTGCAGTGTCTGATCTAGGTCTGCATTGTTTGCATAGGTCTTTCTTTTCTGATATTTAGGGTTATTACGGTAGTTTTGCTGTTAGTACCAAAGCGTATCTTCTGAGCGCTCACTGGAATATTGATCGAGGCAATTCTAATGAGTACCCAGAAGATATGTTTAGGTGCAAAAAAATTCCAAACTATCATCAGATCTGGAGCTTTGAATATAATTTATAATACAGTCTACTCTCGTTATCTCGAATTCCAAGGGACTCTTTGAAATATTTCGAGATAGCCATACTTCGACATATCAGCTTTGCAGAATTAGGGAAAATAAATCGAACAACCACATTTTACAAATGTATATGTAATTTTACTCCTAAAGTTAGAGATTATTAGGAGCAATTTTTTTCTCTTTTCCACAATATTTTGTTACCTGTTGTTAGATTTTCATGTTTAAAAAGGGACCAGATTTTCACTTATGCACAATACTGGTTAACCGCTTAGAGGACTAAGCCTGCCCAGTAAACGTGTGGTTAGGTAAACTGACCGCGCTCGACATGACCCCATTGGGTTGACTGGGCCGTAAAACCTCAACACAAACAATTCACTTATAGATAAGCGGTTATTTGAGATGAGCGAGGTCGAGATAATGAGTGTTGACTGTATTAAAAAATGATTGTAAGTTTTGTTAGTGGGATGGCCCTCCACAGAATACACAAGTTTTGTTAGTGGGATGGCCCTCCACAGAATACACATTTTCCAGCTAGTATTCTACTTCAATCTATATCAGTCCGACAGAATTCCTGTTATGCTGATAACTGTCCGATATAGATTTAATTACATGTAGAATGCTAGCTGGGCTGTAAGCTGGAGAGAAAAACAAAAGGTAACAGAATTAAACTGATAATTGAAAATCATTTCTGCATTGTAGTTTTTCCTGTGTGCTACCCTAAGCAGGCAATAGCAAACATTCTAGATCCAGATATGGCATCTAATCAAGGTCTGCTCTAAGGCTGGCTGATCAGAGCTGAAAAGATAATCGATTATCATTCCTGCCATTGTGATCGATAATTGATCAGTTATCACGGAAAATTTGGTCATAATTTTACCTGTCTGTCTGAGCATGACTCTTACCATATGTTACACTTTACTGCGTGTTTTTGGTCAGACATGCCAAAGCAAACAGTGTAAAATGCAAAATGCGGCATCTCATCAGGGTTTACACTGCCTCTCATCCAGCTGTTAGACACAATATTGGGTAGTTCATTGTACTTTTTCAAATTTATGATAAAGTTATGGTAAGGAGTTGAAGTGTCTGAATACTAAGGGTAAATACGATGTAGTAACAGACACAAAAATCAAATGATAAATTATTAGCATATCTATAACGATAATCATTTTGTGGAATTTATCGATCAATTAATCGATTATCTGGGCCCAGTTGTTTAAAGCTAACGATGTCGTTAGCTAACGATTCGTTAAAATTTACATCAAGTGATACGCAAATATGCTGTAATTTTTTGCTGAAAAAATGTGAGTAGCTTTTGCAGTGCAAAAGCTACTCACATTTTTTCAGCAAAAAATATCAGAATATTGTATAGTGAATCCGCTAAAACAGTTAACGAAATGACCCTTAACGAGCACGTTAAGCAAACGACGCTTTGAACAACTGGGCCCTGATTAATTGTGCCAGCTTTAGTCTGCTCTGCTTGAAATTCATCGAGCAGTTTTGGTATGTAGTAAAATGGATTTGTAGAAATTTTAGGAAAAGTATATTAAGGAGTTATGATATCTGAATATTTAGGGTAGATATAGTAAGTCTGAGCAAACAGTGTAGACCCAGATCAGCTGGTTGTGATCAGGGTCTCCACTGTTTACAACTCGTCAACATGTAGCAAATTGACTCGTTTATGTTTAGAAGTAACCCAGTCAGCATTCTACGTAAATCTATATCGGGCCGTCATCGGCCCGTCAGGGTAGCTGACGGGCCGATGACGGCCCGATGTAGATTTACATAGAATGCTAGCTAGGAAGGTAAGGACTTGTGGTCATCAAATATTTGGTCTAGATATGATGCTTACCCTAAACATTTGGACAGTTATGCCTGAACAAACAGTGTAGATGCAGATTAGAAGCCGGTAGGTGGTGCTCCAGAATGGGCTTCATCTTGATGACCCTCCCGACCACATTGAAACGCCATTGCCCACCTTTTCACAGTAGCATAAGATGGAAAAGATTCATTACAAACTGCATTCAACGTTTGAGGATATTTTTGGAGACTCCCCTTCTAGTGCAAAAAGAACCACAAAAAAACAAAAAAAACAAAACTTTTCACTGCCCTGTACTCATTTTGTCCATTTTACTGTTAGTGAGGAAGATGACACAACAGTCGCTTAAACTCTTTAGTAAGAGTCATACTGAATGATTTATTACAATTCCCTAGGCTTCATACAGTAAAACTTCAATGACTGGAACACCGATGGCTCGTTTCCCGTGACTGATTCGAACTCCCTTTTTTTTTTTTTTTTTTGAGTCCCCACCCATGCCCATATATGGTAAAAACACTTAAAATCTTCTTCTCCAGAACCAAGAAAGCTTCAAGGTTGAATATTGGTATATAGCATTGGGGACAAGGTCTACCAAGTTTGTTCAAATGATGACCCTAGGATGACATTTGACCTTTTTACGGCAAGGTCAAACTATGCAGTTGTATGGGGAAAATATTGAAAATTCAGTTTCTCAAAATGTATTAAAGACCAATGGCTGAAACTTACCATCACGAAAACATACCTATATAATTTTGACCCCCTTAAACCCCTTTTCTATATAGTAAAACTGGGGTTTACAGGGGTATGCATTATTTTTCTTATTTCTGCTCAAAACATAGATTGTGGCGAGGCGGTTCTAACGCGTACCCAAAATCTATGTTTTGAGCAGAAATATGAAGAATATCAGAATTTTTTATCTGAAATTTTCGTTTTTTGGTGGTAAAATTTTCAGTATATTTGAATGGGCTTGTTTTCGTAATGAATGTATGATCAAAGTAGCAAACCCTTTCAGTAACAATCAAAATTTTGTCCCCAGGTTATCTGCACTTGTCCCTGTGCTACATACATGTATAAAATCTTGTAATCTTTAAACGTCTGGAAACAGCTGGACCAATTTTCACCAGATATTACATTGAGCCTTCTGTCAAAGGTGTGTTATCAATTTGTTCAAACTGTTCTGCGTCATTAAACAATATGGCCGCCATGTCCATATATGGTGAAAAACACTTAAAATTGTCTTCTCCAGAAGAAAACTTCAAGGCTGAATCTTGTTACAGAGTACTGGGGACTCCAAGGTTATCCAAGTTTGTTCATATGATGACCTAGGTTGACATTTGACCTTTTTACGGCAGTGGCAGAGTCAAAATTGAGTTCCTATGCATTTATATTGGGAAAATATTGAAAAGTCAGTTTTGTCAAAATGTATTAAAGACTAATGGCTGAAACGTACAATGTATGATCAAAGTAGCAAACCCTTTCAGTAACATGCATTTGTATGGGGGAAAATATTGAAAATTCAGTTTCTCAAAATGTATTAAAGACCAATGGCTGAAACTTGCAATGCATGATCAAACTAGCAAACACTTTTATTTACAGCAAAAATTGTCCCTGTTGGTTATTTGCCCTTACTCCTGGGCTATACACATGTATAAAATTAATCGAAATCTTTAAACGCCTTCTCTGCAACAGCTCAGATTTCGCATTGGACTTTCTGTTGGACGGTTCTGCATCATTAAACAAGATGTCCACCATGCCCATGATATATGGTATAAAAAAACACTTAAAAATCTACTTCTC
Source organism: Anodontia alba (assembly GCA_964016985.1). Classification (NCBI taxonomy): domain Eukaryota; kingdom Metazoa; phylum Mollusca; class Bivalvia; order Lucinida; family Lucinidae; genus Anodontia; species Anodontia alba. The sequence continues at coordinate 78,730,983 of OZ024832.1, forward strand.
CTGAACCAAGAAAGCTTCAATGCTTCCTGGGTTATCTGTCCTTGCCTCTGGGCTATATATATATATATATATATATGTATATATGTATAAAATCTCGTAATCTTTAAACGTTTTCTTCTTTGAAACAGCTGACCAGTTTTCACCAGATTACACTTTGGGCCTTCTGTCGTAGGCATATTATCAATTTGTTCAAACCGTTCTGCATCATTAAACAAGATGGCCGTTATGCCCATACATGAAAAAAAACAAAACACACACACACCTAAAATCTTCTTCTCACGAACCAAGAAAGCTTCAAGGCTATATCTTGGTATATGGAATCTGGGACTTAAGGTCCACCAAGTATAGTCAAATGATGATCCTAGGATGATCATTGACCTTTCAAGGACAAGGTCAAATATGCAGCCGCATACTCTTGTATGGGGAAAATGTGGCAATACTTGAAGAAAATTGTATGACATCTGCAGATATGCAATGACCGTTTTACTCAGGTGAGCGAATCATGACCCATGGGCCTCTTGTTTTTTAGTCCCTAGGATGTTTTCCAACAGCTCAAAAATAAACAAATATTTAGGGATATTTTAGGAAACTTTTCTCATGAAAATGTATGTTTTGTGTGCTCATTAGAATCGCCTCATCGGGGCGATTCTAATGTGTACACTAAACATCATCGTCTTAGAAGATTGAAAAGATATCTCTAAACTGTCCCCATTTGGCACCTGACCTAGCGCTGTGATACTGAGGCTCGATCTACCCATATCTGGAACAAATTTCTATGGCCCCAGAGATGTTCGACCCGTTAAGTTCGACTGATATCAGGCTCAAACCACATAAAAAGCTCTTCTCTGTTAAGACCAGTTTCTGACGTATTGATTTAAGATAGATTTTGGATACTCGTTAGAACCGCCTCGCCGAGGCGGATCTAACAAGTACCCACAAACTATGTTTAGAGCAGAAAGATGAAAACTACCAGATTTTTTTATCTGAAAGTTTACATTTTTTAGTGGTAAAATTTTCAATATATTTGAATATGCGTGTTTTCGTAATGTGTCTGTATTTTATACTGATTATTTCAGGGATATTTTTGTTTACTTTAAGGGATATGGAATATTTAGGAAAATCAGTTGTGGGGATATTTGCTTGTTGATTTAAAGGGATACGATATATTTGCCCGTTTTACTTCCAGGGATACGGGATACTGGTACCTCCTCCCCCCTCTCCCCGCCCCGTACAAGCCTCGCTCTTTATGAGCCATCTCAATTGAATCTACACTTTTTGCAAAAGTATCTGTCTTGGTCTACAGGTTGAATGGGTGAAGGCATACACAACAGACAAACTTGATTTACAATTGGGGAAAGCTTTACAATAATGAGAAAGCTGAGCAAATGTTTACATGTCGTAGTTTCACAATTACACGGCGAAAGTTAAAATTACTCATTTTATGATTGGGTTACTGTACGATACGCAGATCACAATATTACGTACCTAAAGCTAGTAATTTCTGCGGGAAATAAAATTTATAATTCATTCCTCCTAGCGAAAAGAAAATTAATGCCTTTGGAACGCTTCCCAGCTAGCATTCTTTATAAATCTATAGCGGGCCGATAACGGCCCGCTATAGATTTATAAAGAATGCTTACTGGGTTTCTGTGCGACGTCTGTAGATGATGTACGTACGAGTAATGTGGTAAACCTTGTTGAAGTCGTTTGAAACCGTATAAAACAGAATCTGAAGAAACAAAAATCATTTTTATGGCATGTAAAGTATAAGTTGAAACACATTGAGTTTACGATTTAGGAAATATTTCCCTCGAGACTTGCAATTCGTTTGATTATCGGATTTGCAAATCTCTCGGGAAAATACTCGTAGTTCCTGCATTTCAAACTCAGGTTGCATTAACCTCTATGTAATAGACGTTTATATATCTGTTCAAAGGCGTCTATCTTATGTTCATAAAACCTTGCGATTTTGAAGAATTTAAAAGGATTTACTACTTTAATTTTCTCATCTAAATAATAAGGTTTCCATTTACTGAGTTATCTCCTCATTTTGCAGTATGACGTACATCCGGCAAACGACAGTAGAGATGATAACTTTAACTTTTAGACCATAATCATGATAATTATTCTTTCGAAAGTATGGGGATGTTTTTTGGGTTTTTTTTTTCAAGATTTAGGACCTAAATAAATTTCAGTGTCTGGATTGATAGGGCTGTCATGATAAAGAAAACTATGGACTATCAGCAGAGATGCACAATCTGCTCTATATGACATGTCGGTTTAGTATAAAATCGCTATGTTCTGCTACAAATGCTCGGCAGCTCTGTTTGGAAATTGTGAAAAATGGTAAAACTTTTTATCATTATGAAAACAAGCCTATTCAAATAAAGTGAAAATTTTACCACCAAAAAAAGAGAAAATTTTCAGATAAAAATTCTGATATTTTTCATATTTCTGCTCAAAACATAGATTGTGGGTACTCGTTGGAACCGCCTCTGCGAGGCGGTTCTAACGAGTAATCACAATCTATGTTTTTGAGCAGAAATAAGAAAAATAATGTACACCCCTGTAAACCCCATTTACTATATAAAACTGGGGTTTAAGGGGGTCAACATTATATAGGCATGTTTTCGTGATGTCATAGAACAGTTGGTGTTGTTATTGTTGTTGTTGTTGTGTGTGAGTGTTTTGTTTTGTGTCGTTTTTTTTTTCCTCGGCCCAGCCTTTAGTCGTTGAAATCAAACATTTGACATGTCTGTTGGCTAGATCTTGTCCGTATTAGTCAGTACGTGAAAATCAAAACAATCCATACGGTTCAAGGGTAATGGATATTTTCACATTTCTTTTTGCCTCGACTTAGCTGCTGTTAATGAAACAATATGTACGTTCATTTGCTAGACCTTGTCGGTATCTATCGGTATGCCGAAAATTATAAAAAAATATGTATATTTTTTATTTACAAAGTAATGAAATATAGAGAATCATTAATGAAATAAAATGCATATTTCGAAAAAAGTTATATTTTCACTAGTGAAAATATAAAACTTATATTTTCATTCCTCTGAGCAGTGAAAAATATAAGATCTGGAACTACTTTTTTTTCTTATTTACATTAATGGTCAAAGGGAAGCATGTTCAATACCTAAATTCATGTTCAATACCTAAAATGTTTCTTGTTTTATTAAATTGAACTAAATACAGTTAATTTTATTGCTCATATCCCTTAAAAAGACGCCTTTAAGCTGAAATATTTCGGGGACTATTTTCTTTCGGAAGTAGGTTTCCCGCTGTTATGCGGTTCTTATATGTCACCGCCAAGGGACAAAACTGCGTGTCAGACTTCCCCTTGCAAATACAAGATTTGCATCTCTTCTATCGAAAGTGATGTATATAATAAAAAGAAAAGGAATATGACCTTTATTTCATCTCGTGAAGTGAAAAAAATGTATATTTCATTCGTGCCTTCGGCACTCATGAAATATACATTTTTTTCACTTCACTCGATGAAATAAAAGTCATATTGACTCCAAACATTTGAATATCCTCCATATATTTCTAACGGTTTAAGCTCTAAGGCCATTTTCGCTAAATAACCATGGGCGGACAGGTGGGCTAACAAGTTGATTATAAGACATTTTTCGAAAGTCAACCATTCAATCAATGTACAGTCAGTTATTGTGCCAAAATATTATAACTCCGGAAAAAGACGTTTCCAGATCCTCCATACCCGTTTGAGAACAAATTGTAGTGCTTTGAACAATGATTTATTTCTGAAACGCATATGTGACTCTCTACACTGCTGGTGTGGTGCCATCGAAAATGCCTTTCATTTCTTCTTAAATTGTCCGCAGTATGCCTGTCAACGTGCAGATCTCATACACAATGTCTCTCAACATATCACCGTAAGCCTTCACGTTCTCTTATTTGGGGACAGTGCACTCTTCACCCAAACAAACACAACCATATTTGAGGCAGTACATAAATATATTCGGGACTCAAAGAGATTTTAAGTCATTACTATGATATTTAGCAACTTTTCCTTCTTGCATTTTCAAATTTGGAGAGAAATCATAGACATACACTCTTCATTTACACATAGTCTTTATCCAGAAACGAAACGATTGCTCCACCTCTCTCTCTCTCTCTCTCTCTCTCTCTCTCTCTCTCTCTCTCTCTCTCTCTCTCTCCTTATTGTTTCGATTATGTATATTGCTTTCTTTCGACTACCATTTCAATTGGACAACCATAACATATATTATGTCATTTCAATGCTTGATCATACAGTTGTTTTTCTGCCATACTGTACACTGAATATTGTTATCAAGGGGAGGAACCAAACAAGCAGATTGCTTTCGTTCCAATCCTATAAAGTGTGTTATGTGTTTTGTGTACTAATCAAAGTATTGAAATAAAATATGTTTAAACCAATCAATGTACAGTCGAACCGCGATGGCTCGTTTACCATGATTAATTCGAACTTGTTTTTGATTCCCTACGAAATTCTTCCGATAGCGCATGAAAACAAATATTTAAGGAAATTTTCTTATTTTATTGTGAAATTGTATGTTGTGTGTACTCATTAGAATCGCCTCATCGAGGCGATTCTTATGAGTACACTCAACATACAATCACTGCATGTGTAGGAAATAAAAAAGATTTCCCTAAATTATCGATATTTGCTTCCTAAACTGGTGTCATGATTAACCCTCAGTGGCTCGAACTACCCATGTCTCGAACGAATTTCCATGGTCCCAAAGATGTTCGAGCCATTGAAGTTCGATTGTATGTCGATACATCTGCAGGTCGTGCAAAACATCAGACTCCTGTGTTTCCCACGAAACTGGCACAGTAGCTCAAATGTTAGAGCATCCGCTTTGTGACCGAGAGATTGGTTTGATTCTCAGCCGGGTTGTACGGTTGATTCCCTGTCGAATCATACCGAAGACTTCAAAAAATTTATTAGCTGCTCTTTCGTTTGACGTTCAGCATTTTTTAGAAAGGAGAACTAAGAATCCGGACTGATCGGTCCAGTGTCAGTATTTCATGACTGGATGGAATATGTCATGTGCCTGGGGCTTGATATTTCAGTGGCAGCACTCTAAACGTGGGGGGAGGGCTCCCTTTCATATCCTGACACCGTCGCGATACGACTGAAATATTGACGAAAGCGACATTAGTAGAGACGAAAAGGAATGACCTTTGCGAGTAAAAAAAAAAAAACAAAAAAAAAAAAAAAAAAAAAACAAACAAACGAAAACTTAAGTGTCAAGTGTTCTGGGTGAGACTGGATAGTTTTTGCTAATTCGACCTCATCAGTGACCGTATAATTTACCAAAACCCTATGTCAGCTCAATCATAACAAAGGACATTACAATATATACTTCTCTTGTGTGAAGTACAGAAGTAGTTTTCGGACTTCACTATAGTGAAGTATGGAGACGTTTTCGGTCGCCATACTAATAAAACCCGAATAAAGCATAGAAAAGTTTCCACGGCAATATCTCGCCATGTACGGTACTCCCAGCGGGCAGATGACGTTTACACAACGTCAAATCAATGTCGATGCAAAGTCAAGATGTTGATGCGACATTGTCTCTACGTTGCATGCACGATGGACTGTAACGTTGCGCAACTAGGAGACGATTTGTAAACAACAAACATGACGTGATGGCGACGTGAACAAAGCGCTTTATGTACATAGGACCAGGAAAAATTGCTTTATTCCTGATAGTCCTTGGGTGGTTGTTCGTGGACGGTCTTTGGAGACAATCTTTGTAAGTATTTTATTTTCTGTTTATTTGCGTTACTTGGATTATGTTTAGTCTCAAATTATGGCAGCGACTCTCGATTTTTTCCGTCAATAATTGAGAAATTTCTAAGTGTGTTTGCCAGGGGTCGAACCCACGCCATGCAAGCTCAGAGAATGTGGCGACGGCGCCTTGCACTGCAGCTGATCTTTACCAACTGCGCTACCGAGACAATCCCCAAACAGTTTGATCAAATAGCGTTTATAAAGTCAACCGACGCTGCAGTACAATATATATTCAGGAGCTTAGTATTTTATACTTGTTTGAATTACAGGGATTATTTTTTACTATCGTCCTTTTCCATCCATAATGGAGAAATAATCCTCAGAAAAAAATTCTAAGATGTTTTGCCTGGGACACAAGCTCTGACCACGCGAGTGACGTGAGGTCAACCCCAGGCAAACGCACTGAGAAATTTTTCTGAGGATTGTCGATATATCTTGCTGACTACAGTATTATTTCGAGATGTCTTGCTGACTAGAGTCTATTATGTCTGTCGAAAAGAAAAAGGTAACTCTGGAACTACAAGTCCGATGGAAAATATACGGGTCCAGTCATTTTTATTCCGATTTCAAGATCATCTCTATGCAAAGTTTGTCGAACGAACGGACGAACAAACTACCCGAACGCAATATACCCCTTCAACTTCTTGTCATTATTTCTTTCTATCTTTCTTTCTTTCGTTCCGTCTTTATTATTATGTTTTTTGTTGTGTGTGTGTGTGTGTGTGTGTGTGTATGTGTGTGTAACACATGTCTGGTCCTGAGTTCTGCGAGAGGTGCTGAATGAGGACTTTAAACGTTTGACCAGGACATAGGCCTACACTGTGTACATGAAATAAGGTATTTCTGACAGGAAATAAATAAACAACAGACACCCCTAAAATCAGAAATGAACCTGTAGACGATGATGAATGACAAATGCATGTGTAAAATTCACAACCGACTGCGTCTACCAAGCGTGGTCATTTTTTTCCAGTATAATAACAATAGGAGTATCTACGTACAACCAAATTTATGAATAGACTGGGCCATTCTGCATCACGAAAACATGCCTATATAATTTTGACTTCCTTAAACCCCACTTTTATATAGTAAAACTGGGGTTTACAGGGGTAGACATTATTTTTCTTATTTCTGCTCAAAAACATAGATTGTGGGTACGCGTTAGAACCGCCTCGCCGAGGCGGTTCTAACGCGTACCCACAATCGATGTTTTGAATGTCTGAATGTCTGAATTTTTTATCTGAAATTTTTCACTTTTATCACTGGTAAAATTTTCAGTATATTTAAATAGGCATGTTTTCATAATGGACAGTAATAGGCAATATCATCTGCTCACATTTAGACCACGCCCAGTCTGGTAACCGGAGTGTACGTCCCCAGCTGGAATACGCTTCAGCTATTTGGGAACCCGCACTAAAAAGAACACTCACAAGGTTGAAATGGTCCAGAGATGTGCTGTCCGGTGGATCATGAATGACTACGCCAAGACAACAAGTGTCTCTTCATTGTTGGACTGGCAGACACTGGGAGAGAGACAAACACAGGCCCGTCTGTCTCTTTTATGAAATAGTAAATGGCCTCGTGGTCGTGACAGTTGCCGAATACATTCAGACCCGCCCTCATAGGATTGGAAGAGTCCATTTGCGAATTTAGGTATGTCAGGCTATATGATGTAGATATTCCTAAAGAAAAATGGTTGAACTATTTGCATACAGTGGAGGGAGACCCTGATCAGACGCCGCGTTAGCACTGTTTGCCAGTTACCCGTTTAGGGGTCTCCAGTCTTAATTGGGTCAATGAGACAGTGTGCCGGTAACCTGAGTTTCTAGTTTCCAGCTGTATTCCGTCAAATAGAAAATTGAAAACAGAATTCACAAGTCATCGGACAAGATTATATATTTTTTCTTCACACACACACACACACACACACACACACACACACACACCTGGTAATATCGTAAGCAAATGTCAACGAACGGGTAATCTCTCCTGATTTATTGATTTTTAGTCATTTTCAGATACAAATTTTGAAAAATCCGACAATGCTATTCCCAACAACTTTCATTTCTGCATCGGAAAAGACAGGTTTGGGCTTGAAAAAACAAGCTGCTAATTTTTACTTTACTTTCATCCACAGAATGGCAATCCGATATTCCTGTTTTGACTTTTTTATTCTGGTGAAAAATGAAGGTATTTTCAGCTATCTGGCCTACGAAGTACTTATTTAACATCAAATAAGACGTACTGCAACCTGTATTGCAAGTATTTCAGTCCCGGAACAAATGCTTGGGAAATTTAGCATCTTATGTGTTTCAACGTAGACGTAGGTTGCAGTGCGTCTTATTTGATATGTTAAAAGTATTTCATAGCCAAGATAGTTCAAAATACCGTCATTTTCACTAGAAAAAAAAGTCAAAACATGAATATCGGAATATATATATATATTATATTACAAAATGCATATTTCATCTATTGCGATGTCTGTATGTACTACAGTTGTTGTCATGCAATGTTTAGTACCAATTAATATATTCTTACGTTTATTATAATTATTATTATAATTGTTACTATTATTATTACCATTATTATTATTATTAATGTTTACCTATTGTGTTATACTGCTCATCTAGTACCCATCATTCATATATTAAAATTGCCAAAATTGTTTCAGGAGCTTTAAGCTTTTTATCAGATCCTGTTCCATGTAATATTGTATTTTGTATGTATATGTGAATAGTTCTAAATAAATACTCTTTAAACCAATATCGAACTACCCTTCTCCGGGTGAAATCAAATTAAAATTAGTCGCTTGTTTTTTTATGTTTTTTTTTTCCAAGCCCATACTCTCTTTTCCGACTCAGAAATGAAAGCTGTTGGGAATAGCATTGTCCGATTTTTCAAAATATGTCTATGAAATTGACTAAAAATCAATAAATCAGGAGGACTTACCCGTTTGTTGATATTTGGATGTCGTAAGTCATGGCCGGAAGTTCCCTTAAAGATTTTGAGTGCATAACCAGCGGTTACCCCTTACGGGATTACCAGACACAGCGAGACTGACGACACTAAAGATGGGACTGAGACTGGTCTTTTTACCCATTTATGCCTAGTGTCCCATATAAGGGACATTGGCAAACAGTGTAGACCCAGATCAGACGTAGCATGTTACGGCGTATGATCTGAGTCTACACTGTTTGCACTTAATACATGAATTCCTGGAAAATATGGTAATATAAAAAGAATCCAGACATCCCTTCTACTAGAAATGGACCTGTTCAAAGAGCTTATGTAGAAAATGCAAAGAGTACAATATCATTTACCCTGGTCCTGGCTATTTTTTTCGAGCAAAACTGAGTCCTGGATTAAACACACACACACACACACACACACACACACACACACACACACACACACACACACTCACACACACACACAACAACAAAATCTCATCCTCTCCCCCACTGCCTTCAGCCCCGCAACTTTATATGTAACAGAGAGAGAGAGAGAGACAGAGAGAGAGAGGAGCATCACAAGCATGAAAGAGATGAGGCCCTCTCAGGGTTCTCGGGAACAGGGGAATAACGTCAATAATTTCAGGGGAACACAAGTCTAAAAATGAAGGAAACAGGGGGAACGCGTCTAAAAATGAAGGGAACAAAGGTAATTTTGGGGAGCAGGGAACATAGAAAATTAAACTTTTGATTTTGGTGAACAAGGGAAAATGCTGAAATATTTCAGGGGAACAAGGCACACATGGGAGGGCCCCATGAATACATCCAGCTAGAATATGGAATGATTTTACATATATACTGAACAAAAAAATAGATTTGTTTGTCAAAAAGTTAAACCGTTATTTCACGCATTGCAGACAACAAATGTGACAACGTCCCCATTATTTTGTACCTGATATGATAAATGTAATAAACCTACGGAAGTTTTGTTTTGTTTATGTTGAGATTTATACGGCCCAGTAAACGCAATGGGGTCATGTCGAGCGCGGTCAGTTTTGCTAACCACACTTACTGGGCAGGCTTAGTCCTCTAATCGGTTAACCAATATTGTGCACATTCTTTCGCCAGATTCTGACAATTACTGCCCTTCTTTATTCAGCGCAAGGGAGAGAATGACCGTAGAAAATATTTCATAATTTCCACGTTAGAATGTTACCAACCTTGCGGGGGTCGAGCCCGCAAACTCCTGATCACCAGTCGGACGCGCATCCAACTGAGCCACCGAGACCGGCTATGCATGTTTCAGACAAACAAATAACGTACTGTCTACCCGAGGAAAACCAATCGCTGTTTTACTAAACTCTACATGCATATCGGACCGTTATTAGCCCGATAGGTCCGATATAGATTTAAGTAGATTGCTGGCTGGGTATACTGACTAAAGAAAAAGCGGATCCAGAGGGGGTCCGTATAAACAATTTTGAACTGACATATTTTTGAAACCTTAATTACCCTAATGAATATTCGCTCACTGTATTCATTACAGGTACCTCATACATGTACTTCTAAAATTTCAATAAGTGTATTTTAATATCTGTGAACGTGTCTGAATCGCAGAGTGAGTGGCAAACAGCAAACAGTGTAGATACTGATCAGTCGTCTCCTTCAGCGACTGATCTGGGTCTAAACTGTTTGCTTAGGCCTGTCTGTCCGAAACTCATTACGAAAACATGCCTATTCAAATATATTGAAAATTTTACCACCAAAAGATGAAAATTTTCAGATAAAAAAATCTGATATTTTTTTTTTCATATTTCTGCTCAAAACATAAATTGTGGGTACTCGTTAGAACCACCTCAACGAGGCGGTTCTAACGAGCACCCACAATCTATGTTTTGAGAAGAAATAAGAAAAAATATTGTATACCCCTGTAAACCCCAGTTTTACTATATAAAAGTGGGGTTTAAGGGGGTCAAAACTATATAGGCATGTTTTCGTGATGTACAGTATGTATGGTATTTGATCAAATCGACACCCTAAGAAACTTTGACCCCTCTACTGAATAATTTAGGATTCGCTCTTGCTAAGGACTGCTAAATTTTGATGTTCTTTTTTTTTTTTTTTTTTTTTATCAGAAGATCAAGCGGGTACAGCTTACAAGAAACGGGTGGTCTTTTATTATCTCATTCCTCCGGCACTTGTGTGACTTGTCACAAACAGTCATTGCAACACTACAGATTCAAGGGAAACACTGAGACGCGTGGAAATCTAGGTACCACCGCAGCTGTAGACATCGACGATATATATATTGGTATGTATAGACAGTAACATTAAACCATTATGCCTAACGTTCCATACAAGGGACATTGGCAAACCGCGTAGATTCATACAGACGCCGCCGAACGACCCTTCTAATGGAAAAGAACCTGCCCAAAGGGTTGAGTTAGAAGTCTACTCGGCATACATACGATATTAATTAAACTGTTGGTCTTTCCCGAATGTTAAAAGACTGTTGTGATGTGTGACCGGTGTATTCCACTATCATCAAAGTTGAATGCACAAGCACGAAAACATGCCTATATAATTTTGACCCCTTAAACCCCACTTTCAACTTTGTAAAACTGGGGATTTCAGGTGTATACATTATTTTTCTTATTTCTGCTCAAAAACACACATTGTGGGTACCCTTTAGAACCGCCTCGCTGAGGCGGATCTAACAAGTACGCACAATTTATATTTTTACAGAAATATGAAAACATATCAGATTTTTTTATCTGAAAATTTTCATTTTTTGGTGGTGAAATTTTCTATGTATTTGAATAGGCGTGTTTTCGTAATTCATGCCATGATCTAGAGAAAGTTTTGTTATGGGTGACCACTCATTGACTAACCTAAATGCATCTCCTATACCAGAGCTGCAGTCTTAACGTGCCATTATAATTAAGTTATACCTCTATAAATCACACTTGAACTACTTTTCTTAAAGTTTAAAAGTCAGGGCCCAATTGTTCAAAGCATCGTTAGCTTAACGAGCTCGCTAGTGGTAAAAATGTTAACTGTTCTAAGTACAATATCTAATTCACAGGTATTTTTGCTGAAAAAATGTGAGTAGCTTTTGCATTTGCAAAAGCAACTCACATTTTTTAAGCAAAAATATTAGTGTGTATGCCATATTTAATAACCAAAGTTTCAACGATACGTTAACTAACGACATCGTTAATTTTGGCCCAGATTGGTTTAGACTGAGCCTCGGAGCCTCAGAGCAGCTTTTCCATTACGAAAACACGCCTGTTCAGATATATTTAAAATTTCACCACCAAAAACTGAAAGTTTTCAGATAAAAATTCTGATATTTTTTTTCATATTTCTTCTCAAAACATAGATTGTGGGTACTCGTTAGAACCGCCTCGACGAGGCGGTTTTAACGAGTACCCACAATCTATGTTTTGAGCAGAAATAAGAAAAATAATGTTTACCCCTGTTAATCCCAGTTTTACTATATAAATGTAGGGTTTACGGGGGTCAAAATTATATAGGTATGTGTTCGTGATGTAAGCTTAAGTCAGAGAGTTTGGACTGTGGAGCACCGGAAGCAGTACATTTATACCTTTTACGCTGATATTACAGTCTGGAGTTTGAATATAATGTTTCAAAATAAGGATAATCATTTTTGTTCCTTACATGCGGTTTGACTAAAATACCAAAGTATGCCACAAACCGCTATTATTCAACGTCGTGTTATAAAATGATATCACCACACGTTACATGAGACTTAATGACTGGCGCATACTCATAATGTCATCAACCTGTCCGTGACAATGTTATGTCTTCTGCTGATAAACGGTTCAACTTCTACAGCCATCAAATACAGTTTAAAAGTCATATCATAGACAGAAACTTACATTCGTGGTCATTTCATTTGAAATTCATGTACCGCGCCAAAAGCTCGATTCATAAATTGCATATGAAATGACCACTCATTAAGATTCATTATATATCTTTATTTGGTAGCGTCGAAATGCAACATTAAGCCCCAGATTTTTTTCTTTCTTTCTTTTTTTTTTCATTCAAGTAGCTTCTTAATGTAAAGAAAAAAACAACAAAAAAACCAAAACAAAACTACTTATTAAAAAAAAAAAAAAAAAAAAAAAAAAAAAAAAAAAAAGAAAAAAGAAAAAAAAAGATTGTCGTCCATTGTTTGTTTTGTGGCAAGCTAGCGCTTCAGAGCCTACACGTCTGTATTATCTGGACACATGCTATAATGTATTTTGTGCACGAATAAAAGACTGACCAAAAAAGTATGAGCTTTCACAAAAGGCTTTGTCTACGCTAAGCGTAGACCAAGCTTTTTGAAAAAGCTAATACTTGATTTTAATAACATTGAGCAGTCCAAGGAAAATAGCATTGGACCAGTCCATAACCTTTCATAAAGTGCTACCAGAGCAAAGGCAAACTCTAAGATTGTCTACACCCACGGGCGTAGACAATAATGCGAACGTAAGGATATTCTTCAGTCGTCGCTCATTGCATATTTCGCTTTTACTAATATTCTATTTTTTTATGAGTGACCATATTTATGACCATATTTAAGATCTGCTTATAGGCGCGCGTGTGTGTGTGTGTGTGTGTGTGTGTGTGTGTGTGTGTGTGTGTGTGTGTGTGTGCTTTCATGCCTTTATTGATTAGCGTTGGCGCCTGGCTTCTTCTCACCTTCTATTAAAGAAAGTTTCTTCAAAAGTTATCGAAAGTTATCGCGAAAATTCAACTAGCAGAAAGGAAGAAAAAAATAATGGTTTTAATCCATTTATGTCAAGCGTTTTCCAAAACGGGACATTGGCAAACAGTGTAGACCAAGATCAGACGCCACAGAAAGCGGCGTCTGCTCAGGGATTACACTGTTTGCACTGAATATAGAAACTTCCATAAAATATGGAAATAATAACAATAATAATAAAAAAATCACCAGTCATCCCTTGTATTGGAAATGGTCAGAGCCGAAAAGTGAAAGTTGAAGAAATAATTTGGCGTAGATGGGTTAATAGTATTAAGTCAATCAAGTTTTGATTTATTTTTCAGCTTTTCTTGGACTTCTCTTTGTTTTCTGGTGGACCGTGTTTTTTTCTCAATTACTAGACAGTAAGTATTTCAGCCAAGTATATCAGACCAAAATATCTTTACATGGACTTTAGGGGCAGATGACGACCCAGTCCAACGTCCGATCAGTCAGATCAGTGCCATCGCCGTCCGCTCACAAATTCTTGGGATATTGTCGGCTATATAAATACGCATTTAGTGTTCATATCACCAGTATGATCCGGGGTGCAGCATTACCTACAATATTGCATACGCGCCCAACGAATACTCAGATCAGCCTGCGCATACGTACAGGTTAATCAGAGCTTTCACTGTATACCGAAAGACGCTTTGGTTCCGTTGCTATCCACAGTACCCTGCGTAGACTCTGATCAGACTGTGTGGATGCGCAGTCTGATCTGAGTCTTCGCTGGGCGCACATGCAATCTTGTAGGAAGTGCTGTGCCCCGGCTCATATCATTTCGAAATGAAGGTACCCAGGGAAGCGCTTGGTTTGATTTTGTGGTCTCACTACGATTTTCCACTTTTTAGAATATCATTCTAATGGAGATGGTTTCCGTATGTGTTTTCTCCACATTTTCAACACTGTGTAAAGCTGTTCTCCTGTCTGCATAGTTTGTAGAACAAAATCTTTCAGATTATGGTTAAAAATGGAAGTGAGTATTCTCAGAGTATACCAGACGCGATATGTTAGAATTCTATCGTGTGAACTTCCTAATGATTTCAGACCAACCCCACCTCCGATTTCCTTAATTTTAACTCTTTAGTGAATAAAGGTATCTGCATAAATTCTGAATAATTACAACGCTCTTCGCCTATATAGTCACTGGTTAAACTCGGTGATTTATTCAGCAACAAATCACTGGGCGGAAGCGCGCGAGGTTATCTGGCGCTGTTCCGACGTCATTCTGACACTTTGCTGACGTCAGTCTTCGTTTCCACACTGTTAGACGGTGCAACGTCGTTTTTCTCGCGTCAACAACGTAAGAAATGCAAGTAAATGTCAGCGTTACAGTCAAATCTGTTGGCGGGATTTCTTGATGCGATGGCGCAAAATTGGAAGAATCTGAAGGATACAATTACTTTTTCGTCGTTTTCTATGTGTTAGAATCGAATAGGTCAGCTCTTGTGCGTGATTTGTTCAGAAATAAATCACAGTTTGTCAGTCAGTTGTAAGATAAATCACTCGCGCTCCGCGATCGTGATTTGATCTACTTTACAACTGACCTCCAAACAGTGATTTATTACTCAACAATCACTGTTAGAGCTGATTTATTTCTTAAATGAAGCATTTAGTGGCTGTGTTTAAAACTTCAAAAAATAATTGATTAAAATCTTTCTATTTATAAAACCGCCGACTGAAAAGAGGCTGAGCAACGCCCACTGAAATGGGGCTGAGCTACACCAATTGTGAAGGGGCGGCATCTTATAATGCGCAAGCACATTAGATAGATTCTGTGTTGAAACCAAAATTTTAACTTGCTATTTATAAATACAATCAGAGCGTTTAAAATATTTTTCTTTTTTTCCACAGAAAACAAGATTTGGCATTTCATTAAAGTTGTCTCTAAAGAAGATATCAAGTTTTGTTTTCTGTGAAAAAGAAGAAAAAATCACTAGTTTTCATGGCGAAGAATTTAGCCTGCAGAGTGCTGAAAACTTAATACGAGATAGAAGGCATAACACATTCTAAATGCATATATTACATGCCATAAAAATGATTTTTTTTTAATTCGGATTCTGTTTTACACTCTTTCAAATGACGCCAAAAAGTTTTGCGACGTTCCGTCATCTACACTCGTCGCGCAGGTGATAGCGTTCTAAAGGAAATATTTCCTCCTGGGAATTATAAGGTATATTTCCCGCAGATATTACTAAAAATAGCCTCAGATATGTAATATAAACTTTTATTATAGGAATGCTGTTCAATTTTGTGAATTTTATTGATATGTTAATGCTGGCGAACCACTCACAAACTGAATAAAACCCAAAGGGCTCTTTATATTAAGACAAAAGCCACAAAAAAAAAAAAAAAAAATCAAATGAATGTCTTAAAATTCCGACTAGGTCATAATTCACATCGAAAATATAAGTGAAACAGCCTATTTTAGACAGTGGATTTATCGAGGTATAAATGCTCTCGGGCAATCAAATAACTCTAATTATTATTATTATTTTATTTTATTTCATTTTATTTTATTTCATTTATTTATTTATTTATTTATTTATTTATTTATTTATTTATTTATTTTTACCGAATTCGATCAAATTATAGCACTGTGCGCTTAGGTTTTTCAAAATTACTGAAAACAAAATTTGTTGAAAAATATCTACCTAATAAGGGCACGTATTAAAGGAACATCAACAGATAACTTCATGAGGGGCGTATTTAATGATGCCTATGCCATATTTTTGGTGATTTTCTTTATAAAAGCATATGTTGTGTGTGCTCATTTGAATTGCATCGACAAGTCGATGCAATTCAAATGGGAACCCACAAGATATGATTTTATAATGAAGTAGATAGCAGAAGACGGGCTGTGATTTGAAGACTATAAAATTGATGGACATGTATAATAATGTCCGATGATTAGGTAGAATACAGTAACCTGTTAAATTGGAATTTTACATACAAGTAGGCTCGGAAGACATATATGAATCGCAACGTGAGAAATGTACCTTATGAACATGTGCATCCATCGAAGACTTAGATCCGCCTATGCATCAGCATATCTGACCTGAGTTCGCAGGAAAAACTTTTCATCCTTGGCTGTTCAAAGTGCGCCCTGTGAAGATTCTGATCAGACTGCGCGAATGTGCACATGTCCGAAGGTACGTTTTCTGACGTTGCGACACATTTCGTTATCAAAGCTAATGCGATTTTCTGTTTTAATTCAAGGACACCTTATGCATCAAATGCAAAGAAGGATGGATGAAATATTTGATGACGTCATTCTTTTAGAACTCCGAGAATCCGATTTCCTCATCAGCAGACGAAAAGGGTAGCGCCGTATATTATACCCACATTTGGTGATAAAAAAAAACAATAATAGACAAAAAAACTTCTGTATTAACGCTTAGTACTTTGGGTAAAATTTTCAGCAGACGACATATTAAAACAGTTTCCTTATGTTCACTAGAAAACAGGATTTCACATTTCATGTAAATTGTCACCAATGGAAACAATATGCATGAAATGTCAAATCCTCTTTTCTAGGAAAAATAAGAAAGATATCACCACTTTGTCGTCTGCTAAATTAGCCCAGAGAATGATAAAGGTTAATTTAATTCAAGAAGGTGAATGTATACACTTGGTAGATTTTCTGCCATTTTTTACAAGGGGTGGGTGGTGGGGTGTGGTCGGGGAGCAACTCTTGTGATTTCCTGCTTGCTTATACAAAAAAGTCTCCTTCTGAAAAAAGGAGCAGACGAATCCATGCCCTTTAAAATAACCAGTCTGTATTATCCGTTTATGTCCTGATGCCAAGCCCCAGATACGACCAAGATATCTGTTGTGACTGACGTCTCTCCCTCTCTCTCTAATAACGAACCAATCAAATTACAGTTTGTTTGTGTTGAGGTTTTACGGCCCAGTCAACCTAATGGGGTCATGTTGAGCGCGGTCAGTTTACCTAACCACACGTTTACTGGGCAGGCTTAGTCCTCTAAGCGGTTAACCAGTATTGTGCACATTCTTTCGCCAGAAACTGACAACTGCCCTTCTTGAATCAGCGGAAGGGAGATTTTACATTCTCAATGCATTTACAGAAAAGAAAACAAACAGATAGTTACCTGTCGGGACGTAATGGTCTTCAAACGAATATTTGATATCTGAGTGCATTTACAGTACAAAAACCCTATATCCAACCATAGTGACGTAATGTTGTTCATACTTCAATAAATACACTGACTATGCGAATTCACATGATGATTAAATGACGTCAAAACAGAGGATATGTGCACAATACATGCACCTATAGATAATATGCTATTCTATTCTGTATTTCACACCTTTCACAGAAATAACGACAGTTCAGTCGTCTTAAAGGGTCTTAATTCAGAAGGTCCCTTAGGCAGTCACCTGTTTGACGTCACTTCCCGCTCTTTTAATCACATGCCAGTTTCTTTTCTGTGGACAAGAAAGTAAACAAAGGAATTTTCTCCGGGTGAAAAAAAATCTATATTTTCTTTCTTTTTCACCGTTTAATTTTCTTAATCCTTGTCTTTTTTATGTTCCTCTATCATTCCTCTCACCGTTCATCTTATTTTTTTGTGTAAATCGTTTTTTGATTTCTTGATTTTATTGATCGCTTGTTCTTGTCATGAATTTTCGTGACTTTCATGAAGATCGTTCGTGGCAATTGTGGACATATTAAAGCGCGGTGGGATAATCACCAAAATTGCTTAAAATGTTCTTCATGTTCCAGGTTGTCGACCTGTTCTAAGTGTAGCAATTGGTCGGAAAACACATGGATTCTCGCCGATAAGAGAAGAACTTACTCCAACAGAAAGTCAGTGATGAAGAAGAAACGCAAGAAGAAGAAAAAAGAGTCTAAGATTGTCGCTTCTGATTTATCAGACGACAATTCTGTGGATGGGACGACCACCCCACAGGGCTCTATTGCCAGGGGTAGGACCCACCATGGGGCATCTTTATGGGTGCTTTAAGTACCCCAAAAAGTTAGTCCACCAGTCACCAGGCACCAGTCAACCAGGCACCAGTCATTCAGTCACTGGTCAACCGGGCACTGGTCAACCAGTCACCGGTCATCAGTCACCAGACAGGAATTCACCGGTCAACCTGGCTCCGGTCAACCAGGCACCAGTCAACCTGTCACTGGGCAACCAGTCACCGGTCAACCAGTCACAGGTCAACCAATCACCAGTCAACCATGCACCAGTCAACCAGTCCCAGTCATTAGAGATCGATTACCAGGCACCAGGTACCAGTCACCAGGCACTGGGCATTTTATCACCAGGCACCAGTCACCGGTCATCCAGTCACCAGTCATCCAGTCACCGGTCACTGGGCACCAGTCAACTTACCAGACTCCAGTTAGCGGTATTCATGCTATAATCAGTGAGTACAGAGCAATTAATCAGTCAGTTTTGGGTTCTGAACATTCATTTGCGAAGGAGCCTCAATACCCAACAACAAACACAAAAGAGTGTTATTGCCTCTTGAGCCTGATTTTAGCTACATGTCCGATCCTAGTATTGTTATAGAGCCTCTTAGCATTAACTGGACAATAGACAGACATCTCAATCTAGACGTATCTCTAGAAGATATCAAATTAAAAGAAAACACAAAATAATATAGAAAGAGGAGAAGGCATAGATCGTCTTCTTCTTCCTCCTCTTCTAGATCATCATCTTCAGATTCTCGTAAACGAAGTAGAAAGTCTAAAAGATCTTGTCTCATTAGAGGAGATTGAGACGATCGACGTTTTCTTCTTCCTCTTCATCTAATCATTCGGTGAATGATTACGAGAGATATAAAAGAAGTAAGCAAACACCGCAGGTTGCAGAGACACCATCTACGCTGTAACCTACAGAAAAAACTAATGTAACACCTATACCTCAACCTGAAAATCTTGCACAATACTCTGCAAAGGACACAGGTTTTGAGTCAGAACAAGAAATCTGGTGCTTTGACAGAGCCATAACTGATGTATTTAAACTCTTGCCTCAGGAGTTATGTCCTAGGCCTACCGAAGAACATACTCCTGCTAAACCCCTTTCTGGCATTGAGCACTTAATGGGTCGCATGCGACTCCATTATTAGTGCTACCACAATCATAGCTGATGGAGAATACCGCTAAATTTCTCCAGAATAAATTATTCGGAGAAATGTGGTAAAGAATGTCTATGTTCACAAAATTTAGTTACGTCTTTGGCGCCGACTAAATTTTACAAAAGCCAAAACCAATATTTCCCAACCGAAAATATTCCACAATTAGAAGCGGACGCTTCTTTGCCGGATTTATCCAGCAAAGGAAGATGCTCCTTACCAGTCAAAAGTCTAGAAACATGGGAAAAAAGAGATCGTAATTAACAGACTTGTTCTCTTGTGCTGCATACTTATGCCTGCAGCAGCAGTCTATGTCTGTCGCAGCCCTTTCTAAACTCTTAGAAACAGTAGCTAAGTTAATTAACCATGCCAAGGCAATGTCTACTATCTTAGCTACTGAACTAATCCTGCGGCTTTAGCCACATCAAAACTCTTATTGAAGAATTCGTGCTACGAATTACCAAATGCTCCAATTAATGCCAAATCTCTATTCGGAAATAAAATTAAGGAAGTTGCCAAGGGCAATTACAAGCGCAGCAACAAAGGTTCTTGGCATCTTCCTCAACCAACACAAACTTACAACAACAACAAAAGACAACTTATTCGGCTCCAACAGTTTTCAAGATACCTTGAAAGCCGAATAAGCCTTCTAGGCCCAAACAGACGCAGCCTTACAGGCCTAAAAGTCAAAGTCAGCCCTACTCGTCCAATACTAGAAAAGACTATTCAAAGAGGAGTGGAAACTCAAAACAGTTCCCCTCCTTAATATGCCTCATCCTCCACAAAGTTCAGAAATCCAACCCTTTCTATTGCCTGTCTTGCCACGACCACATACTCCAGTGGGAGGAAGGTTGACCCACTTTGTAGAATAATGGGAAGAGTTATCAGACAGCAAATAGGTCCTCTGTATCGTTCGAAACGGTTTCAGGATACCATTCAGGTTAGCTCCTCCTCTCGGTAGTTCCGATAAGTCTGAGTCAATCTTTCGCCCCGTTATTACAAGAAGAGACAGTAGAAAGGGTACAAGAGCCGGGAACTCCCGGCTTTTATTCCCGGCTATTTCTAGTACCAAAAAATAATGGAAAGTTACGTCCAGTAATAGATCTTTCTATGCCAAATCAATATATAAGGAAACAACCTTACAAGATGGAGACAGTCAAGTTAGTAAGACAATCGATATTGGTCAACGACTGGGCTGTCTCCACCCAGCTAGCATTCTATGTAAATCTACATCGGGCCGTCATCGGCCCGTCAGCTTCTTTGACGGGCCGATGACGGCCCGATATAGATTTACGTAGAATGCTGACTGGGCATAGACCTGAGGGATGCATATCTTCATGTACCAGTTCATCCGCAATCCAGAAAACACCTTCGGTTCATTTACGGACATCATGCCTTCCAAATCACGGTCTTACATTTCGGAATATCCCAAATCCATGGATTTTTACCAAACTAATGGACGTAATAGCAGCGCACTTGCGTCAACGTGCCATATCCCTGTTTCCGTGCCTAGACGATTGGCTGATAAGAGATATCGCAACCGACTAATTTTTCACATAAACTATCGCCTTCAAACTGTACAAAGTCTAGGTTTCATATCAAATCTAAAGAAATCAAATTTGATACCAGCACAGAAATTCACGTTTATAGGCATGAACTGAATACAGTCAGGATATCAGCAGACCGAGTTGTTTCTCTTATTCTGACTATAAAGACATTTCTTTCTCAGACTCAAGTTTCGGAACGAACTTTCCTTTCTCTTTTGGACAAACTCAGTGCAGCAGCAGACTTTGTTCTCCTAGGCAGACTTCACTTACGACCTTTGCAAATGTATCTATTATCTGTCTTGAGACCTCACATTCTTCCCCTCGATCATCAGGTTCCGCTCAATAATATGATTCGATTCCATTTAAAATGGTGGATGGACACCAATCGTTTCGTTCAGGGAACGCCCATTCATTCTCCAGATCCCAATGCATTCCTCTATACTGATGCCAGTCATAACGGATGGGGAGTTCATTTAGAACCGATGAGTCTGTCCTTTCATGGTCTCTGGTCGGAAGACCAATCCACTCCATATCAATATGCTGGAAATAATGGCCATTCGTTTCGCACTGAAGAAAGCCATAAAATATATTCATCATTCTCGTGTCATGATGTCTACCGACAACATAACAGTAGTCTCTTATATCAACAAACAAGGGAGAACACATTCTCCCAACCTGTGTGTAGAGGTAAGGGAGATCTTCCACTGGTGCCCAGAACACAACGTCGTTATCAGAGTTCGACATATCCCAGGCAAATTCAGTGTTTTGGCATATCGTCTATCGAGAATGGACAAACCTCTCAAAAGAGAATCGGCATTGGACCAATCAATCGCGAACTCCATTTTCCAAATGCTCAGTTACCCCATGTGGATCTGTTTGCGACACGCATCAATCACAAACTCCCACTGTATGTATCTCCAGTTCCGGACAATCAGGCCTTAGCGATAGATGTATTATCAATGAACTGGAACTTTCTTCATGCTTATGAATTTCCTTCAGCAATCCTGATACCTTCTCTTCTAGCCAAGATACGTCAATCGCGGGGCAGATTTTGTCTCAAAATCAAGACGAACATCAACTCAGAAGGTCTGTTATGCAAAATGGATCGTATACTCAAATTGGTGTCATAGAAAGAAGATTAATCCGGTCTCGGCCCCCCTTTCTGTAATAGCCGACTTCCTCATTTACCTTTTCTCTGAGAAAAG
This sequence comes from Anodontia alba, assembly GCA_964016985.1. Taxonomy (NCBI): domain Eukaryota; kingdom Metazoa; phylum Mollusca; class Bivalvia; order Lucinida; family Lucinidae; genus Anodontia; species Anodontia alba. Next base: position 78,753,383 of record OZ024832.1, read on the forward strand.
TATCAAATAAGTACCATAAAGGGCTGTAGCTCTATGATCTCTAATACTCTTAAATTTAAGACTGGTAATAGGATCGGATCTAATCCTGTCTTGTCAGAATTAATAAGATCTTTTGAATAACAACGTCCAGTACATAGATCTCTTACTCCTAAATAGGATTTATCTTGGGTCTTAGTCTGTCTCCAGAAAGCCCCATATGAACCTCTACATAAGGCATCTGGACTTGATGTTACGACAAAGACAGCCTTTCTATTAGCTCTTGCCACTGCCAAAAGATGCAGCGAGATTCATGCCTTGGCAATGGATGCAAATCATCTAAGATGCAATCAGTCTTATGGCTCAGTATCATTGATAGTACAAACTTGGTTTTTGGCAAAGAATCAGCTTCCATGCATCTGCCCAGATCCTATAGTTATCCCTAATTTAGCTCAAACATGTAAAAGCGAACACTCGGATAGACTTTTATGCCCGATAAGAGCATTAAAATTTTATCTTAAAATGACTAGCTCTTATCGTCAAAATAGAACTAGATTATTTCTACCAATTAAAGGCAAACAAGATATCTCTAAGGCTTCTGTCTCGAGATGGATATCTTAAACTATTAAACTTGCCTATAGGAAACTCACTCGTAGAGACAGCTTTCCTACAGATTAAAGCTCAGGAAGTTAGGGCAGTATCTTCTTCCGGGGCATTCTTTGATAAAGTTCCGCTAAAAGAAATACTCAAATCAGCAATCTGGAATCAATATTCTGCTTTTGCTATACTATTTGAGAGACATGTTTCAACAAGCAGCAAATCTTCAAACATTGGGCCCAATAGTTGTTGCCCAAAAAGTGTTGGGGGTCAGGAGAACAGAGCCTTTGACGCCTAAAGAAAATCGACAGCCTTCAAAGCCTCCAGTACATATATTAAGGTAATTAATAACTTATACATGTATATATGTTAGGAATTTAGATCATCTTAGGATTATATATCAGGAATGTATGTTATTCCATGGAGTTTCCGGAGCCTTAAACCAGAAGTATAGGGATTTTATGTTTTATTTGTGTTAGAATTGGAGTGCTCCTCTCTCCTAATCAGCAAACTATATGGTTAATGTATTGTCCAGTTAAAATGAAGTTTTTAAAAGTAAAACATTTTAACTAGCAATAATTAACCTATAGGTAAGAGAATATCCCTCCCTTCCCCGCGTAGCTCAGTTTTATTGTTTTATCCCTAAAAGGAACTGACATGTGATTAAAAGAGCGGGACGAGTGACATCACACAGGTAACTGCCTAAGGGACCTTCTGAATTAAAACGCTTTAAGACGACTGAACTGTCGTTTTTTTGTTGTTGTTTTTTTCTGTGAAGGTGTGAAATACAGAATAGAGCAGCACATTATCTATAGGTTAAGTATTGTTACTTAAAATATGTTTTACTTTAAAAAACTTCATTTCTAACTAGAAACCCAAACTATTTTCATCAAATGTAATGAAACAAAAATCCGTATTATCACGAGTGCGAAGCACGAGTGAAAATTTGAATGTTTTCATTACACAATGAAAAAAAAATTGACATTTACGAAAAAAACCTATTTTATTTTAATGTTGTCTTGACAAACATCATGACGTCGGTTTTGAGCGCTTACGAGAGAGAGAGAAAGAGAGGAGAGAGAAAGAGAGAGAAGAGAGAAGAGAGAGAGAAGAGAGAGGAGAGAGAAAGAGAGAGAAGAGAGAAGAGAGAGAGAGAGAGAGAAAGAGAGAGAAGAGAGGAGAGAGAAGAGAGAGAAGAGAGAGAGAAGAGAGGAGAGAAGAGAGAGAGAGAGAGAGAGAGAGAGAGAGAGAGAGAGAATTTCTGCAAATAACAATTATTTTGATACCAAATGTGCCTTGTTTTTTAAATAGGACAATGCATTACCAACTTGATAGTTTAGTTTAGATGTAAAGACGTTAGGGATGTTTAAAAACCTGAAGTTAAGGTAATATCTGCTATTGAAACAGGAAGAAAACCGAAGTCATCCAAACCGAGGATTAAAAATATAAATCGCATCAGTCACTAGTGAAATAAATAGAGTTGATTTTTCTTACATTTCTAACAATGAATAACCTATTTTTCTCTGTGAAAGAACACCTTGTAATCGATCACCAGTGAATTATTTCAGTTCTTCAAATGGATTATTTTTTTACGCGCTTCTTACTGACGTAATTCTGTGATGTAATTAAGTCATTTATAGAAGGATTGTGCGATCTTTCGATTTCAACACTTTAGTTTAAACGATATTTTATTTTAACCAATAGATGAACAACACAAATACATAAATACAGGATATATGAGGATCTGAACGGAAGCCTATGACTTATAAAATTCATTTCCTCATTATATCATAACTCACAACAATAAGTTTTCACACTGTAACAAAATTTATAATGAGTTAACCCTTGTCCTGCTGAAGTCAGACATACCCTGTCTTTACAAACAGTGTAGATCCAGATAAGTTGGTCTCTGAAAAAGCCACCTGATCCGGATCCGCACTGCTTGTCATTAAGTATGTGAATCCATCCCTAGTACGCCCCGTGCTGGTCCCGGGCTTAGAATAGGCCAGACGTACCCTCTGCGTGACGTACGAGCCGGCTAAAAGAGGCAGCCCGTGACCACCCGGGCCCTCGAAATAGGTGGCTGCCTTCCGCTTCTGTGGCAGTTGGGTAAAACCCCTAACATAACAGAGCAACCGTCCGTTCAACCGGTATAATTCCAGAATATAAAATTCATTTATTGAAATGCATCTTAAATTGGAAAAAAACAAATTTCGCGAGATCTATCCTTTTAAACCTTTCCTATCTCATGTTACTAACATGCTTCATTTGTTTGTGTATCATTATGTGCCCGTGGGTCGCACATGGGACGAAGATTATAACCTCATTTGTATTTGACATATGTGTTTGTCTTGTGTTTGTGTCATTTTTCCGAACTCTAGCATTCTCCACATTAAAAAGTAAGATGCATTTAATATTGTTAGATAAAAAACTAAACGTTTTTCAAGGTATGAAAGCTACATATCATTAGAAAGCTACATATCATCTAACACAGCTTGTTTGTTTGACTCTCTTTAAAAATGAATCCAAAATACTTCTTTCTATAATAAACTGTTTATTTTAAATATGGATCTCCTAATTTATGGTAAAAATAACCTTTCAATTTCCCAGACGTTTTCGGCCTCCCTTGTCTGTAGGGAATAAAATTTACAGATCACTTTCCTTCTGTAGTGGATAGGGTGTAATCCCCTATTAAAACAGGAACCACCTGTTTGCCGTGGGTGGCGTCTCGTATGCTGGGAGAGGGGAACCTGATGATTGAGGAAAGCCCAGGGATCTCCAGCTTTTCAACACATCATTTTGGCCCTTATTTCAGATAGAAGAGCGGTCTGGGTTAGATCCGGCCTGGATCAATCGGCTCAGTCGTGCCAAGCTCTAGAAGCGCACAACTTGTTCTTAGCTTCTTTCTCTCTTTCATACGTATCTTTATGGTACCAACCGGGCTTATTTTTCTCATGTTCCTCTAACTTTAATGGGCGGCGGCTGAAGGGTCAATTGGTGGGCTTGTATTGGGGCTTTGGCGGAAACCTCTGTGAGTGGAGGCTGTGGATAGGGGGATGAACTCAACTGTTCATAAATTTTTCTATGGAAATTTAGATGAATAGGTGGGAAATCATCAAAGCATGAGGCCGAGCTGAAGACTCTGATCTTGACACCGAGTATAATAGCAATGTAGCCTTGACGTTAGAAATAGGAAATCCATTTCTGTTAAACGTCCCCTTGTAGGGCTCCATGGAGGGTGGGGCGCATAGCTATCGAATCAAAAATTTCATCACCATGGCCTCTCGAAAACGATTTCTGGCGTTCGACTCTTCGGAGGACGACACGCAACCGACTACTTTTACTTTCAAAGCAAATGATAACTTCGCTAAATTTTTAGTGATTTCGAGTAAGGAAGACAAACCAATTACTTCACTGTCTCCTTTCATCATAGAAAAGCAAATAGAATCTTTAATAGGCACTCCAAAAAATGTTAAAAAATTAAAAAATGGAACTCTTTTGGTCGAAACAAACAGAAAATCACAAACTGATAATCTCTTGAAAATTACAAAGTTTTTTAATATTAATGTCACTGTCACGGAACATAAAACTCTTAACACTTGCAAAGGTATTATCCGTGACAGAATGCTAAAACATGAAACTGAAGAAAATATCACAGAATATCTTAACACACAAGGAGTTACAGCTTGCAAACGTTTTAAAATTAAAAAAGATGGAAACTTTATAGAAACAAATACACTTTTACTAACTTTCAACACCACAACTTTACCAAAATCACTAAAAATCTTTTACCGAATTATACCGGTTGAAGTCTACATTCCAAATCCTCTGCGGTGTTTCAACTGTCAGAGGTTTGGACATCATGAAAACGGCTGTCCTGAATTACCTGGATCAGTATGTGAAAAATGTGGTATGGGTGACTTTGATCACTCTACAAATGCTTGCAAAAATGAAGCCAAGTGTGTGAACTGTCACAAAAACCATCAATCAAAATCAAATCAGTGTGAAATTTGGAAAAAAGAGAAAGAAATAATGAAAATTAAAGTTACACAAAAAATTACTTATTTAGAAGCCAAAAAAATACAAGAAAATCAACCTGAAATCACCTTTGCAAAAGTTATTCAATCCCTAAACACTAAACCTGAAACCAAAGAAAGTTCTACCCAGTTTAACGAAAAAGATTCTGTCATCAAAGCAAATTCAAAAGTTATTACTCCTACTCTAAAACCTAAACCTAAACCCACATCTACTCATCAGTCTAGACCACCAACAAAATCTCAAAACAGTTCACAAACACAGCCGACTAAAACAAGTGGATCACAACAGAGATCCAGGTCCAGGACAGCTGACCAGAAAGGAAAAAATGGAAAAGAAAAAGATAAAGATAAAGAACCAAATCCATATAGTGAAGGGGCGTCGGCCGATCCGATCAAGTTGGTCAATCGGTTCGATTCCCTTGAGAACATGGAGTTAGAGACTGACTCCTCCATGTTCTTGCAGTCTCAGAGAAAACAAAAGGATTAAGTTCCTTATTTTCAAATCATCTCTCCATTTATCATGGATAAAAAATCAATTATTCAGTGGAACTGTCGAGGACTAAAAGCAAATTATAACGAAATTTTAATTTTAACAACACTACTTTCTCCGACTGTCCTTTGTCTCCAGGAAACCTTTTTAAAAATACAGATAATATTAATTTTAAAAATTATAGTTTATATAATCATATCGCAACTGAAAATCAGAAAGCCTCAGGAGGTTCATCTATTCTTGTAAAATCAAATGTTCCTCATAGACAGATAGATATAAATAGTAATTTACAAGCTGTTGCTGTAAATGTCACTCTGTCTAAATCCATAACAATTTGTTCTCTATATCTTCCTCCACACTGTTAATTTTCTAAACACGATTTAGAGAATCTTATAAACCAGTTACCTCGTCCTTATTTATTATTAGGTGACTTTAATAGTCACAGCAAACTATGGGGTTGTCTGGATACAAATGACAAAGGGGAAATAATAGAAAATTTTATTGCAGAAAATGATTTATGTTTATTTAACGATAAACAACCAACTTATCTTCATTCTCCTACAAGAAATTATTTTGCTTTAGATTTGTCTATATGCTCTCCAAATATTTACTTAGATTTTGATTGGTCAGTTTTAGATGACCTTCATGGGAGCGATCATTTTCCAATTAAAATTGAAGAAATTGAATCGACAAATGAAGACCATCATTCCCTATGGAATTTGAATAAAGCAAACTGGGAGAATTTTATGGAGCTATGTAATGAAAAATTAAATCCTGAAATGTTTAAAACAGCACATGATATACAAGCTTTTACTGATACATTAATTCATGTAGCCGAAAAATGTATTCCAAAGTCCTCGACACGGTCAAAAAGAAATAGACCTTGGTTTAATAAAGATGTTAAAAATTCAATAAATAAAAGAAAATCTGCCTTACGAAAGTTCAATAGGCAGCCAACAAAAGAAAATCTAATCCATGCCAAACAAATGCGAGCAAAAGCTCGCAAGACAATAAAAACGGCTAAAAGAACATCTTGGCAGCAATACGTCTCCAAACTTAATTCTAGAACTCCAGCAAAGAAGATATGGGACATGATTCGAAAAATTACTGGCAAAAATAAAAATAACAAGCATGTCCATATTAAATCAAATGGAAATATATGCTCAACGACTAAAGATATTTCCAATGCACTAGGAGAGAATTTTCAGAAAAACTCTTCTAGTGCAAATTATTCCGAAACCTTTCAAAACATAAAACAGGAACGAGAGAAAGAGCATCTAAATTTTACGTCATTAAATCATGAAAAATATAATGTACCATTCACAGCTTCAGAATTATTAGATGCTCTTCATAAATCTCACGATACAGCTGCTGGTCCTGATGACATTCATTATCAAATTCTTAAACATTTACCCGATAACGCTTTAAAAACTTTATTAAATATTTTAAATGATATTTGGATCACTGGAAAATTTCCAAAAGACTGGAGTAAAGCAACGATTATACCTATACCAAAACCAAATAAAGATCATACTGAAGCTACTAACTACAGACCTATTGCTTTGGCAAGTTGTTTATGTAAAACAATGGAGAGAATGATTAATGATAGACTGGTTTGGTTCTTGGAATCAAACCAGCTAATAACAAAATATCAAGCTGGATTCAGAAAAAATAACTGTACAAACGATCATTTGATTCGTTTGGAATCCTTTATTCGTGATGCCTGTATTAAAAAAGAACATGTCGTAGCTGTATTTTTTGATCTTGAAAAAGCTTACGATACTACATGGAAACATGGCATCATGAAAGATTTACATAAATTAGGCCTTAAAGGCCGAATACCACTTTTTATTCAAAATTTTTTATCAGATCGAACATTTAATGTTCGAATAGGTAATACGTTATCGGACATATTTAAACAAGAACAAGGTGTACCACAGGGAAGCATTTTATCACCTACCTTGTTTGGCATTAAAATTAACGATATTGTTAAATGTGTGAAAGACCTTGATTGTTCACTTTTTGTTGACGATTTTGGAATATTTATTAGATCGAAAAATATGGAAACCATTGAATTCAAACTACAACGATGTTTAAACAATATAGAAGATTGGGCAACAGAAAATGGTTTCAAATTTTCAAAAACAAAAACTCAATGCGTTCATTTTTGTCAGATACGTCAGCTACATTTAGATCCTCATCTCACCATATACGGTAGTCCAATTCCAGTCGTCAGTGAAGCAAAATTCCTGGGTCTTTTGTTCGATAACAAATTATCTTTTATACCACACATCAAAGCTTTAAAAGATAAATGTCTTAAAGCACTTGATATTCTTAAAGTTCTCTCCAGTTCCGACTGGGGAGGAGATCGTACTGTTCTTTTAAATCTTTATAGATCTTTAATTCGATATAAACTGGATTATGGATCCATAGTTTATGGATCCGCTAGAAAATCTTATTTGAAATCTTTGGATACTATTCATCACCAAGGTTTACGTCTGGCTCTAGGGGCTTTTCGTACTTCCCCCGTCGAAAGTTTATACGCTGAATCAAATGAACCATCATTGTATATAAGAAGAGAGAAATTGTCTCTTCAATATGTTACTAAATTAGCCGCCAATCCACGTAATTCAGCCTATGATTGTGTTTTTAATCCTAAATATGAAAGATTTTACAACAACAAACCAACGGCTATTAAACCCCTTGGCCTGAGAATACAACCGTTACTTGAAGAGGCCAATATCAATATTAAAAATGTTCAGCATTTTTCTTTTCCATCAAAAGAGCCATGGACGTTAAACCCTCCAAAGATTATTTTAGACCTTCATAAAAATAAAAAAACAGAAGTCGAGTCGCATATTTTTAAGAATGAATTTTTAGAAATCAAATCAAATTATAAACATTACCTGTCAATTTATACAGATGGTTCGAAACAAGATGAGAAAGTTGCTTGTTCTGTTATTAGTCCAAATTTTACTGACAGTATCAGATTACCTGATAATAGCTCCATTTTTACCGCCGAAGCCAAGGCAATTGATATTGCACTTTACCATATCAGAGATCAGTCTGAAAAACAGTTTATCATTTATTCAGATTCTCTTTCTGTATTAAAATCTCTTAAAGATTTACACCATAGAAACCCATTAATTCAGCAAATTCTTAAAAAATATTATTATCTTTCCGCTTCAAAAGAAATTGTATTTTGTTGGCTTCCCAGCCACGTTAATATTCGTGGAAATGAATTAGCAGATTCAGAAGCCAAATCTGCATTATCCTTAGTAATAACCAATTTCAAAATTCCTCACTCCGACTTTAAATCAAACGTCTGTCAATACATCAACAACAAATGTCAGTCTGTTTGGGAAACACAAACTTATAATAAATTAAATGAAATCAAACCAAATTTTAACAGCAAATGCACATTCTCTAATCTCGGCAGAAAAGAACAAACAAAAATCACGAGATGTAGACTTGGACACACTAGAATTACTCATTCTTATATTTTAAATAATGAACAAGCTCCATTCTGCATTCCTTGTAATGAACCTTTCACAGTCAAACATTTTCTTATCACTTGTGCTGAATTTAATCACATTCGCACAAAGTATTTTAATATAAAAACTATAAAGGAACTTTTTGATATGCCAACTCAGAAAATACTCGACTTTCTTAAAGAGATCGGACTTTTTAATAAAATATGATCAGTATTTTTAATCACTTAAAATCATTGATACTTAATCTCTTTAAAATAAACACATCAATCCTAGATATTTTTAAATTTCTCATTAAATAAAATCATCATATAACATAAAACTTATTAGACGCTATATGCCCTTTTAGGGTTGAGCGTCTATAAACAAAATATCCATCCATCCATCCCTAGTACTGCACTGTGGACCAAGAAATCCGACCGGCTGGGAATTGAAAAAGGGCGTGGCAACTAGTTTTTTTCAGCATGGCAAGAGTTAATATCATATAAACATATATCAGATATATTCCTGAATAAAAAGAATGAAAAGACACTGAAACATAAGTAGAAAAGATGATTAATGACTATATGAGGTCATGAAATCATCAGGCCAGACACCGTGAAGCGCACCGCCGAGTATGATTCTGAACTTATGATCAATATCCAGTGGTCATCACTTAGCACTCTAATGTTAGGAAGTAAAGCGCTTAGTAGCCAAAATGTACAACTGGACGCGTCTAAAGATGACATTATTTACAATTACGTTTTCATCTGGTTTCCCATTTAATAATATATTTACTGGCAATGGTAATCCGAGGCCGAAAAAATACCGCTGTCTCAAGTCACTATAGTGAGTACAAGATAGCAAAAAATGAAAGGATGTTTCAGGTGCTCCACATGAACAAAGAGGGATTTCAACCAAGTTTTTCATACATAAATGAGAATTTAAAGAGCTGCATTCAAGCCTTAAACGAGTGTGTAGTATTTACCCTAAACGTGATATTTGAACGATATTAAAATAGATAGGTGAAATTCATAGCTTCAAACTAAGTTATGTTTAAATACTTGTATGGAGGCAGATTCCTCTATAGCTTGATCCAACAAATTCCATTGTCTTAGAGTAGATGCTAAAATGAATTAAAAATGGTATGTCACTCTCGCTGCAGGTATAACAAAGTTCGTAATATTTTGAAGAGAGTATTGTATATGTATCTGGACTCTTTGAGGGATCAGTTCTTGTAGATAAGGGGGAGTAAGATTATTTATTATTTTGTATAGTTGCCATAATTTGTGCTTTTCGCGACGAGACGTTAATGGTTCTAAACAGGTGTCATCATACAACTTTTGTGAACTAAATAATTAAGTAGCTCCTGTGAGTATTCGAGCAGCATCTAGCTGAATAATTTCTAAGTTACAATAATTTAGCAGACTACAGCTGTCCCATATTATGTCGCTATATTCTAACATTGGCCTTACAAAAGTTGTGTACAATTTAAGCAAGAAGCGTCTGTCTAGTGAATTTGTGTCGCCTTAAAGCCCCTAATCGTTTATATGCCTTTTCTTATATAATTCTTACATGATCATTCCAGGAGAAACCACTTGGTATCATTAATCCAAGATGTTAATGCTTAAAAGAACTTCCTTTACTGGAGTATCTCCCATGAATAGTGGAGGATGATACAGTTTTATTTGTTTCTTAGATGCAAGAAGGACCTTAGTTTTGAAAGCATTGAATAACACAAACCATTGTATCGCCCTGTCAACGCTTTAAACGCGTTCAATACAAAAAAAAAGAAAGTTTGAAAATACGATTATAATTTGAGATTTGTATTTATCATCTGAATTAGAAACAAGAAAACATTGATGCAAAGCATCAGTACGCCGGGAAACTAATCTGTCATGCATTACTTAGCTCTTTATCTATAAAGATCGTAGTATAGTGAAAAAATATCATAATTTATGAAAGGTTGTAATTATATAAATTATCGCAATACTCAACGATAAAAACATTATAGACGTTATCAGAGCTATGTAAAAAAAAATCAACTATGATCGTCTGTTTTCTAGCCTGCATACATAATTACATGTCGCCATCCATAGTCTAGGCCGAACATGCTCAATACTTCGCTTATAGAACACAGGAAACCAGTTAATATGTATGTTTCGTTCTTTTCTCTACTCATAACGTTTTCCTTCGGCCCAAATCTTTCCATGCTTGAATATCAAATTAATTATCAAACCAGCTTAAAATTCGTTCGATTTGAGAATGCATATTTCCAATCGTAAACAAAGATAACTTTTGTATCTTTTTCGTAGTACGACGAAAGAAAACGAAATGAAAAAATGGCCAAATTGGGGCTCCTACGGGAAAACTGCTCATTTCTCTTTTAAATGAGCAAAACCTACATTCATTCTACACAATACTTCCCATTTTTTTTTCACTATGTTACCAATAGCACAGTTCTCTGCTACAAAAGTGTGACTTTGAATAATAATAATAAAAAAAGTGGGGGTGAAAAGTTATATATAACCCCACTAAGAACCCCATAAAACTGGAAGAAAACCAATGTTCTCCGAATGCATACACATTTTACAAAAACAACCTCAAATAGATACGCCAATGAAATCCGATGGCACTATTTTTTTTTTTTGTTCAGCAGTTCAAGGCCGGGCATTTCTCATTAGCATATGAAATTCCCACGCGTCACAAACGTACAACATCCATCTAAAGCACATTGTGTGTGGGGTAGTAAGTAAGTAAGTAAGTAAGTAAATTCTTTATTTTACGAGGGTAGCCCAATTGGTTTTACCAATCTTCCTTGGGGCCCTCAACAAAACTACATACATACAAATACATACAACAAGTTATTTAAAACAATGATTAAAATGGAGCGGTGCACGAGATAATGGTACTTATGGTATATGCGACCAGCAAAGGCCCAAGGAGCAACTGCCTGCTCGCAGACATGAAGCAAATTGACCAGACAACGAAGGTAATCAGACATCTAGCTCCACTAGACGATTTTTTTTTTGATCGGGGTTTTACGGCCCTTTCAAGAATATTTCACTTATATCGAGCCGATCGTTCATCAAAAGTGAGCGTAAACCGGAGTTCATCAAAAGTGAGCGTAAACCAGAGAACCCGGGGAAAAAAAGCACCTGACCTTCCGTAAGCAGAACGGGTTTCCTACATGTCACCCGAGCGAGGCTCGAATCACAACAGTGAGAGACATAATGGATTAAGAGTCGTCAACTATCCTATGCTAGATGAATAGGCATGCGTATTTGAGAGCGTTCTCACAGAGGACAAAAAGTATCTTTATCTCGTGTCACTATTCCAATAGAAAACTATGCCAGGGCATATGGTTTTATGCGTTAATGTAGTAGCTATGACTGATTAAGGATAGCATGTAACATATACATACAACATGACAACAAGCAAGAGAGAGAGAGAGAGAGAGAGAGAGAGAGAGAGAGAGAGAGTGAGATTCATTATAAAAAAGCAAATACAATATACATATTCGAAGTTCTGAATTACTGACGGCGGAGGTCTAAGTATTGTATATGTTATAAAATGATTATTAACCTTTAATCCAATCAGTACACTTCTTTATAAAAATGTCCAGTGATTTTGAATTTTTTTTATGTCAGTGGGGATGCTGTTCCAAACCACAACACCTGAGTATGATAAACTACCTTTGAATAGGGTAGGGGTGAGGGTAAGAAATGTAATATTGTTTTGATCGATTACGGAGAAATACTTCAGTCGTGTTTTAAGGCTTTTGTGTAAGAAAGTGTATCGCTCACTCGATTTTTACACGGAAGCTTAAGAACACTAGTGAATTACTTTTTGTAATCGGTCAAACCAAACAAATAAACTGTAATGAGTCAGAAATCCTTCACGCGCGGACTGAACAAATATATTGTATAGGCCTATACCACGGCATAGCTAAGGGCGAGGGTTCTTACCACGTAAATCGATTTTAGCCCCCACCCCCTCCCATCCCCACCAGTAAAAGTTTTACTGACCGTTCCAAGGCGGTGCTTCTGCTGTCGTATACCATTTCTGTCACTGTATGTCTTTGCCTGTATGGCCTGGCGATTTTTTTTTGCCCACCTGCGGTATGCTCAGAATGAGTTATATTGATCACTTTTTGTCCGTCGTCCGTCCGTCCGCCCGTTAACATTTTTAACGACGTCTCCTCTGAAGCCGCTGAGCCAGTTTTGCTCAAATTTCATATGGAGCCTCCTTAGGTTGAGGGAACGAAAGATTGCTAAAATGGTCATGGTCCGTTGACCAAGATGACTGCCATGCCCATATATGGTAAAAACCTTTAAAATCTTCTTTTCCAGAAACAAATAAGCCCTGGAGCCTAATCTTTGCATAAATCATCGGGGATGGGAAGTCTACCAAAATTGCTAAAATGACGATCCTACGTTGGCTTTTGACCTTTTAAGGGCACGGTCACATTTGCTTCCCCATACATCTGTATGGGTTCTATACATTTACATGGGAAAAAAGTTGAGAATTCATATTTTAGACATCGCCTCTATAATCCATCCGAAGTGAAACTTGATGATGAGCATTAGGGCGTCCAGTAGACACAAACTAGCTAAAAACTGAGCAGATAAAAAATCCAAGATGGCCGCCACAGCCGTCATCTTGAAAATCAATTTTCGACATCTCTTCCCAAACCTTTGGTCGCTTTCAGCCGAAATTTGCTCTGCAGAAACAGAAACAGAATGACTTCTGGATCGAAACGCGCTAAAATCGTGTTGGTCGGAAATACATGATGGCCGCAATTGTTCTGCTTCATTGAACAAGACGGCCGTCAGAGCTAAAATTAGAAAAGTCTTCAAACGACATCTCATCCTTGGCCAGTGGCCCGATTTCAAAGTATTTGCACAGAAGTGTTCCTCCAATGGCCCTCCACCAAAATTACTACAAGAGGACCATGATGGTCCTATATCGCTCACCTGACCAAACCGATTTGCATATTTACTGTTGAAGTTTCAGCCAAGTTCACTGCTCTAGGGTTTTTGTATACACTTTATAGCACTAACCACCCCCACCCCCCTCCACCACACCCCCGGCCATGTTTTTTTACAAATCTTGACGACTTGAACTGAATCTTAAAAGAGGGTCACCAAAGGAACATTTCTGCCAAGTTATATTGAAATTGGTCCAGTAGTTTAAAAAGTTTTATATAGCTATAAAGCCCTACGCCCTAACGGCCATGTTTTTTGACGAATCATGAAAGCTTGAACAAACTTGGTAGAGGGTCACCAAAGGAACATTCCTGCGAAGTTATATTGAAATCTGTTCAATGGTTTCTGACAAGAAGATTTTTAAAGTGTTCTATGTAGATATATAGGGAAAATAAGCCCCACCCCATGGCAGCCATGTTTTTTGACGAATCATGACTGCTTGTACAATCTTGATAGAGGTTCACCAAAGCAACATTCCAGCCAAGTAATATTGAAATCGGTCATGGGGTATGTGACAATAAGAATTTTAAAATTTTCTATGCAGATATAGACGAAAAATAAGCCCCGCCTCCCTGGGGGCCATGTTTTTGACATATCATGAAGGCTTGAACAATCTTGGTAGAAGGTCACCAAAGCAGCATTCCTGCCAAGTTACATTGAACTCGGTCCAACTGTTTCTTACGAGAAGATTTTTAAAGTTTTCTATATAGATATATAGGGAAAATAAGCCCCGCCCCCTAGCAGCCACGTTTTTTGATGAATCATGACAGCTTGAACAATCTTTGTAGAGGGTCACCAAAGAAACATTCCTGCCAAGTTGTATTGAAATCGGTCCATTGGTTTCTGGAAGGTTTTTAAAGTTTTATATATAAATATATAGGGAAAATAAGCCCTGCCCCCGGCAGCCATGCTTTTTTTGACGAATCATGATAACTTGAACAATCTTAGTAGAGGGTCACCAAGGAAACATTTCTGCAAAGTTATAATGAAATCAGTTCAGTGGTTTCTGACAAGAAAAGTTTTAAAGTTTTCTATAGATATATAAGGAAAATAAGCCCCGACTCCTGGCGGCCATGTTTTTTGACAAATCATGACGGCTTGACCAATCTTGATAGAGGGTTACATAAGAAACATTCCTGGAATGTTACATTGAAATCGGTCAAGTGGTTTCTGAAAAGACTATTAAAATTTTCTATATAGATATGTAGGAAAATAAGCCCCGCCCCCTAGCGGCCATGTTTTTTGACAAATCATAACAGTTTGAACAATCTTGGTAAAGGGTCACCAAGGAAACATTTCTGTGAAATTATATTGAAATCAGTCCTGTGGTTTCTGACGACAAGATTTTTTCAAGTTTTCTATATAGATATATATGGAAAATAAGCCCCTCACCCTCTAGCGGCCATGTTTTTTGACAAATCATGACGGCTTGAACAATCTTGATAGAGGGTCACTAAGGAAACATTTCTGCCAAGTTATATTGAAATCGGTCCAGTCGTTTATGACATGAAGATTTTTAAAGTTTTCTATACAGATATTATGAAAAATTAACCCCGCCCCCTAGCGGCCATGTTTTTAACGAATCATGGCGGCTTGAACAATCTTGGTAGAGGATCATCGAAGAAACATTACTGCAAAATTATATTGAAATCCGTCCAGTGCTTTATGACAAGAAGATTTTTAAAGTTTTCTATATAGATATATAAGGAAAATAAGCCCCGCCCCCCTGGCGGCCATATTTTTTGACAAATCCAAATGGCTTGAACAATCTTGCAAAAGGTTCACCAAAGGAACATTTCTACAAAATCATATGGAAATCGGTCCAGTGGTTTCGAACAAGAAGATTTTTAAAGTTTTCTATACAGATATATAGTGAAAATAAGCCCCGCTCCCTGGCGGCCATGTTTTTTGACGAATCCAAATGGCTTGAATAATCTTGGTACAGGATCACCAAAGGAACATTTTTGCACAATTATATTGAAATCGGTCCAGTGGTTTAGACAAGAAGATTTTTAAAGTTTTCTATATAGATTATATAGGGAAAATAAGCCCCGCCCCCTGGCGGCCATGTTTTTTGACGAATCCAAATGGCTTGAACAATCTTTCTAAAGGATCACCATAGGAACATTTTTGCAAAATTATATTGAAATCGGTCCAGTGGTTTTGGATAAGAAGATTTTTAAACTTTTCTATATAGATAAATAGGGAAAAATAAGCCCCGCCCCCTGGCGGCCATGTTTTTTGACGAATCCAAATGGCTTGAACAATCTTGGTAGAGGATAACCAAAGGAACATTTCTGCAAAATTATATTGAAATCGGTCCAGTGGTTTCTGACAAGAAGATTTTTTAAAGTTTTCTATATAGATGTAAAGGGAAAATAAGCCCCGCCCCCTGGCGGCCATGTTTTTTGACGAATCCAAATGTCTTGAACAATCTTGGTAGAGGATCACCAAAGGAACATTTCTGCAAAATATATTGAAATCGGTCTAGTGGTATCTGACAAGAAGATTTTTAAAGATTTCTATATAGATATATAGGGAAAATAAGCCCCGCCCCCTGGCGGCCATGTGTTTTGATGAATCCAAATGGCTTGAACAATCTTGGTAGAGGATTACCAAAGGAACATTTCTGCAAAATTATATTGAAATCGGTCTAGTGGTTTCTGACAAGAAGATTTTTAAAGTTTTCTATACAGATATATAGGGAAAATAAGCCCCACCCCTGGCGGTCATGTTTTTTGACGAATCCAAAAGGCTTGAACAATCTTGGTAGAGGATTACCAAAGGAACATTTCTGCAAAATGATATTGAAATTGGTCCAGTGGTTTCTGACAAGAAGATTTTTAAAGTTTTCTATATAGATATATAGGGAAAATAAGCCCCGCCCCCGGCGGCCATGTTTTTTGACGAATCCAAATGGCTTGAACAATCTTGGTAGAGGATCACCAAAGGAACATTTCTGCACTATTTTATTGAAATCGGTCCAGTGGTTTCTGACGAGAAGATTTTTTGATTTTTTAGTTAAAAAATCTATTTTTAGCACCTGTGACCTAGATATGCAATGGACCGGAACCATTTGAACAACTTTGAAAGAGGATCAACCAAGGATCATTCCTGTGAAATTTGGTCAAAATCCAATCAGTGGTTTAGTAGATGTTGTTTAAAGATTGTGAACGGTCGGTCCGACGGACGGACAGACGGACGACGACGACGACGACGAAGGACGGTGAGTGATCACAATACCTCACCTTGAGCCTTCGGCTCAGGTGAGCTAAAATGGTTCCACTTGGATGAACGAAATGGCGACCTGAACTAAAAATTATACAAGAGGCCCATGGGCCACAACGCTGACCTTAGTTAAAGCTGTAAGTTAGTCAGGTCATTGACTCATCATTCCCTATTAGCCCGTGAAGTTTCAAGGCGATGACTTAAACAGTTTTTGACATATTTGGCTACAAAGTTGAAATGCTAAAATTTTCAAAGGGCCATAAGTAAAACTGCTTTAAACCCCAGGGGCTTGATTGGCAGGATTTATGTAGGGGACCACTAAATATTGCTACATACTAAATACATAACCTGTGGGCCTGATGGTTTCAGAGAAAATGATCTTTTAAGTTTTTCCCATTATAAGTCTGTGGGAGTAAATGACCCCCGGGGCATGGCCAGTTGGATCCCAGGGGCATGGTTGGCAGGATTCATGTAGGGGACCACTAAACATTGCTACATACTAAATATATGAGCTGTGGGCCTCATGGTTTCAGAGAAGAAGATTTTTAAAGGTTTTCCCATTATAAGTCTGTGGGAGCTAATGACCCCCGGGGCATGGCCAATTTAAACCCCAGGGGCTTCATTGGCAGGACTTATGTAGAGGGTGGGTGGGGATTAAACATTGCTACACACTAAATATTTTAGCTGTGGGCCTCAAAGTTTTAGAGAAAAGGATTCTTTTATTTTTTTTACCCACTATATGTCCATGGGAGCTAATGTCCCCCTGAGAAGTGGCCAATGTGGACCCAAAGTGCATGGTTGGAAGAATTAATGTAGAAGACCACCAAACATTGCTACATACTAAATCTGTTAGCTCTGGGCCTCATGTTTTCAGAGAAGAAGATTTTTGAAGGTTCTTTTGTTACACAGTTCTATATAAATGTATGATCCCTGGGGTGTGGCCAGTTTGGACTCCAGGGGCTTGATTGGCAGAATTTAAGTAGGGGACCACTAAACATTGCTACATATGTTACGACCGAGCACTCCTACCTTCGATTATCTGCCTTGGCAGATTACGCATAGCTTCTAAGTATATATTCAATCTCTGACAACTGCGTCAGGGAGTCGACTCTTTGGCTCAGTGGTTAGAGCATTGGATTTTTAACCGGGAGGACCCGGGTTCGATTCCCAGGAAAGACGGAATATTTTTTCAGCTATGCTTCATTCCTTTGTTACGGCTTTCATGTCGTAAGATGGGGGCTCTTCCGGGATATGACTTTACTTAGCCGCAAATGGCTTCACGTCATCATAAATGATGACTTCCTTGAAAAGGGGGAGTGTTACGACCGAGCACTCCTACCTTCGATTATCTGCCTTGGCAGATTACGCATAGCTTCTAAGTATATATTCAATCTCTGACAACTGCGTCAGGGAGTCGACTCTTTGGCTCAGTGGTTAGAGCATTGGATCTTTAACCGGGAGGACCCGGGTTCGATTCCCAGGAAAGACGGAATATTTTTTCAGCTATGCTTCATTCCTTTGTTACGGCTTTCATGTCGTAAGACATACTAAATATATAAGCTGTGGGCCTCATGGCTACAGGGAAGAAGACTTTTTAGTTTTTTCCCATTTTAAGTCTATGGAAGCTAATGACCCTCGGACACGGCTAATTTGGACCCCAGGGGCATGGTTGGCAGGATTTATGTAGGAGACCACCAAACATCGCTACGTACTTAATCTGTTAGCTCTGGGCCTCATGGTTTCAAAGAAGAAGATTTTTGAATGTTCTTCAGCTATATAGCTCTATATAAACATATGACTCCCCGGGGTGTGGCCAGTTAGGAGCTCAGGGGCTTGATTAGCAGGATTTATGTAGGGGACAACTAAACATTGCTAAACACCAAATATATAAGCTGTGGGCCTCGAGGTTTAAGAGATGAAGATTTTTTTTCCATTATAAGTCTATGGGAGCTAATGACCCCCGGTGCGTGGCCAGATTAGAAACCAGGGTCTTGATTTGCAGGATTTATGTAGGTCCACTAAACATTGCTACACACTAAACATACGAGCTATGGGCCTCATGGTTTCAGAGAAGAAGATTTTTTAAGTTTTTTCCCATTATAAGTCTATGGGAGCTATTGACCCCCGGCGCGTGGCCGGTTTGGACCCAAGGGGATTGATTGGCAGGATTTATGTAGGAGACCACTAAACACTGTGCATACTTAATCTATTAGCTCTCTGCCTCATGATTTCAGAGAAGAAGATTTTTGAAGGTTATTAGCTATATAACTCTATATATACATATGACCCCCATGGGTGTGGCCAGTTTGGAGCCCAGGGGCTTGTTTAGCATACATACTCAATATATAAGCTATGGGCCTCATGGTTTCAGAGAAGAAGATTTTTTTTGTTTTTCCCATTATAAGTCTATGGGAACTAATGACCCCCAGTGGCCAGTTTGGATCCCAGGGGCTTGATTGGCAGGATTTATGTAGTGGACCACTACAAATTGCTACATATTAAATATATAAGCTCTGGGCCTCATGGTTTCAGAGAAGAAGATTTTTTAAGTTTTTTCCCATTATAAATCTACGGGTGATAATGACCCCGGGTGTGGCCAATTTGGAGCTTAGAGGCATGTTTGGCAGGATTTATGTAGGAGACCACTTAACATCGCTTCATACTTAATATATTAGCTCTCGGCCTCATGGTTTCAGAGAAGAAGATTTTTGAAGGGTCTTTAACTAAAAGCTCCATATAAGCATATGACCCCTGGGGCGTGGCCAATTTTGACCCCAGGGGCTTGACTGGCAGGATTTTTGTAGGGGATACATACTAAATATATAAGCTCTGGGCCTCATGGTTTCAGAGAAGAAGATTTTTAAGTTTTTCCCATTATAAGTCTATGGGAGCTAATGACCTCCGGGACGTGGCCAGTTTTGGCCCAAGGGGCATGATTGGCAGGATTTATGTAGGGGACCACTAAACATTGCTACATACTAAATATGTAAACCATGGGCCACATGGTTTCAGAGAAGAAGACTTTTCTTAAGTTTTTTCCATTATAAGACTATGGGAGCTAATAACCCACAGGAACTGGTCAGTTTGGACCCCAGGGGCTTGATTGGCAGGATTTATTTAGGGGGCCACTAAACATTGCTACATACTTAATATATAAGCTATGGAGCTCATGGTTTCAGAGAAGAAGATGTTTTTAATTTTTCCCCATTATAATTCTATGGAGGCTAATGACTCCCGGGGCGTAGCCAGTTTGGACCCCAGGGGCTTGATTGGCAGGATTTATGTAGGGGACCACTAAACATTGCTACGAAAAAATATATAAGCTCTGGACCTCATGGTTTCAAAAAGAAGGTTTTTTTAAGTTTTTCCCATTATAAGTCTATGGGAGTTCACCACCCCCCTGGGGCGTGGCCAGTTTGGACCCCAGGGGCTTGAGTGGCAAGATTTATGTAGGGGACTACTAAACATTGCTACATACAAAATATATAAGGTCTGGACCTCATGGTTTCGGAGAAGATTTTTTTAAAGTTTTCCCATTATAAGTCTATGGGAGTTCACGACCTCCTGGGGCGTGGCCAGTTTGGACCCCAGGGGCTTGATTGGCAGGATTTATGTAGAGAACCACTAAACATTGCTACGAAAAAATATATAAGCTCTGGACCTCATGGTTTCAAAAAGAAGATTTTTTTTAAGTTTTTCCCATTATAAGTCTATGGGAGTTCACGACCCCCCCTGGGGCGTGGCCAGTTTGGACCCCAGGGGCTTGATTGGCAAGATTTATGTAGGGGACTACTAAACATTGCTACATACAAAATATATAAGCCGTGGGCCTCATGGTTTCAGAGAAGATTTTTAAGTTTTCCCATTATAAGTCTATGGGAACTATATCGCGGCATGGCGGCCATCCTAATTTACGGACCGTCACCATTTTTACAAATTTTCAATCCCCTTTTAACACAATGCTTCACATAAAGTTTGAAGAACTTTGGCCCAGGGGTTTCAGTCGTTCAAAGGTGTGAACGGACGGACAGACGGACGACGGACGGAGAGTGATCATAATAGCTCATTCTGAGCCTTTGGCTCAGACGAGCAAAAAAAAAAAAAAAAAAAAAAGTTTTAAAAGACATCTCCTCCGCGGCCATTGGCCCGAATTCAAAGTAATTTCACAGAAGTGTTCCACAAGGCCCTTTACCAAAATTGCTAAAACACTTCCGCTCGGCTGAACAAAACGGCCACCAGATCTACAAATAGAAAAACCTTTAAACGACACATCCTCCTTGGCCAGTGGCCCGATTTAAAAATGATTTCATAGGAACGTTTCTCTTATCCCCCTTCAACATAATTGCGAAAGTGGTTCCGCTCTGCTGAACAAAATGGTCACCAGAGCTAAAAATAGATAAACCTTTAAACGACATCTCCGGTAGTGGCCGGATTTCAAAATAAATTCACAGAAATGTTCCTTTTATGCCCTTTACCAAATTGCTAAACTGGTTCTGCTCAGCTGAACGAAATGGTTGCCAGACCTAAAAATAGAAAAGCCTTTAAAGGACATCTTCTCCACCGCCAGTGGCCCGATTTCTAATTAATTTCACAACTATGTTCCTCGTCTGTCTTTTTTGTTCTGATAGGGAATGGTAAGTATATGACCCAATTAACTTAAAAAAAATCAGATTTTTTTTTACTTCCGGCCCTTGGAAAATTACAGCATTTTAACCTTGTAAGCAAGATATCGCGAAAACTGTTTAAGCCATTGCCTTGAAACTTGACAGGCTGGCAGAGAATGATGAGTAAATGATCTGATTAACTTACAGCAGTTAACTCAGGTGAGCGTTGTGGCCATGTGGCCCATGTGGCCAATGGGCCTCTTGTTTATTTTGGACAGCCGCTTAGCCATTTTTTGGGAAAGAAACCAGCCTTTTGGCTCAATCCTGGTGTTGCTTAGATTGTGGTGCCGTTGCTTTAGTTGCGTCCATCTTTCCGTTTTTTTTTTGTTTTTTTTTGTTTTTCTTTTTGTCTTGGACGGCAGGTATTAGGTTATTGTATCGATTCCTGATCATTGCTTTCCTTTGTGTTAACTAAGTCTGATCTAGTTTGTGACCCTATATATATATTTTGCGCTTGACCTAGGTTTTCCGAAAACAATTTGAGCATTTTTGTGTAGATCACGTATAAATGTCGCCTATGACGTGTAAAGATTTTTCCTAAGGTCTGATCTAATGACCTGTTTTGACCCCATATGACACAGTCACAAACTTGACTTAGATTTTATCGATATATACACACTGAGCAAGTTTTATGAAGATCTGATGAAAATTTAGCTCTATTGTGTTAATAAACAAAATGTTGACGAACGATCCTAGAAGCTCACCCAGAGCCGATTGTGCAAAGTACATAACCACCATAAGGTAAAATAATTTTATTTCAGAACATAGGCCATACGTTACAAAGCATGTACACAAAGTACTAAATTGGCGAATAATATGACATTTTCCATATTGTGAATAGTGAATTTAAGCTGTTTAAAATACTCAAGACTGCAATATTATGCACTGTACGGGTGTGCGAGCACCGATACACTTCCAAGTAACTTTTATTATATAATTTCTCATCACCGATTCTTGCTCACTTTGGTATAGAGATATAAGTAATGTGCGTGGGGACCAGTAAGGAATTCTGACAGGGGAAACAACTTTCTCCCCACCCCAAACTCCATCTGTTTACCCGCTCTCATCACGGAAGTAACATGTATACCTTGTTTACATGAGTGACTAAATCTATATGCTCTATAAACGATGCAAACAAAAGCAGAAACAGAGATATGTGAGGAGTGAAGTCACGGATCAGCCTATGCAGCCTCGTCGCCCGATCGCACTATGCAACCTCGTGGCTCGATCGGGCAAGTCGATCCGAGATCACCTCGATCACTAGGTAACTATAGGTTTAATTGAATCAACTTGCAAAACAACGAAATCCAAGTTCAGTATACGCATTCGAGCAGCCTGGACCTAGTCTAATCTGGTCATTAAACAACTTCAATATTTAATTGAGGTTATGTAGTAACCAGTGAGGAATGCTGCCAAAAATTCCCTCTGTTTACCCACACCCATCGTGCCCAGTAACAACTAATACCTCCTTTCGTGAGCGACAAAAAAAAAAAAAAAAAAAAAAAAAAAAAAAAAACCGAAATCCTACGTTTTGAAAACTGTGAGAAATGAAGCCACGGATTAGCCCATGCCATCGCATAATCAGATCGCATAGGCGAACCGCGCCCTCTTCGATCATCAGATGACTATATGATAAAGTGAATAAATTTACATTGAATAAATAAAATCTAAGTTCAGTCTACTTATTTGCTAGCCTGTTCCTAGACTAATCTGGTCATTAAACAACTTCATCATTTAATTGATATCATGTGGGAACCAGTAAGGAATCTTGCCAGGGAAATGACAATCTCCTCTCCCAAACCTTTCTCTGTTTATGCACACTTATCCTGCCCAGTAGCAAATTACTTGATAGACAGACGGTATTTAGCTTACTAGTAGCTAGATATCGTAAATAGTTTCAGTTTGGCCCCTGCAGCCTCATTTAGATGAGAGAGCAGACCTATTGTACTCTATAAACAAGCTGCAAACAAAAGCAGAAACAAAGATATGTGAGGCTTGAAGTCACTGATCAGCCCATGCAATCTCGTGACCCGTTCGCACAAGTCGATCCGAGACCCCTCGATTACCAGGTAACTATATGTCAAATTGAATCAACTTGCAAAAACTGATGAAATCGAAGTTTAGTTCACGCATTCGCACAGCATGATCCTAGACTAACCTGGTCATCAAACAACTTCAATATTTAATTGATGTTATGTAGGAAGGCTGCCAGGGGACATGACCATCTCCTCTCCAAAAACTCCCTCTGTTTACCCACACCCATCATGCCCAGTAACAACTAATACATGTACCTCCTTTCATGAGCAACAAATACCTCTTTGCTCGATAAGAAAGGGTGCGAACAAAACCAGAAATCCTACGGTTTGAAATCTGTGAGAAATGAAGCCACGGATCAGCCTATGCAATCGCATAATCAGATCGCACAGGTCGATCTGCGACCTCAATAATCTTCAGATAAATATATATTAAAATGAACACACTTGCATACAGCGAAATTTAAGTTCAGTCTGTGCATTCGCAGTACTGTGTGCAGTGGTTAGAAAATATCAAGAAAATTAGTATTCTCTATTAATTTAGCCGGGCACAGTATTTCCTACCCTATCAAAGACTCAGACAATCCTTCGCATCCTTGCGCACATGCGCCAACTGACAGGTGTATTCAGTGGGCTCACATGCAATCTTGTAGGAAATGCTATGCCCCGAGACTTAATTATCATTAGTTTTCCTACAGTATAAACAAACTCCGTAAATAGTGTTTCACTGTACAATACATATCTGCAACGAAAGCCGCCAGGCTACCTCTGAGACTGCCTGAGCAATTGTACCAGATAAGACGTGATTTTGTTTTTGTTTCATCAACGGTAAAGTATTGATACAATATACATTGTGGTACTGATTAGAAGCGCCTAGCAGAGGAATGGGAGTACCCAAGACTTACAGTTTCGTGGAACAATAAAGAAATATATAATGGACCCTCCTCTTATCTGAAACTACGAGATGCGCTGTCTGGCCTGCTTCTTTGATACTCACAGACGAATAGTAAAATAAACACAAAGAGTATCACGTGACATGTTTTCCTTTAGAAATTTCAGATGCGATGTGAGCCACAGCGTTAGAAACGTTCCCTCGGACGGATGAGCGAAGAGTCAGATCAGCCTGCGAATTCGAAGGAGCGGGTATGCGTGTCCCCTAGTATTATGCATAATTATTGCATAAAAAGCAATATCGCACGTTATTAATAGCCGTGCATTAACTGGCGGAAAGCCGTGTATTAACAAGGCAATTCACGCGCTGTTAATGCACGGCTACGCAACTTTCAATATGATCGTACCGGGGCCACAGATTTTCTGCCGTTACGAAATGTGTACTGCCCTGCCTTAGAACGAGCATAGTCCGTGGAAATTGCGTTCGCGAGACATCGGTGAAAAGGCGAAACAAAATAGTGCAAGAAATAACGCGAAATGTAGCAAATGTTTTCAGTTTTTATGCAATAATAGCGATCGAACATGGTTGTTCAATGCATTAACATTCACCAGGTCCCTAAGGAGGTGTTGAAAACCGCGGCCTCCGGCCTCGGTTTTCAACACCTCCCTTTAGGGACCTGGCGAATGTTAATGCATGAAAAACCATGTTTGATCCCTATGTTATATTCTGAGTAATAACTATAAAATTAATGATTTGGATGCATTTAATGTATCAAACTCTTTCCTGCAAGCAGTAAAACAAATAAGCCGTAATGTCAGAAAACGTATCTTCGGACAATTGCGCACAACAGACCATTCAGATCGGCCTGTGTATTCGAGCAATCTGTTCAGATTTTTCACTGGACGCATTTTGGAACACAAAGGATGCAGCGTTTCTTTGTGCTTACAACGAAGACACTGATCAGATTGCGAAGATGGGCGCACAAGTCAAAATGCACATTTCTCTCGTTGCAGCTCACATATAGTCGTTTGCCAGACGTTATATGGGTCGCGCCATGCAAGAACGTCTTTGGCAGTGAAAGCCCAGATCAGCCTGTGCATGCTAACAGAATCATTGGATACTGCAGAATGTATAACTGGAGAGCAAAGGCTCTTATGCTTTGATACTGTACGCATGCGCAGGAAGATCTGAATCTGCGCATGTTGCGCTTGTACGAAGGCACATTTTTACTTTACGCGGCACAATTATATACACTTTTTTGTTCGCAGTCTTCTCCGAAAGATGAAATATGAAAGAGAAGACGACGATAATTTGATGATTCGATGATATTACATTAATACCTTTTTCTTTATTTCAATATTAAATACATCTTGTATAAAGCGTTGACATGGCCTAATATACATTATCATTCAATGCAGAATTACAGATGACTGCTTTTAATAATAAAATCTTAGCAGGTTGAATAGTCCAAGTATGATACTCATAACATAATGGATTTACTCAAGTTTTCGTTGAAGAATTTGAAAGAATGCTTTTTTGTCCCATGTTTCCAGTACCAAGTGATTTCTATCACCAGTGGCATCACACACACCGTGTTTCTACCTTTGCGGCGATAGAAAACACTACATTTTTCAAATGTTTAAAAAGGGGAGTAGGAATGCTTTGTTATAGTGTCTATAAACTGTGAACATGTATATCAGCTATATATCTGACAATACTTTACATACAATTTTCAAATCTCAGAAAGAAGGAAGATTAGAAAATCGATGCAATAGCCTTGTATAGACCGTTGATCCAGGAGGTCTGAAGACAAGATCAGGGTTACATTATGCTTGGGTAAAACTTTCATGGTAAGTTTGTGGAGAGATAAGCTAGATTGGTTTATGTTGAAATGGTACATAGAATCAATTTAATTATAGTTTATGATTAGAGAAGCTAACGACAAAACATGAGTGAAGAAATTGATGAGAGAAGATAACGACAAAACAGGAGTGATAAAAAATTGTACAGGGAAGGGTGTAATTAATTTAAGAATTTAATCTATTATGTTCCAAAATGAACCTACTTTTCAAATTTACTCGCGGACTTCGTATTTTTTACCAAGTTGTGTACTTTCCGTACAGTTGCATCTAAAATATATTGATTAGTCAATTGTACATTATCAAACTTTATTTTATTACGGATTTTCCAGATTTTTCCCGTGTAGTTATAATAATAATAAAGTTCACAAAGATCCTAACATGAAGATTCTTGTGTAAAAATCCAACGACTATTCCGATTTGGAATTCGTCTTCCAAAACACGATTTTTTTTTTTTCAATTTTGTGCGTTGCCCAGTTTATTAATTAATATAATTATTTATTCACCTGCCATAAAATAATAGATATGATAAGTTTTCCATATGTTCTTTACACAAATGACATAGTCCATTAGACATATTCATTAGAAAGAGTTTATGTTCAGTACAAATGGCATTATTAATTACCTTCAACTGAAACTCTTTCTCCTTACTACTAAGCGGTATTTCTAGAGTGGATTGCCATATTCGCTTCCATTGGAAGATTTGATTGAAGTGAGTTTCCCATTTTAGTTGCTATTTCCCTACGAAAGTTGTATCCTGTAAAATGTTTTGTATAAGTCTAAACTTCACTTTATATGGATCAAGGACCTTATTTTCATTTAACAGATCGAGTTCATTATTGATAGCAATACGTTTTGTCCTGGTGTGCACTGCATCAAGCTCTTTTATAATATCAATTATTTCAGAAGAAAACCTGGCTTTGACTTTATTGTATTTGTCAGTACAGCTAGTTTTATCCATAAGTTTGTAACATATATTTCTGTTTCTGAAATGCACCCGTCTGGGAATTCCATACGTCCCTTACTGTTTTATGCTAGTTTTACAGAGCAAGCTTATGAAAATAGAGGAGTTACGACATAAGATATACTTATTTCCAAAAATACTTAAATCAATGTACCTTGCTTGCGTTTAATCATCAAGGTACCTTGATAATTTACCCAAGATAACATGCAATCTTTGTAATATTTTGGTACTCTATTTATGTTTATCCCTTTTATACATGTGCATTTGCAGATAGAATAATCAGTATTATATTCATTATTTAAATGTTTCAACCACATTTTTCCTATTATATTCCAATTTTCAAGCGATGATTTAATTATCCTTTATAAATTTAATGTGTTAATGTGTTACATTCAATAAAAACCTTTTGATTGAGCATTTTGACCCCGCCCTCATCTAAATCTAAATACATAGTTTTTCTGTTGACCAGAGGCTGCTTATTGTTCCACAAAAATTCCTTAAAAGTGATTCGATTAAATCTAATATTGTGTTTGGTTTAAACATATTTTTTTTCAAAATGTTTACATATACAACACATACAAAAATATAACAATAGGATTAGAACGAAAGCATAAGAGCTTATTTAGCTCCTTTCCTAAAATGTAATCATTATCAGAAATATGAGTATACGAGAAAATCCAGAATGGTTAATTTCCAATAGTCCTCTTCAAGTAATAACAATTTATTAGTAAATAATAATTGTGAGGTTTGACAGGAAGACATGAGCAAATATAAATTGAGAATAAGAATAGAAAGCAGAGAAACAAATAACACAAAATGATACAAAGACAAACAGAGAGGCAGAAAGAAATGAAGAACTATGGAGCATATCTATACGAAGACTATGGATATAGTAAGAAATTACTGGGGACTGTGAGTGGTGCTAGACAGGTCTGGCTGATATCATCGATGTATGCTCCGAATCACTGTCACTCTTTAAAAATCCATTTAATCTGGTACAAATAATAATTGATAGGAGTGTGACCAATTAACGTTCGCTTAAAATCTTTTTGTTCTTTTGATATACCTCTGTACTGCCTCAAAAATGATCATATTAGATTTATTAGATAAAATAAGATCGCCGTTTAGATTATGTTAAGAGTGATTTTGCCATGTTGTAATATAGTGTCCATTAATTCCTGTCTATGATTTCGATATAAATGGCATCTAAAAAAAGAAGTGGTCTGCATTTTCTGTATCACCATATCTACAATTACAAAGAGGAGATTTTATGATGTTTTTTTTTTCTAATAAAGATCGTAATTGAGAGAGCTGCAACCAGTTCGAAGTCTAGTATGAAGTATCCGCATGCTTCTATTGCCTGTATAAAAGTATTTTGGAACAATTACTCTGTCGTGATTTTGTGTCTCTTAAAACTTAACTGTATCTACAATCCTGTCAGGGCAGGAAAGATCTTTCCAATCACGAATGACTGCAGGAAGTAAAGAATTATAATACTGATTGGTGCGAGAATGGATTGTTCTGTTATTAGTTACGTTACTCAAACTGTAACGTGAAGTGTTCTGGTCAGGTCGAGGAACCAGTGAAGAGAGATAAGAGGAAGCAATGTCATTATACATTTTATAAAACAGGACTAATTTATGCTTTCTTCTCCTTACATCCAGTGTTTCCCATCCGATCTCATCATATAGTTTTTGCACAGAGACTAGTATAGTTGTTCCGGTGGCTATTCTAGCAGCCTGTAATTGTATTTTTAGCTCACCTGAGCCGAAGGCTCATGGTGAGCTATTGTGATCACTCACCGTCCGTCGTCGTCGTCGTCGTCCGGATGTCCGTCTGTCCACAATATTTTAACAACATCTCCTCCTAAACCACTGGTGGGAATTTGACCAAACTTCACAGGAATGATCCTTGGTTGGTCCTCTTTCAAAGTTGTTCAAATGGTTCAGGTTCATTACATATCTCGGTCACAGGAGCTAAAAATAGATTTTTTTGATTAAAAACTTAAAAAATCTTCTTGTCCGAAACCACTGGACCGATTTCAATATAATTTTGCAAAAATGTTCCTTTGGTGATTATCTACCGAGATTGTTCAAGCCATTTGGATTCGTCAAAAAACATGGTCGCCAGGGGGCGGGGCTTATTTTCCCTATAATATCTATATAGAAAAGTTTAAAAATCTTCTTGTCCGAAACCACTGGACCGATTTCAATATAATTTTGCAGAAATATTCCTTTGGTGATCCTCTAGGAAGATTGTTCAAGCCATTTGGATTTGTCAAAAAACATGGCCGCCAGGGGGCGAGGCTTATTTTCCCTATATATCAATATAGAAAACTTTAAAAATCTTCTTGTCAGAAACCACTGGACCGATTTCAATATAATTTTGCAGAAATGTTTCTTTGGTGATCCTGTACCAAGATTGTTCAAGCCATTCGGATTCGTCAAAAAACATGGCCGCCAGGGGGCGGGGCTTATTTTCCCTATATATCTGTATAGAAAACTTTAAAAATCTTCTTGTCAGAAACCACTAGACCGATTTTCATATAATTTTGCAGAAATGTTCCTTTGGTGATCTTCTTGCAAGATTGTCCAAGCCATTTGGATTCGTCAAAAAACATGGCCGCCAGGGGGCGGGGCTTATTTTCCCTATATATCTATATAGAAAACTTTAAAAATCTTCTTGTTAGAAACCACTCGACCGATTTCAATATAATTTTGCAGGAATGTTCCTTTGGTGATCCTCTACCAAGATTGTTCAAGCTATTTGGATTTGTCAAAAAACATGGCTGCCAGG
Source organism: Anodontia alba (assembly GCA_964016985.1). Classification (NCBI taxonomy): domain Eukaryota; kingdom Metazoa; phylum Mollusca; class Bivalvia; order Lucinida; family Lucinidae; genus Anodontia; species Anodontia alba. Next base: position 78,783,377 of record OZ024832.1, read on the forward strand.
GGGGGGGGGGGTGGCGGGGCTTATTTTCCCTATATATCTATGTAGAAAATTTAAAAAAGTCTTCTTATCAGAAACCACTGGAACGATTGCAATATAATGTGGCAGAAATGTTCCTTTGGTGATCCTGTACCAAGATTGTTCAAGCCATTTGGATTCGTCAAAAAACATGGCCGCCAGGGGGCGGGGCTTATTTTCCCTATATATCTATTTAGAAAAACTTGAAAAATCTTCTTGTCAGAAACCACTGGACCGATTTCATTATAACTTGGCAAAAATGTTTTTTTGGTGACCTTCTACCAAGATTGTTCAAGTAATCATGATTTGTCAAAAAACATGGCCGCTAGGGGGTGGAGCTTATTTTCCCTATATATCTATATAGAAAACTTGAAAAAATCTTCTTGTCAGAAACCACTGGACCGATTTCAATATAACTTGGCAGGAATGTTTCTTTGGTGACCCTCTACCAAGGTTGTTCAAGCTGTCATGATCGTCAAAAAACATGGCCGCTACGGGCAGGGCTATTTTTCCCTATATGTCTATATAAAAAACTTTAAAAATCTTCTTGTAAGAAACCGTTGGACCAAGCTCAATGTAGCTTGGCAAGAATGTTGCTTTTGTGACCCTCTACCAGGATGGTTCAAGCCTTCATGATATGTCAAAAACATGGCCTCCAGGGGGCAGGGCTTATTTTCGGTATATATCTGTATAGAAAACTTTAAAATGCTTCTTGTCAAACACCTCCTGACCAATTTCAATAATGCTTTGGTGACCCTCTACCAAGAATGTTCAAGCAATCCTGATTTCTCAAAAAACATGCCTGCTAGTGGGTGGGGCTTATTTTCCCTCTATATCTAAATAGGAAACTTTAAAAATCTTCTTGTCAGAAACCACTGAACCGATTTCAGTTTAACTTGGCAGGAATGTTCCTTTGGTTACCCTCTGCCAAGTTTGTTCAAGCTGTCATGATTCGTCATGGTTATAAAATTTATACATAAAATTTTAGAGCAGTGAACTTGGCTGAAACTTCAACATGAAGTATGCAAATCTGTTTGCTCAGGTGAGCGATATAGGACCATCATGGTCCTCTTGTTTTCTAAATCATGTTTCTCTTGTTGAGTGCAGTTGTCTCAAACTACATCGGCATATTCTAGTATTAGGCGAATAAAAGTAATATAAAAGTAATATAAAGTGTTTCTAGTGACTTCCAATCTAAGGTATATTTAAAGTTCCTCATGACATTTATTCTGGATCATGCCTTACTTTTGACATATTCTACATGTATATGCCAGGAGCAGTCTGATGATATGTAAATTCCCAAACGTTTATGAAACTGAACTTCGTTAATTTCTTGATGCGACATGAAAACCGGAGGACGCCCCGGTTTGTATATTTTGCGAGAGATAATAAGAGATTCATTTTTATTTGGGTTAAATTAACCAATACTTGATCCATTTTGATATTTTGTTAAGATCAGTATTAAGGATTTCAGCAGCAGCATCTGGATTTTCTACAATAATATACAGACTAGTATCATCATCAAGAAGTCGGATGTTCGATCGAATTTCAGTGATAATGTCATTTATGTACAGTAGTAATAAAAAAGGGCCTAAGATGGACCCCTGCGGAACGCCAACTTTAATATAATTCCAGACAGAGACTTGACCCCAGATAACACAACACGTTGTTTTCTATTTTCCAGATAGTTTGTGAACCAATGAAGTAAATTTCCAGTTATTCCTGCTGCCTTAAGCTTATGAATTAGTCTGATATGCCAAACTCTGTCGAATGCCTTGCTGATATCACAGAAAACTACTCTGATTTTTTCCCTGAATCTAACGCGTGAGAGAAAGTATCATATAAATATGTTAACTGATTAACAGTAGAGTCGCCTGGTCTAAAGCCAGGCTGGAACGATGTAAGGATATTGTTATCAAGAAAGTGATTATACAGTAATTTAAAAACAAATCTTTCTAAAGCTTTATCTAAGTTACTTAACAGTGCAATTGGTCTGTAATTAGAAGGAACTGCCGGATCACCACCTTTGAGTATTGGTCAAACATGATTTTCTTTAAAACAATCAAGCACGGTTCCATGTTGTAATGACTGGTTAAAAAGAGCATAGACAGTAATAGAAAGTTCATCAGCTAGCACAGAGAGAACACGATTACTGAGTCCGTCGGGGCCAGCAGCTTTCCCAACAGGGAGGGATTTTAAGATAAGTTTAACCTCATTTGGTGAGCAAACGAGAGAACTTAAACAACGTTCAACCAGGTATGGAGCAATTTCAGGAGGTACAGCATCAAGATCATTCAGTAGAGTTTGGTAACAGAAGAAGTCATTAAGAACGTTAGCTTGTCTACTCTATTCCAGATGTATAAGAGAACAAGAATTCGGAACAAAAACGGCACATAATTGATACGGTACCCATGTGTGTGCGAGACGGCGAAAACTTCATCTGATTTTATTTTCATGACACTGAAGATATTAAAATCTGAAAAAGAACACACGCCATCACACAGAAATAAATATCATAGTACCAAATACAATCGACGGCGAAAACTTCATCTGATTTTATTTTCATGACACTGAAGATATTAAAATCTGAACAAGAACACACGCCATCACACAGAAATAAATATCATAGTACCAAATACAATCAGTACGACCAAGCCCGTGCACCACCCACAGACGCTTCGCTCGAGAAGCCCTCAAGACGAAAAATAAAGAACAGAAATACGTGAGAATAAAGAAAATCAAAATCATAAAAAAGGTAAGAGAAAAGTCCAGGGAGTGCCACAATCACAAACAGCAGCCCTTCCCATACAGCAAGAGGAAGAGGAAACCGACAAATCCAAACAAGCACAAATCGATCAAACGTACGAAAAGCACTAAGATTAGCTCTCTCTTCCCCAAGCGAGGTAATCGCAATGCTAAAAGGACTGAAAAACACAAGAACAAAATGGCACAAGGTAAGACATACAACAAATCGCCTCGTAGAATAAACCACAAAGCACAAAAGAGTAAGACTAACACCGCGACCACCGCCTTAGAACGGTCAGTAGAGTAAACCACCGGGGGAGGGGCGGGGGGCCGGGGGGCGGGTGTTTAAAGCACTTTTACAGCTAGCCAACTTCACCTTGGGTCCCGATGCTACTCTTAATACAGAAATACATAAAAATTCAGTTCGCATAAAGGCTCCCAACTCAGTCCATGCATCAAAGCGAAAACATAAAAATCAAATTAGTTACTATAATAAACAAAGACGAGTACTCATGGCTAATTCTACTGTATGCTAGAGTAAATGAAAACCAATAGTTGAACCATGGCGGGCCAAGCCAAAGACATATCGTCAAGCATGATAAAGAAAAAGAAAAAGTGGAGGAAAAATGCATTAATATCAATATTCGATATAACGTTCTACAATAGTAACAAGACTACAATTTAAAAATAAGTAAACATGCAAGCTTATCACCAAAATTATAAACATCTCATATTAAATAGCCCATGATCTTATAAGATGTTGTTCCAACCACACTAGTGGCAACATTATGTATGTTGGCATGTGAGTAGGTAGGCAGACAGGCCTACACACGCGCGTACGAAGCTAAATACTCACGCACGCACAAAGGCAGGTATGCACATACATGCATGCTACACGTATGTAGGTACGCACCTACGCAAGTGTATGCATGTAGGTACTTAGGTAGGTAGGTAGGATTTAAATATTTCCTGATACTCAATTAATTTCAACCGTCTAAGATATATGTAAAACGTCAGCAGTTCATATGTGTGTGTGTGTGTGTGTGTGTGTGTGTGTTCACGATCTTGTGTTATCGCGTTTTTTGTGTATATATGTATCCTTTTGTTGTATATGAACTTCATAATAATTTCAGTACAACCCTTTATATATACTGAACATAAGATAAGATACATTACATGACCTAACATGACATGACACGACACGAAGTGCCATGACATAACAAGACATGACACGATACCATGACATACCACTGTATAGCAGGGCATGACAGTACACGACAGGACATAATATGAGTCTCCAGTAGCACACAAGCAAGAGTCCGGAAACTCCGGATACAGAAAACACTGTACCACACTACCCAAGTGACACCGACATACCGATCAGACGGCGCAGGATGATCCGCATCCCACCGATCGAAAATGGGCAAGAGGTACACAAGGGCAGTGCCCCCGTAAACCACTCTATCCGTGAATTTCATTGAATCAACATTTAATTTCCTAAACCATGCAAAAGTCGATCTTTTAAACCATTACATCACTGTAGACTAAGAGAAGTACCTATGCAAACAGTATTGATCAAGCTAAGACAGCTCGTAACGAGTCGTGTCATCAGGATCTACACTGTTTGCCATTCATTTGTGTTTTTGTTTATCTGACATTCTTATTTGTAATAACAGACAGGTTCAAATTAAAGCATGAAAGGGTAACTCCCTGAATGTTGGTAACTTTTTACAATTGTAATATTTTGGACTCTTCAACAGATAATGATGACAGTGTTCCCAATCTTGGCTGGGATTTCCAATTGTTATTTATATAAAAAATATTACACATTTATTACCTAATGCAATTATATCGGCGAATATATCTCAAGCTCGAATATTAAAAACCACCATATTGCGAGTATTTATGATATTCCTGTTGGTGACAATATTCGCCAATATCAGTTCAATAACACTTTTCTAAAATAGTAATGAGTATTTAGCCTCATGCGCAAATGTCAAACAGGACGCAGAATGATATCAGAACTAGTGTGATACAGATTTCATGTAACGTTATGGACGTACGTGACATTTCAAAGTTGGTGTCATAAAAAGGTAATATGGCGGCTTCAATACCGGCAACACCAAGTACAAAAATAATACTATGCTAGCTCCTTGGAATTATCGCATATATAGAGGATCTTACATGAGTGGTTCGTTTCATAAATTTCATACGAAATGATCACGAATGTAAGATTCTTTTATCATATGACTTTTAAACTGTAATTTATGCCCGTAGAAGTTGAAACGTTTTTCATCAAAAACATTGTCATGGATGGTGTGACGACGTTACGCGCCAGTAACCAAGTGTTATAGAGTTGGCGTGGTCGTATCATTTTTATGACGTGACGTTATCCACTGAGCAATAGCAAAGTCATATGACAAATCATTAATATTAATATAGTTATTTGAAAACAAGGACGTTAACGTTTTTCTATAGCGCCTTATAGCAAAGTTACAGTGATCAAACTACAATAATTCACGTCGTAAACATAGTGAGTGCAAAAAGGCGTGTTTGATGACGTCGCATGCAAACACTTACTTCTATCGATGTCCGCTGCAAAATAATTCTTTGAAAAACATTGCAATGATGTCATTGTTTCCTTTATGTATCATGTTTGAATCCAAATAATTGTTTTCTGCTGTGAATTATCGTCGAAGAATGTCTTGTCGGGCAGATGCGAATATTAATACTCTCCGGCTTCGCCATCGTGAATTAATATTTCGCAATCTGCCCTCCAACACTAAGCGTTATTCGACGATAAGTTACAGCAGAGAAAAATTATTTCTTAACAATAGTATAAGCAAGTACACCGTATTTGTTTTATTCCTATACACATAGGAAAAAATGATTATCACTTTTTGAATACCCCTATTTTTCTTATCTTTCGTTGCAAACGCCCTTGGATACACACGATGCGTATTCCCAAGGCTTGTACAATAATGTGGTATAGAAAATTACTCAATGAAATGCCTGGCTAGCGACACTGTACGTACATGTCGATACTGCACGTTTGGTACGTGCGTTACAGTGAATTTTCGTTTGTTGTTTTCCTAAATAAACCACAGCCCATTTCTTTAACTGTTGGCAAGGGTTTTAAAGGCCGAGCGAAATTGTGCCAAAGAGATATTACAGACTGGCCGCTCAAAGCTTACAGCGGTTCGCTTAATGCATGACGGATTGGCAATGGAAAGTGGTAATCGGGAATTAGATTTGCATCCCAATTGTGTGAATTCTGTCTGCCATAGAGTCTTGCGATCAAGAGAATGAAATGCACACTCTGAGGTTTGTTTAGAAAAAGAACCAAGAATTCATTTTCAGCAAAATCGGATTGTCGAAAAAGGATGCACGTGCCAACGGTGTAAAATCTAAATGTAGGTACAGTGACGTTAACCAAGCGTTGTATTCATTAACGTTTCTACATTACATTAACTGACCTTAGGTAAAACACTTCTTGCATTGCATTGAAAAATAAAACAAATGTGGCCATTAAAAAACATATACTTTCTAATGCCTCTGAGTATACATTGTTCTTAGTTGTTTACTGGTACCACGCTGCATCAACTTTTATGACTTTAAGGTAAATGGATAAGCACGTTCCACCAGTTTTGACAAACGATGACTTGTATTCTACATTCCTTTCAACTTTATCTAATTCGTATCAAGGCGATGGAAGGACGATAATTGAAGGAAGTCGAATGAATCGCCGCACAGTAATGAGCCGTTATCCGCCATCAGCGGAACTCCAACCCTAGACCTCGTGACCCGAAGTCGGGAGTACTAACAACTCGGCAATGCGGACGTCTCCCATTTCGACAAGGGAGACAACGTTTGCAATCCTTTTTGACTTTTATTTTACTCTACTATAGCTGGTGATGTGCCGTGTAGCTGCCGTAAAAAGTCTACCCGTACATCATCACAGTTCAGGTTAATATATTTTGTTTCCTTTGGGATCATTGAGCCCATCCTGGTTATTTTGAAAATCGAATACCGCTTAAGCCGGTGCTACAGTGTGTATGCAGCCTCGCGAACTACAACGTTGCATATGAAGAGAGTCAATGAAACCGAGTCTCCAATTTTCGTGATTTTGTGTGTTCTTTGTTTCCAAAATCAATTTTTGTCTTTTATTCTCTCTTTGCATTCTCGTTCAACAATCTAATTTTGGAAAAGGGTCTAAAAAAGGAACAAAAATCACTACCCTTTCTTTTTCAGAAGGGAACAAAATTCTGATACTATGCCCTTAGAAACATAAGGCACATGAAAGAACGGAAATTGGAGACTCGGTTTCATTGAGGCTTTTTCATGGCCGCATTGTAGTTTACAGGTCTACCTATACCCCTAGTGCCAGCTGAAGGGGATCTCAACTTTTCCAGATATCAGAATGGGCTCAAGGACTCCAAGGATAAAAAAAAAAAAAAAGATTTGGACAAAGTTGTTACTCATGAAAATGTATCGATTCCGCTTAAACGTTATTCATATTGATTAATTTTTCTACGTCAAATGGTACAGACTGGTTCATACCTCAAGTGATTGATTAACGATAAACACTCCAGATAACACTCCAATATACTTTTCAATAAAAAAATGGGGACAATCTGCATGAAAGGTCAAATCCTGTTTTCTAAAACATATATGGCCAATTCCTCGTCTGCTGAATTAGCCTAGAGAGTGGTAAAGGTTAACCGATATATTAATTGAGAACACAAAAATACAATCTAAAACTTGAATACTATCTAGAATACAATGCATGAACAGCAATTTTAAAAATCAAAGCACATCAAAAAAAAAGGAAAGAAAAAAGAAACGTATAATATAGCTTTTAAATAATAATCGTAACTGATCTCATAGTCATTCTAGCTCAGAGGATTTGGAATCTTCAGTTTTCAGGTACAGTACACACACATAAAATGTAATCTATTTTATACATTTTACCACTTTACTCATAATTCAATATTTCTGCCAGAGGCCTTTATCAAGAAAAATATGTTTTTTAATGTAAACTGCATTTTCACAGTGTCACCATATTGAAATTGTATACAACAGTGACACGACGTCGTTACTAACGTTAAGCCATGATGTAACAACGTTTTTCCCGCCAAAACGTCACTGCGACATTATAAGCCACTCCTACGTAGAACCACACTCCTGGGAAGCACAAGATGAGCCCGCACACCACACAGTCCGATTAGTGCATCCACTGTGTGCTGAAAGAAGGCACTAAATTATGCATAAATTATCAGGAAGCTAATATTAAATGTGGAAAACAAATGTTTTACACCGCACGTAAAAATAACAATCCATTTAAAAATCTGCAGCTATTGTGTTCTGTGCGATTAAACCTTGCTATGCTGACTAAATATGCGACGCCAACTTCTAATTGTTAGCCAGTCAGAATGCTTGATTCAGGTTGATGATACAAAATCACATAAGTAGTATAGGGTGGCACTAAGCGTACAGTGTACCCACAGTGCCACCCTATACTACTCACATACTTTACGGCAAACAGTGCAGATCAAGATCAGTTGGCTTTATCAGAAGCCAACTGATCTGAATCTACACTATTTACAAAGGCAAGGCATATCCGGGTTCAGCAAGACCATGGTTAAAGTAAAGGGATGTAACTGTTAGATTCTATACAATTTTTGATAAGGGAGACACATTTTCTGACCTTCTGTTGGCTTTTTTGTCTACCAAAGAAAGCATATTCTTTCTTTGTAGAGTAGACCCCTTTTTCAGAAGGGAGCTGTAGCAATTTTGACAGGAGGTTTCTCCCTTGAAAATGTACTAATTGCAGCCAATGTTTACCCAATAAAATCTAGCAGATTCAGATTCATATTGGCCTCCTCGGAATAGGCAGGAAATCTTGCTCCGTCCATAATTGGTGCTAATGTACTGCCTGCTGCCAGTGTATGGGACTGCCCACCTATTACCTCTTTGCATTCTGGACATTCTCCTAGTTCGGTAGCACCGCCACATTCGCCAATAGCATACACATGGCCTGCGAATATAGAAAACATGATCATTTCAGGAACAAGCTTTCAAATAGTTTAATATATATACTGAAAGGAAAAAGAAACGCAGGGTAAATTTTATTCCTATTTCATTTAAGTTTGAAAAAGTTTGTTAAATATTTTACTATGATTACAAAACGGTACATGTATGGAACAAAAGTTCCAAATTTCATTGTTTTGTGATCAACAAGTCTCGAGTTATTGAAGTTCATTGGTAGCTACCCCCCAAATCTTGAAATCAAAATCAAACTGAAAATCAATATCGGGTGTGCCCCACTCTTGCTGCCGTTGCTGAACTAATTCTCCTTTGGATAGAATTAACCAAAGCATTGACAGTTCGCATCGGGATGTTATTCCATTCATCGATCAACGCATTCCTTAGTTGTGCGAGAGTTGCGGGGGGATTTCGGCGCTTCCTAACCCTTCTGTCCAGCTCATCCCACATGTGCTCTATTGGGGTCAAATCTGGACTGTACGGTGGCCATGCTAGTGGTGCGATGTTATTGTTTGCCAGAAAATCCTGACAAACTCGGGCAACATGTGGTCGGGCATTGTCCTGCTGCAGAATCAGATTACGTTGTTGCACAAGCGGGACTGCAACTGGACGCAAGATCTAATCCCTATACCTTACTGCGGTCATATTGCCCGCAACAATAATCAACTTTGATTTTATCCCGTGAGCAATGCCTCCCCAGACCATAACGGAGCCACCCCCAAACCGATCCCGTTCGACAACACAGGCGTCGGCAAAGCGTTCTCCGCGACGTCGGTACACCAAACGTCGACCAGCTGCGCGATAGAGAGTGAACCTAGACTCGTCCTTAAAAAGAACTCTCCACTGCCTCATCGGAAATAGCCTTGGCGCATGCGCCGTCAACCACGCCATACGACGCAACCTACGTGCCTGGGTCAGAGGCAGACCAATGTATGGACGACGAGCTCGAAGACCAATCTCACGCAATCAACTTCCAACAGTCTTCGGAGAAATTTGTCGATTATGCGTACCAACTGTATTAAGGGCAGTTTCGGTAGCAGTGAGATGAAGATTCCGCAAATGTACCAGACGGATTGTCCTGTCTTGACGTCGCGACGTCACGCGTGGACGCCCAGACCGCGGTCGGTCTGCTAAATACCCTGTCTTCCTTAAACGTCTAACAAGACGTTCAATTGTTGAGACGTTAACCCCAAAATGATTGGCAACTTGCTGTTGCCTCTGACCCTGCATCAACAACGCAATTGCCCTACCCCTCTGAACATCAGTCAATCGTACCATGATTGAAAAAAGTTCAAAGTAGCGTACAAATGAAAAGAAAAATCGGTAAAAGAATCGAAGAGCGTTGTGTATCGTTGAAGTGTACCAAATGGTGTGAGGAAATCTTGTGCTGAAGGTTTAAACATGCTTGTTTTGCACGAAATTTTGGCTTTCTCTATTGTCCGTGCAATGCACTGTGTAGTGCACGGTTGAATGATTTCACACACTGGGTAGATAGCACATTGAGCAAAGACTCGTATACCCGCGGTTCACATTCACAGGACAATCTGTAAAAGTGTATGGCTATAGTAAACACCGTAAAAAATGGTTAAAATAAGAAGGAAAAAATTCTACCCTGCGTTTCTTTTTCCTTTCAGTATATATTAGAGATTTAGAGATATAAAAGTGCTTTATTTTGAAGATACAAAATATGAACAACGAACCTCCTTTAGATGACTTGATAAATATATATGGAAGATATTCTGCGTTTTCGAAAAGGAGAAAATTAGAGCGACCACGTCCCTACTCAACAAGAGTCCTTTTATGACAAGAAAGCCCCTCCATTCCGCTCCTGGTAGCAAATCCTTTCCTTTAAGAGTGGACCCTCTTTATAAGGGCTCTACTTTAAACGGGCTCTACCTTAAAAAGAAAGTAGTGGCTCCCAAGGGGGCCAGATTGGTTCATTTCTAAGAAGACGATTTTTCATAAGATTGGCTGCAAAGCAATTCTGACAGAATTGAAAGTGTATCAATTCCCCTGTAACAGCAGCTTTTTAACAAAAGGTCCAGGACTTCACTATAAGATTCCAGACTATAAATGGAATATGCTGATTATTTTGAGCACTGCGAATATTTCCGCCAATACTTTTTGTTGAGTCTGCTATTTTCCAAAATTCTGCGAAATCGGTTCCGCTTAACGTGCTGCCAGGTACGTGAGGAATATTCTAGTTTTCAATTTTCCGCCAGGAACAGACTCACCGAATCGAGTTGGGCTACTTCTTTTACATTTTAGCCGCAAAAAAGCGAAAACGTGTCATCAGGCATATGCGGACAGCGAAGGCCCAGACCGCTGTCCGCCAACAGGGTCACTGGACACTATAAATTGTATACATGGAGAGCAACTGCCAGGATGAGATTTTTTTCGCTTGCGTGGGATGAACCAGAATCTGTGCATTTTGTGCATGCTCGAAGACACCTTTTTCTATATTTCAAAAAGCGCCCCTTTCAGAGACTATTCTGTACATCGTGGATCGAATGCTAACCTGCTCTTGGTGTTACTGCCATGCGTGTAGGCCAAGGAAGCCCGCTGTCAATACTTCATCGCGGGCGTCATTTTTATTTCAGATCGACAAGAATTATCAAACGATATCTTATAATGACCGCACCAAGCGAAAAGGCGTCTTCAGACATATGGCAAAGGCCCAGACCAGCATTCGCATTCGCGCAGTCTGATCAGGGCCTTACCTCTCGGATAACAGAATCATTGGATACCACAAATACATGAATAAAGTGCAAAAGCCCGGTTCATATGCGAAGGAAGATCCGAGTCTGTGCATTTTGCGTATGTCTGAAGACATTTCTTCGCTTGATGCGACCCACAATGAATTCTAGTTTATACAACTTTTAAGTTTACTGCTATCGAAAAAAACAAAAAGAAAGAAAAGAAAACACACACACATATACACACATACACATTCATGACTGATTCATTACCAATCGATGCACGTTATTAGTTAATCATTTAAGAAGCGAAGGCAATTTTTAACGTTCATTGAAGTATGATTAAAATTGGGTCAGGGGCAAAGTAATTGCAACGCCTGAAGGGTTCGTTTAATCTTTGTTCGACACCCAATGTTGTTCATACTTTAATGAGCGTTAAATAGATTGCCTTAATTACTTACGAGTATATTTATATATACTGAAAGGAAAAAGAAACGCAGGGTTGAGTTTTTTCCTTCTTATTTTAACCATTTTTTACGGTGTTTACTATAGTCATACACCTTTACAGATTGTCCTGTGAATGTGAACCGCGGGTATACGAGTCTTTGCTCGATGTGCTATCTACCCAGTGTGTGAAATCATTCAACCGTGCACTACACAGTGCATTGCACGGACAATAGGGAAAGCCAAAATTTCGTGCAAAACAAGCATGTTTAAACCTTCAGCACAAGATTTCCTCACACCATTTGGTACACTTCAACGATACACAACGCTCTTCGATTCTTTTACCGATTTTTCATTTTTACGCTACTTTGAACTTTTTTTTCAATCATGGTACGATTGACTGATGTTCAGAGGGGTTGGGCAATTGCGTTGCTGATGCAGGGTCAGAGGCAACAGCAAGTTGCCAATCATTTTGGGGTTAACGTCTCAACAATTGAACGTCTTGTTAGACGTTTAAGGGAGACAGGGCATTTAGCAGACCGACCGCGGTCTGGGCGTCGCGACGTCAAGACAGGACAATCCGTCTGGCACATTTGCGGAATCTTCATCTCACTGCTACCGAAACTGCCCTTAATACAGTAGGTACGCATAATCGATAAATTTCTCCGAAGACTGTTGGAAGTCGATTGCGTGAGATTGGTCTTCGAGCTCGTCGTCCATACGTTGGTCTGCCTCTGACCCAGGCACGTAGGTTGCGTCGTATGGCGTGGTTGACGGCGCATGCGCCCAGGGTATTTCCGAAGAGGCAGTGGAGACGAGTTCTTTTTAAGGACGAGTCTAGGTTCACTCTCTATCGCGCAGATGGTCGACGTCGTGTGTACCGACGTCGCGGAGAACGCTTTGCCGACGCCTGTGTTGTCGAACGGGATCGGTTTGGGGGTGGCTCCGTTATGGTCTGGGGAGGCATTGCTCACGGGATAAAATCAAAGTTGATTATTGTTGCGGGCAATATGACCGCAGTAAGGTATAGGGATGAGATCTTGCGTCCTGTTGCAGTCCCGCTTGTGCAACAACGTAATCTGATTCTGCAGCAGGACAATGCCCGACCACATGTTGCCCGAGTTTGTCAGGATTTCCTGGCAAACAATAACATCGCACCACTAGCATGGCCACCGTACAGTCCAGATTTGACCCCAATAGAGCACATGTGGGATGAGCTGGACAGAAGGGTTAGGAAGCGCCGAAATCCTCCCCCCCCCCCCCACACACACACACAACTCTCGCACAACTAAGGAATGCGTTGATCGATGAATAGAATAACATCCCGATGCGAACTGTCAATGCTTTGGTTAACTCTATCCAAAGGAGAATTAGGGCAACAACGGCAGCAAGAGGGGAGCACACCCGATATTGATTTTCAGTTTGATTTTGATTTCAAGATCTACGGGGTAGCTACCAATGAACTTCAATAACTCGAGACTTGTTGATCACAAAACAATGAAATTTGGAACTTTTGTTCCATACATGTACCGTTTTGTAATCATAGTAAAATATTTAACAAACTTTTTCAAACTTGAATGAAATTTAGGAATAAAATTTACCCTGCGTTTCTTTTTCCTTTCAGTATATTATTTTCAATCCACTGTTTGAAGAAGAAATCTGGCTTTAAATGGCTAAAATTGAAACAAGACAATTCCATGCACTTTTCCTATTAACGGTCGAACAGCTTCGTTGAGGTCATAACGTCGCCATCGTCCAATCATAATGGAGCGACCCCTTTATTCTGACGTCAATTAATGATCCTGTGACGTCGCGTCAGTGAATGTATATATTGTAGTAAGAACAATAGTACGTCCAAATAGTTCACTACATCGTATACGGCTTCTTTTTAAGTCTGTAAATGCACTGATAATGTGAATATGTAAAAAAACAAAAACCAAAAAAAAAAAAAACAAACAAAAAAAAAAAAAAAAGAAAAAGAAAAAACAGCTCAGCAAAGCCTGTAACTTCAATGGCAAGAATGCATCTTTGGATCTAGTAAAGTATACCGTTCAGCAGTTTTATGCCTTTACCAGACGGTTTTCATAATGAGTTTACCAGACAGAGTGTGCATAACACAAACACGCACAACAGAGAGAGAGAGAGAGAGAGAGAGAGAGAGAGATTTGGCAAAGGAGTTTTGAATGAGTCTCATTACGAAAACATGCCTATTCAAATATCTGAAACTTTTACCATCGAAAAATGAAAATTTATAGATAAAAAATTCTGATATTTTCATATTTCTGCTTAAAACATAGACTGTGCGCACTCGTTAGAGCCGCATCGCCGAGGCAGTTATAACGAGTACCCACAATCTATGTTTTCTTAGCAGAAATAAGAAGAAAAAAAACTAGAGATGTCAGAGGATCTAACTATAGCCCCGCTGCAGCTCTTTCAAAGGAAAAATACATAGTGTTGAAATAATTGTAAATTCATCATTACCTGATAACACCAATATAGGACATGGTAACATGGTATTGTAAAACCTATCAAGGGATTTTAATCCATGAGTTATGAGCCCTTAGTCCTTATATCCGACCATTTATTATTTACAAGATACATCAACCCACTTTCTATGCTTGTACCACTTTTTCAAAGCCCTAAAGTGGGTTATAAGTTTCATCGAAGTAGGACCACAGACATAGAAGTTATTGAGCAAAATGCATTTTATTTTTTTGAAAACCTACCAAGGGATATACCTCCAAGAGTTATAGAACCTTAGCTACTATTCGGGTATACACGATACAGCCAGTCATTTTCCATGCTGCCACAAACTTTCAGCTTTCTAGCTATCATAGTTCCTGAGAAATCTGTTACGAAATTTTTCACGAATGGCAAAATTTGAAAACCTATTAACGGACCTAACTCCAAGAGTTATAGGCCCTAGGCCACCATTCTGCCATTACACCTTCCTTGCCGAGACCAAGTTAGGTATGTTTCATCGAAGCAAGACCAGAATCGTAAAAGTTATTCAGCACAACGCATTTTATTTTATTTTATTTATTTATTTATTTATTGAAAACCTATCAAGGGACATAACTCCAAGAGTTATAGAAATTGGCCCCTATTCCGGTATACACAATATATCCTGTCATTGTCCATGTTTATAGGCGCTTTCAGGCTTTAATAGTTCCTGAGAAATCGGTTACGAAAATTTTTAAGAATGACAAAATTTCAAAACCTATCAAGGGACATAAGTCCAAGAGTTATGGGCCCATAGCCACCATTCTGCCACTACACCTTCCTTACCTTAGAGACCGAGTGTGCTGTAAGGTTCATTGACGTAGGACCACAAACATCAAAGTGAATAAGCAAATGCATTTTAAATTATGTAAACTCACCAATGGACATAACTCTAAGAGTTATGGGTCCTAAGCCACTGTTCCGCAATTACACTTTACTTACCTTAGAAACCAAGTGTAGTATAAGTTTCAGTAAAGTAGGACCACAAACATAAAATTTATTCAGCAGTCACGGAATGACGGAAGGACATGGAAACTTCAGTAAAGCCCCACTTTTTCAAAGCGGGGCTATACCACTTGATACCCCTGTAAACCACAGTTTTACTATACAACAGTTGGGTTAAAGGGGTCAAAATTATATACGCATGTTTTCGTGATGTGTCCGTACTTCACTGTTATTGTCTGATTGGTATTTTCCGGCTCTTTGTGATCATTTGACCCATTCCGAGAGTTTTGAAAATGTTCACGAGGGTCACTGATGAAACCTTCTTGGCCGAGGCAAGATAGTCTGGGTAGTAAATTGGCACTTCAGCTCTCTCACTCTCTCTCTCTTTCTATCTCTCTGTTCATTTTCTCAAGTTATTCCTTTTTCGCTTTTATAACTGGTGAAAGCACTGCAGTAGACCAGAGATTCGAACCTTTTAACACCTATAGGGACTTCTTGGCAGACGATATCAGGTCACTACTAAAATACTCAGGTCAAATACATTTGATAAATGACCTGCTTTGCTTTGTGAAAATGTGCCTTCGGGGTTGAAGTGGCAAGATAAGGCCAGCCCAGCCTGCACATGCAGCCTGATCAGAACTTCCGCAGTACACTAACAGAAACATACACATCAATCTTAGCACAAACACAGCGTCATAACGCCATGTGACGTGCCGGCGACGTCTGACACATCCATCTTAGCACAAAACACTGCGTCATAACGTCATGTGACGTGCCGGCGACGTCTGACAGGCCGAAATGTAGCCTTTCACTGTTTACATGCACCGTAGACCACTTTTTTCTACATTGCATGGTTAAATGTGTATGTACCTACATGTACGCAGTCTTAGCAGAATCGTTGCTGGTCAACAGATGCGTTCTGTTAGACCCCACGTGGTACTTATAACCAAACTGTGTAGATCTTCAGACTGCCGGTTTTTCCTGTCTTCCAGGAATGAGGGAATTAAAAAAAATACTGCTACCCAACTAATGTCATCATAGTGAAGGTTATACATTTAGGTTCTTTATGAGCAATGAGCCCATTTGGAATAATTTTAAAATTGAATATTGCTTAAACCTGCGCTAGGAACTTCGAGTAGTGTTGCAAATTACGTTACTTGTCATGATCATACTCAAACAAACTGTCTGCTATTTTCGCTTTCATTAGTGTCTTCTTTGCTGTTGAATGATCCATAAACTTTTCCGTATCTTATTTAGCTTTTAATGTCTTGCGGAAATATACTGCACTTTTTCCTTAATTTTATTGTGTGCCTTAAGACGCGATGAAGGACAGAATACGAATCAGTCAAGCGATGAAGCCGGATCTGAAAACTATTTCGGTGAATATTTTAGATGAGATAAACATTTGGTCAAAAGTTTACGCATAAAATATCTGATATTTAGCGGTTCAGCAATATCTGCATTAGTTGAATGCAGTCATTTACTAAGAAGACTGCTCGCTAATAATAATAGTAGTTCGTCTGTCATTACCGCCAATGACCACTCTTAATCACATGCGAGAAATGCTACTGTTTGTGCGTTCTAAGATGGCTGATTAGACCAATTCTAGCTCTAAACTGTCTGTTGCAGATGGAACAACAGAGGGCAGAGCAAGACAGCTCTGTTGGTGATATCTTAGCTCTGGCTTTGCCTCGGCTTCGCTGATTCTTTTTGTCTCATATTCACTAGCACCGCTTCTGATGAGGCCTCGCCACTTTGCTCGGTCCTTTGCAATTTGTTCCCATGACTCTTTTGGTATATTGAAATCTTTGAGGGAGGTTTTGAGGGTGTCTTTGTATCACTTCTTCTGACCACAATGGGAGCGTTTGCCCATTTCTAGTTCTTCATAGAGGATTTTCTTAGGCAGACATTCCTCAGGCATCCTGGTAACATGGCCTGCCCACCTTAACTGTGCCAGTTTCAGAAGAGTATGTACTCTGCATCCTTGCCCTTTTCAGGACTTCTGTGCCTTGAATTCTGTCTTGCCACTTAATCTTTAAGAGCTTTCTAAGGCAGCTTGTATGGAAGTGGTTCAGCATTTTGGCGTGCAGTTGGTAAATTGTCCACGTTTCGCATACATACAATAGTGCTGGCAGCTTTTTAGACTTTCAGCTTTCTGTCAAGCCTGATTCCACTTCGATGCCAAACACTATCACGTAATCAGCCAAATGCTGCACTAGCTTTGGCAACCCTGGCATTGACTTCATCATCAATATGCACGACTCTGGACAATGTGCTTCCAAGGTAGGTGAACTTGTCTACCACTTGCAATCTTTGACCTTTTACTGTAATGGGGGGCTCCTTGTAAAGCTTACCAAGCGCTGGTTGATAAACCACCTCGGTTTTTTTATGCTGATTGTGAGGTCATAGCTGTTACAGGAGGCAGATACTTGATCAGCACCTTTTTGCATCTTCTCGTCCTTTGGAGCACCCTTTGCCATGTCATCAGCAGTAAGGAACTCGTCCAGCACTTCTGTCTGCACCTTGAATTTGGCTTGCAACCTTCTTAGGTTGAAAAGCTTCCCTTCAAAGCGATACCTAATAGGTATACCATTGTCACCATCCTGGAAAGCAGCTGTGAGCATGGCAGAGAACATCATGCTGAACAGAGTTGGGACTAGTACACAGCCTTGCTTGACATCATTTGTCACAGGGAATGGATCAGAAATCTCACCATCATTTTGGACCCGTGCAAGCATACCATCGTGGAACTATCTCACCATTGCTATGAACTTGGTCGGACAGCCAAACTTAGCCATAATTTTCCAAAGACCCTCACGACTGACTGTATCAAATTCTTTGGTAAGATCAACAAAGGTCATGTAGAGGTCCATGTTCTGTTCATGGCATTTCCCTTGAAGCTGCCTTGCTGTGAAGATCATGTCAATTGTTCCTCTGTCCTTTCTGAATACACACTGGCGTTCTGGTAGAAGCCATGACTGTTTAAGGTGTTCATTCAGTCTGTTAAGTGGAACCCTTGCAAGGACCTTTCCAGCAACTGACAATAAAAAGATGCCACGATGGTTATCATACAACTGAGGATTTCCTTTCCGTATAAATAGATGGATAATTGACGCATCCTTGAATTCTTGAGGGATGGCTTCTTTTCTCCACATAATGTGAAATAACTGTGTCATTTTCTTTGCAATTGGAGTTCCTCCTGCTTCTTAGATCTCAGCAGGTATTGCATCTGATCCTTGAGCCTTGCCAGATGACAGATTTTATTGCTTTCACTGTTTCAGCGACAGTTGAGAACTCATCAAGCAGAAGATTACATTCCACCTGTTGTAGTATGTTGATAGCGTCATCATTGATAGATGATGGCCGATTAAGTACACTATCAAAGTGCTCAGCCCATCTTTTCAGATAGCCTCTTTGTCAGTCAGAAGACTAGTTCAATCTGCACTGAGAAGAGGGGTGGTTCCTGAGCTCTGGGGACCATAAACTGTCTTTAGTGCATCAAAGAACTTCTTCATATCCTTTCTATCTGCAAAAGACTGGATTTCATCAGCCTTACTGCTCAGCCAGGAGTCTTGCATAAAAAAGGTAAGAGAAAAGCCCAGGGAGCGCCACAATCACAAACCGCAGCCTCTCCCAGACACCAAGAGGAAGAGGAAACCGACTAATCCAAACAAGCACACAATCACAATCACAAATCGCAGCCCTTCCCAGACATCAAGAAGAAGAGGACAAATCCAAACAAGCACAAACCAAACAAACGTACGAAAAGCACCAAGATCAGCCCTCCCCTCCCCAAGCGAGGCAATCGCAACGCCAAAAGGACCGAAAAACACAAGAACAAAATGACACAAGGTAAGACAAAAAAGTCGCCTCGTAGAATAAACCACAAAGTAACAAAAAGTAAGACTAACACCGGGACCATCGCCTTAGAACGGTCAGTATAGTAAACCTACGGGGGTTTAAAGCACTTTCACAGCTTCACCCTGGGTCCCGATGTTACTCTTAATACAGAAATACATAAAAAGTCGGTTTGCATGAAGGCTCCCAACTCAGTCAATGCATCAAAGCGAAAACATAAAAATAAAATTAATCACTATAATAAACAAAGACGAGTACTCAAGGCTAATTCTACTGTATGCCAGAGTAAATGAAAACCAATAGTTGAACCACGGCCGGCCAAGCCAAAACATATCGTCAAGCCCCAACCCACTGTTTATAGTTTTACGAAGAGACCGTCATTGAGTATGAGGCCCGAACCGCCGTCGTGCAATTAAAGAATGAAGCATAGCCATCATCAATGATTGGGTTGACAAAATCTCTGAGCCTAGTCTGTACTGTCTTGCATATTTTTGAATATGCCGCGTTATTGGATACGAAGCTGATATTCCTAAGGTATGCATTGTGTTTTGGTGTTTCTCTTCAAGGAGTCCCTGGATTTCTTCGTCATTCTCGTCAAACCAGTCTTGGTGTCTGCGAGATACTGATCCTAGGGAATCAATTGCTGAAGAGTGGACGGTGTCTCTGAAGACTGTCCAGTTCTCATCTGCATCATCTGAACGGAGTTCCATTGCATCTAATCGGCTGCAGATATCATTGATGAAGGCTTGCCTCTTATTGTCTTGTTTCAGCTTGGAGACATCCAGTCTCTTTGCCACTTTCTTGCCTTGTGGTTGCCGTGCAAGCTGAATGCGCAGGTTCAGTTTGCTGACAACAAGCCTGTGATCTGTCCAGCAGTCTGCACCACACAAAGTCTTTGTCACTCTGACATCCTGTCTGTCCTTCCTTCGTACTATGACATAATCAATGAGATGCCAGTGTTTGGAGCGAGGATGCATTCATGACGTCTTTTTGTTGCGAGTTGGCAGACGGAAGACAGTGTTAGTGATCAGCAGTTCATGCTCTGCACACTTCTTCAAAAGGAGGAGGACATTGCTGTTGCACTTTCCTGTTCCTTCAGTCCCAATCTCTCCTTCCCAGGTTTGGTGGTCTGTGCCCACACTAGCATTGAAGTCCCCCAGGAGGATGAGTTTGTCTGTCCGGGGTGTAGCAGAAATCACAGAATTCAGATCATTATAGAACTTGTCTTTCACATCATCTGGGTTGGTCATTGTGGGTGCATAGGCACTTACAATAGTTGCATGCCTATTACCATATAAGGGAAGTCGCAGCGTCATCAGGCGGTCATTTATGCCTTTGGGAAGTCCCGAGAGCTTGCTGACAAGGTGTAATTTTACGGCGAAACCTACTCCTGCTTCACGCCGCTCTTCTTTCTTGCGTCCATTCCAGAAGAAAGTTTAGCCAGCTTATTTTAATAGCCCTTCCTATGCAAGGCGAGTTTCACTCAAAGCTGCAATCTCGACTTTGTACCGATCAAGTTCTCTACCAACTAGAGCTATTCTACGCTGTGGTCTATCTGAGCCAGCACTGTCCATCAAGGTGCGCACATTCCATGCCCCAATCGTCAAAGGTATCACCTTTATCTTCTTCTTTCTTGCTCGACCGCTAAGTGGGATCCCCGCTGATCGCGGTTAATCAGCCAGGGTTTTGAAGCAGGCAATTGTTAAGGGCACCTTTTCTAGCCCCTTCACCATGCTAAGGGGTCGAGCAGTGCGATCCTAAAAATGTCTGCTCAGTCACTATGTTCGGCTGCCGATTTCCCCATACTGCTTCATTTTTCAGGAAAGCGACCATATAGAACCAAGCCGCCTGTGTGCAGGTCCGCAACTACAGCTTCCAATGTTTCCTCACCTACTGCTTCGTCACTCGCCCATCGACACAGGGCTTTTGTGTGGCTTGCTTTTGTGTGTTTGCTGTTGCTGTGTGTATATGATTAAGATGGCATGCGCTGTGAATTGGATTATAGTGAGGTAGAGGTGCGCAAAGTCAACCTCACTCTCTCGTCCAGACCTAGCTGGATCCAGAGACAAGATAGTGTCAAGACATCTGGAGCTAAGCGCGGATGCAGTGGATGACGATGACTTCTGCGAACCGAATGTTTATGTATTTTTGTATTAAGAGTAGCATCGGGACCCAGGGTGAAGTTGGCTAGCTATAAAAGTGCTTTAACCCCCCCCCCCCCCCCGCACCCCCCCCACGCCACGGTGGTTTCCTCTACTGACCGTTCTTTGGCCTCGGTGTTAGTTCTTACTCTTTGTTGCTTTGTGGTTTATTCTACGAGGCGATTTTTTTATGTCTTGTGTCATTTTGTTCTTGTGTTTTTCAGTCCTTTTAGCATTGCGATTATCTCGCTTGCGAAAGAGAGCTAATCTTAGTGCTTTTCGTACGTTTGTTCGATTTGTGCTTGATGTCTGGGAAGGGCTGCGATTTGTGATTGTGGACTTTTCTCTTAACATTTTCTGTTGTGTCTTGTCATGCTCTTCATGCTCCACAACATGCTGCTGCATCGCCGTTTGGGCCGTTGAATCAGAGAAATGATTTCTTCCGCCCCAGCTACCGAAGCAGACTTTACATAGCTGGAACAGGCAAATCCAGATATGCAGAGTTTTGTTTGGAGTTGCCTTCTCCTAGATGGATTGCCGACCAGGGCTTGAAGGCTCCATCTGCCCTGGATATTGCTATACAGAAACAGTAACTCAAGTGTCTTATGTAGTTCCTCTTATACTGTTGCTAGGAACAATTGAAAAGTTGCGGCCACTGCACAACTTGTAATTATAAACAATTTAAAATGTATCAACAGTCATAATTCTGTCTAATCTATATAGTTTGCCAACAAGCTTCCCGTTCTATTATTAGTACGGACTCTAGTACTCAATTTTTGCTAACCCTAGAATCGGAAGGATATACTATTTATTTCGATATAAGAAGAAAACCTGGACATGGCTGTACATAAAACAACTGTATAGCAGGTATGCATTCATTGTATTTCGCGAAAACGCATGTTTCTATGGAGGCCCAGTTGATACTTAACACATTATAAGTTTACAAACCACCTTGTGTATTTAGGCTGAAACATAGAAAAAGAAAGGATAAAATGCTCAAAAGAGAAAGCAGTATATTTATTTTCTCATGTATATATGTAAACATGACATCATTAGTGACACCCGGTTGTTTTTCGCATGGGACAATACTCCGTTTTCCTGTCTGACATCAATTTTTACATTTCGCATGCAAACTGCGTTTCAAATAAACCATCTACCGTTTTCTATAGCCTTTATTAAAAGGTATACAAAAATGTTTGATTTTTCGTCCAATATGGTCGCTACAATAAACCTATAAGAAAACGTTTGACTGCAAATTTTATGACACCATTTTAAATGACACATTTTAAATTTTACCAGACATTTTTTTGGCATTTGTGCTCACGGATTTTTAATAAAAGTATTCACATATAGAGCACTGTATTGTACTTACGTAAGTCTTAAGCATGCATGTTTAGGGGAATCGCCGCGCATTTCTTCATGTCTATAATTTCCAAACCTTTGTTGACGAACTATACTGGGTAAGAACGTATTTAACCGAAACATAATAATTGATGAAATTTTCGCACACTTAAATGTTCATCAAAATTCCATAAAATACATGTCATTTTATAAAACGCGATAAGAATTTTAAATAATCAGTGACTAATCAGCTCACTACAAGTCTCAAGGATATTAAGACTAAACTGGTGTCAACACTTACGAAGTTCAGCGGGAGGCATCAGGACCTTGTCAATCCATACAATGTGGCTATGCCCAGAACAGAAATGCCACAGTCATGATGCAAAATAAAAGTAAAAAACATTGGCCTTTGGAAATAAAGAATACACTACAGATAAGAGAATGGGAGCCTTCCCGAGGCACTAAAAGAAGGAGATTTGAAACAAAATATGACGAAACAAACTCCACATATGAATTCACCGGCCTACAAACAAAGAATAACTGCACAGCGGAACCGCCTTGGATCGATAAGTAACAACATGTCTGGGAGCTTACACTCGTTTTAGTCGCAAAATCTCACCCTAAATTCTGATCCAGCTCCGAATTACAAATATATGATCGGTCCGCACATCAGTCATCTACTTTATCTGAGAAACATTACAGCGAGACAAAAATAAAATAAAATCCATTGTATTGAAACACTGCAAAGGACTCAATGGCGATCTGAAGCCAGAACGCAACAGAAGCACAAACACAGCACGCTTGTGTTAAGTATTCAAACAACGAAGTTCTTGAAAAATTAAAATGACGATTTTATTTGTATCATTTACTGAGCAAGAATTTCGTGGAAACTTATATATAACTAGTAATGGTGTTTTCTGAGAAAACAGATGTCTGCCTATGGCGAATTTTCATTTTTTTTTTCTATTGCTATGACCTTGAAAATTAGATCAAGGTAATTAACATCAAATTGGTTCTTTGTTGTGCCCGTTTAGTATACCAGTGAAAATTTGGTAAGAATCAAGCCACTGGTTCATTAGACATTGTGCAGACAAGAAACTGCTACGCTGACGCCAACGGGATCCACAACAAAATCAATATGTCCTGTTGGCTGGGGGACATAATTTGTTATCAATACCTTTAGCAGACACAGATATAGATAAATTCTAAAATCAGTCACCAATGAGAGCATTGAGCACAAACGCAGGAATGAAAATAGCTGAAGTATGTTTAATTGAAACGATACCATTGGCAGTGGATAATGTTTATAGATTCTTTTATTGCTACTCGAGCACTTCTTTCATTTACTCACTGGTAGTCCTTTTTCTTAAACTGCTTACAGAAAGTCGCCATTTACCAACAATTATATTTTAATACAGTGGCACATTAGCATTCTCCTAAAACAAAGTTTCAGGTTTGCAGTAGTTATATGTTAAACTGAAATTGTTACCATTGAGAATTTGATTTTAACCCTTAAACTGCCAGTCACAATAATTGCCGTCTGCTTTGTCATCTGCTTGCTATTTTAAGTCATTTTTACAAACAGTGTGGACCCTGATCTGACTGCTCCTCACACTGTTTTGCCTGTATGGAAAAATAGGTTTGAAAAGTTTGCAAGAATATTCAGCAGACAACATAAACAGACGGCATTTTCAGTGCAAGTTTTCTTGGCATTTTAAGGGTTAAGAAGGATTTTTAGGTTTGCTGAAGACATCTTGAAATACTCATGGAGAGATATATGAAAGTAAGGTGCAGAAATGAAAAAAAATATATAAGACATTTGATTTTTCAGGGCATTGTCGAATTTTATTTCACCGTATGAACACCAAATCTAATATTTTCACGAGCAGCGATAGCCATGAGTGAAAGTTCAAGTTCAAGTGTTCATTAGTAAAAGTTCAAGTTTAAGTGTTCATGAGTGAAATAAAATTCCGTCCTACACTGAAACAATTCAAATGTTTTGTTTCTTTTACACCTTTATTCACAACCATTAAACTTCTTCGACACTAACGTCGGGAAATGAACTTTTTTCCTAGCCATTTCATATCAAGTTGACATTGTCTTACGCGCTCAGGGGCGTAAAAACGAGCTTTAGGGACCTGCCATACAGGTCGCCACCTGCGTAGCTGGTGGCGAAGCTTAAGCTCGTACTATAGGTATCGTGTGTCTCTCACTTGCTATGTAGAAGAATTCGCATGCGGCAGCTGACTGGTTTGCCAAATCTATAGCGGAGTGTATCGGCTTAATGTTGAACCCGAAAACCGACGCAAGCGATCTCATTGGCTGTAATGAATCGAATAGCCAATGAAATAGAAGAATACATTTTTTACGACATTGACACGGATGAATGCATGACTGATCTGCGTTTTAGCCGCCATATTTAATCTGTTACTTCTCTCACATTAAACAAAATTTTCGCGTATTTAAGTGTAAATACTGAAGTTTTGCCGTAAAAAATGGATTACATTCCTACAGCACATAACAGGAATTATGCATGGAGAAGAACTTATCGCTGACAACATGATAAAGGTAGGATATGCGGTGATTTCAGTTGACTGGCGATCAGCTGATCGTTCGCGGTATAGCTAAAAGGAGAAATCAAGTACTTTTTTTTTCTTTTTTTGACGAAATCAGCCTATAAAAGTAAATTTTCGGGGCACTTGCATAATTTCTTTTTTGCTATAAGACTAAATATTTATATATAACAGGTGAAAAAAAATTATGCCATTACCGGGGATTGACCCCGGGCCGTCCGCGTGACAGGCGGACACTTTACCACGTCGCTATAAAACCCAGTTTGTACCGCAAGTGTATCATATACCTATACCTGGTGACACACTAATGTGCATAATTTCATGGAAAAAAAAAGTTCGATGTTGTGCACTTTGCCTCGGACCTACCTTTAAACAGGTGTTGTCTGGTCCGCGACTTTGCATACCTGATAAAAAAAAGTGCATAAAATGCTTAAGCTCGTTTCATAGGTAACACCTATTTATTTCTTATTATTGGGTAAATAAACCTAGTTTTTTTTACTAAGAAAATGAGGCTAAATAAATCTGAAAGCAATACAACGCAAGTTACAGTAGGCGATAGTCCGCCTGATGTCGCGTGCAGGCGAAAGAGCAATACGTGACATCATCGGTTCTCACGCGGAACGTTAACCTTTTTTACCTAGTTTCAGATAAGTATACTACGTCTTAAACCTTTGAGCAATGTTTTTTTACCCTAAATAATTGAGGAATTGGATTTCAAGAAAAACGAGTAGTCATAGACAGTGAATATAAAAAATCGTGTTTTCACTGTTTGAAAGAGTGAAAGATCAAATTCGATTTCACTGAGAAATCTCAATATTTCACTGAAAAGCATAAAAGAAAAGCCTTTTATTTGAACGTTATTTTAAGTAACGCTTGTTAATCTGGGTCGTGGTGATACCTTTATTTTGTTACTAAAGTGAGTTGTGGTAAGATCAAACAAGCATAAAAATCTAACATACCACTAGAGCATTTATACCAGTGCCCCTGTGACAGTCCTATTGCCTCAACAATCTTAATCCGTTCGTCTTCTGTTATGCCAAGACCTTCGATATTGGCTACCTTCTTGATATGTTTTATCAGCTCTTGTGCTTGCCGGTTTATATCAGCAGAGAATGTTTTTTCTAATAATCGCTCAACGTCCTGTAGCTGTCTTTTCATCGCAGGCTCTAACTTGTGTCTATCAAATGACATTTGTACTTTAGTTAGTCCAAAGAGAGTCCGGCTTCTTTTCAGTTCTCTTTCAGCATCGGTTGTTTCTTGTTCGCTCAACAGATCCCTTTCTTCAACTAGCCAGTTATAGAAATGGCTAAATAGCTTCATCTCATTTGTCTTTATATTCGAAAAATATGGCGAGTGTATGCTATCCCAGTCTTTCTCTAACTCTTTTAGGCTTTTCATAATATTTATTTGATTTATTAAGGCAGTTAGAGCCTGTTCAGTTTTTGGAGTCTTCATACGGTTTTGTCGTCTCTTAAATATGAGCTTGTATTCACCACCACAATCTTGCAGAGCCCTCTTAACATCCCGTTCAAGGTCCTTTACTCGGTTTTGGTTTCCAAGTATTCTCCTCTTTACCGCCTCTATATCATTCAGGGTATTGTTTATGATTGTGCCATATCTATAACTCTTTCTAATTGGTGTTCTGCAATGTGGACATCTCTTCAGCTGAATTGCTGTGTTAGAATGCTCAGCTGTTTGATCCATCCACTGATCTAAAGCCTTGCTCTCAATGATATGCCTACAGTCATCAAGTAAAACGAACCTTGCATCCGGTTCATCTTCGTATCCAAAAACAATTGTTGTAACTTTCTCCTGGTCACAGACTCGGCAGTCAGTTGGGCATGGCTCTCCACATAAACCAATACAGATGTGACCACACGTTAAACGTTTCCTACAAGGTTCATTACATCTTTGCCGATCACATGGCTCGCTGCATAACTTTGTACATCTATGGTGCTCGCAGTTCCACTCACATGGCTCCATACACGGCGCACATGTCTCACCGCATTTACGCTTACACCGGCTGTGCTTGCAGCGGTTTTCACAGGGTCTCGTGCATGGAGGACAATTGTTACAGTTTGACAAGCAGGCATGACCACAGACAAGGGGACGATTACAATCATTCCTACACTGCTGATGTAAACGGCCTTGAAAACATGATCCACACGTACCACTGCAAATATGCTCACATTTTAGTACAGCACCGCACGGCTCAGGACAAAGTGAAGTATCTTTCTGATGACATTGTATTTTTCCAGTATGTCCACAAGGCCATCGATGAGTGACCAGAACTCTACAGCGAGTGGTGCATGCACTGCCACAAGACGACTGACACTTATGACCACAATCCAACGGGCGGCGACACTCTTCTTTACAAGTGAACTTCTCTGGACTCAGGTAGCAAGGAATTTGCTGCTTATGTTTACATTTCGGGACGATCTTCTCAATCAGTATTTCACACTCACCACACGCCTGATAACATCTTCTCTTACAGCGGTGGTTATTATCACAAATTACTCTACCACAGGGTTTTCTACACTCGTAATCTTTATGGTCTTGATCATTTACGTGGCAATACATACTACATACATGACCGCATTTTAGCCGGAACTCACACTTCTTGTTACAACCTCCTTCAGGCGCTTTATTAAAGTCTGCCGCTGTTTTAGCCATAATACCATCGTCATCCGGGTGATTTTGACAATAAAGTTGCAAAGCTTCTCCCTGAAGGCCTTTTCTCTTCATGTCGATTGTGATCTCTTTCCAAAGATTCGAGCAGTTAGCAAGTAGGTCAAAGTTTCCAATCACGAAAAACCCTTTCTTGGCTCTCGACAAAGCAACACATACTCTATTGTCAACTTTCAGAAACCCAATGTGACCATTTTCATTACTTCTGACCAGAGACAGCAGAATGATATCATTTTCTTCACCCTGGAAATTGTCAACAACTGTTACTCTGACACCTTCAAATTCTGTCTTTGGCATTTTGTTTCTCAAGCAAAACAACTGACCAGAATACATGGTCAGTACCGTTATCTGCGAGGGTTTGTAGCCTTGGTTCAACAGGTATCGGCATAGCCCGACCATATAGTCAGCTTCATAAACGTTTGAATGACTTCTTAAATCATCGTCGTGACTCTCTGTGAAGTTATGGTTGATGAAAAACATATTTTTTGCTATGCCTTTTATGCTCTCATAGTTCTTCACGTCCTGGTGATCTTTTAGGTTCTCGTAGATGTGGTGCATCAATTCAGCGATCTCCGGTCTCATTCTGTGCTGAAGGGATAGCTGGTCACATTTCATACCTTCAATAGAAAAACAAGTGTTTTCTAGAAAAAACAAAATAGTAAAAAATACGGATTTTCCATACGTTATTTCTATAATATGATATTCAGTATTTATGTCTGCTTCAGATCTTTTATTTACATCAACTATAATTATTTTCTGTATTTCTATAAATGTTTTCTATCTATTTTATATATAATTGGTTTCTCTATGTGGTTTCTGTATTTTTATCAACTATTTTCAAGTAAATGAGCAACGTCACTATTTACTGATGACGCATCAGCGTTAGGCTTACGTGCTGTCATTCAAAAATATCAAAATGGCGCCCAAGAACAGTGCAACGTTGAAAATGCCATCAAAACTAGTTTTGCGATTTTCTAACTGTCGCAAGGCAAGTCTGAACAAATTGAGGTTTATTCAAAATATCTTTTTATATTTTTATAATTGAACTTGAAATGTGTCCAAAGTAAACAGATGTCCCTCCATGTAGGTTTCTATTAAAACTGCGCAGTGGGATTGCAAAATGAATCAATAATATGTAAAAATGTACATCTTGTGAAAATCGTAACTAAGCAATATTAGCCCTAGTCCAAAGCTGGTAAATTATGACATGAGGGTCAACGACCTGATTCTTGTATATTTGTTTTGTACAGAAAGACACAAGACCTCATACAAATTTCAAGTTGCTACAATAACTGGAACCCTGAGATCTACATCTTACAAAAATCTTAATCTTTCGAAATTAGTCTGTCAAAACGGGGCATCTATGTACTTTGAACACATTTCTTGTGTAGTCCTATTGTACTCACAGACATAAATCCTCATACCAAATTTCAAGTTACTACAACAATAGGACCCCCTCCTCCCCAACCCCCACTTGAAATCTACCTCTTATAAAAATGTTAACGATGCAAAATTAGAGTAGGTCAAGGCTGAAGCATCTATATATTTTGAATATATTTCTACTATATTCCTGCTGTACTCATAGGCATAAATCCTCATACCGAATTTCAAGTTGCTACAATAATTGGGACCCTGAAATTTACCATACACAAAAGTCTAAACCTTGCAAAATTAATCTGCATCTAACTAACTAACAAACATCTTAACCTTTCAAAATTAGACTAAATTAAGGCGGTGGCATCTATGTACTTTCAGCACATTTCTAGTATATTCATGTTATACTCATAGACATAACTCTTCGTACCAAATTTCTACGTGCTACAATAATAGGAACCGTGTTATCTACCTTTTACAAAAATCTTAATCCTGCAAAAGGGGGGGGGGGGGGGGAGGGAAGGGGAAAGGGGGCATCTCTGTACTTTGGACAGATGTCTGGTACATTCCTGTTGTTCTCAAAGATATGAATCCTTATACTGAATTTTAAGTTGCTGCATGATAGGAACCCTGTAACCTCTTTCAAGAAAAATAGCCCCTAGTTTTGACACTCGACCTCTAAGTGTGACATGAACTTGGAGCTATAGACCTGGGGCTTAGGCGCGACACATCATCTTATGATGGTACACATTTCTGCAAAGCAAGTCCTAAATCCATAACGAAATGACAAAGTTATGGAAAAACAAACCCTACTTTTTAACTTTGACCTCTAAGTGTGACCTTGACGTTGGAACTAAAGGCCTGGGTCTTGCATATGACAAACTGTCGTATGATGAAAAACATTTCTGCAAAGTGATTTCTAAATCCACCGAGTAATGACAAAGTTATAGACTGGACACGAAAAATACACTCTATTTTTGACCTCTGACCACTAAGTGTTACCTTGATCTTGAAAGTAAAAATTCGGTTTCTACCTGGTACAAATGCCTTTACCTCAGTCTAACACGATCAAAAGTACGCACATACACATTTGCGTACGGAAAGACGTACATACGTACGCACGTACTCACGTACGGGAAACCGAAAAACTATACACCCTGTGGCGGGGGCATAAAGAATTGTTATTGAGAACCACGTACTTTTTGCACAAGAAGCTAAAATGCATGTCCACAAAAACGGTAAATTTAACTACAGTGAATTATTTGAACTATGTATACTGCCTCTTGTGTTACTGCATTTTGTTTTGACACCAACTACCCACAAGAGGTACATAAACTAGATCTACTGAATGCCGTTGCATTATGTCGTAGATTTCTTGCCTCTACGTCATGGAACGTGGACCTTGCTTGAATGGAATGAATAACGCCATTTTTTACGCTTTTAGTGGTTTTATGCTTTAATTGAAACAATGAAAGGTGCTTGTTTGATGTAAACAAAATGTCACCCAGGAGCGTGGATAATTTGTTGAAAACGTCGTTTTTACCGAATCATCATGCTCCTTCAAGATGGATTTTTCATATAAATCATACACTGTCAATTGTTCTCTACATAACTGATATTGTAATGATAGGCCTAAATAGCCAACGACAATTAAACCGATTCTTGACTAAAACATATTATTACTAGCAACAACAGACAGTACCAGGTATCCTCCGACTACTATATTCATCAACTCAATTCCTCGTTCTGTCAGTAACCTTCCATAAGTTAACTTTCCGACGATGCCAAACATACGGAATAAATAAAGGGCTATTATTTAAATTATTCTACAGTCGCACAAGTACCAAATCCCCTCCCGGGGGTCACTTTAACCACATCTATCTGAATACCGCGCGCAGTATCAAGAGATATAGTAACAATATCTCTCATACAAAGCTGTATCAGCTACAAATGCCATTTTTTGCACTAAATGATTACAATAGACAATATATTTTCTCTCAATTATTGTTTTAAATTTATAACATTTTAACCCTGCACCCCTGCATTACTAAAGCAGAATCTTTTATCTTTGAATTTGAATGTATCCAGTGTTACAAATGGGGTGTCATTCAAATATTAAAACAAGAGCTCCTCAAGTGAGGGGCATCATATGCCCGTGGCAGGCTGTGAGATACAGCACACATAATGACTGATGTACATTTGAGTGCCATAATGAAAATGAAAGTATAAATGGTATAAAAGGTTTGTGGAAACTTTTAAAGCGACATAGCTTTGCTAATGTTTTGGTGCACTGTAGCCTCAAAACAATATACACTGTTCGAAATCATGGTCTAACTATTTACCAAGTTCCTTTTGATGGGATGGTAACCGTTAGAGGAGTTAGCCTGAAAATAAAAGTTTATAAAAGCCAGAAAGAAAAGTTTAAAGGGGCATAAATTTGCTAATATATGTAGATTGTTACCTCAAAACAGTATGCCTTGCTCCTGATCATGGTATATCTATTCACTAAGTTTCAGCTTTTCCGGATATAAACTGTAAGTGAAGTTACTTGGAAACCAAAAAAATTACCAAAATTTTATAAGAGCATAACTCTACTAATATCTGGTGGACTGTACGCTCTAAACAATATGCGCTGCTCCATTTCATGGTGTAAGTTTTTACAAAGTTCAGCCTGATTGGATGAAAAATGTTGGGGGAGTTAGCCGGAAACGGAAATTTTACAGAAATTTTCAAAGGGGCATAACTCTGTCAATAAGTGGCGGATTGTACCTCAAAACAATATGCGCTGTTCACAACATGGTCTTACTATTAAGCTAGTTTAGCTTGATCAGATATAAATTGTTAATGTAGTTAGCCAGAAATCAAACAGTCATATAGGGCATATAAATTTTTAAGGGGCTAGAACTCTGCTAATAGTTGGTGGACTGTAACCGCGAAACAACATGTGCTGCTCCACATTATAGTATAACTATTCACAAATTAAAGGTTGATGGCATCTTTTTGACGTTTATGTAAACAATAGGAGGATATGCCTTGAAACGAAACAGTTTACTGAAAGTTTCAAAGGGACATAACTCTGCTAATGTTTGGTGAACTGTAAACTTGACATTACATGCGCTGCTCCACGTCATAGTGTATCTGTCTATAAACTTTTAGCTTGATCAGATGTAAACTATAGAAGGAGTTAGCCGGACACGAAAACTTTACAGAAAATTTCAAAGGGGCTTAACTTTGCTAATATTTGGAGGACTGTAACCTCGAAAAAAATATGCGCAGCTCCACATCATGGTT
Source organism: Anodontia alba (assembly GCA_964016985.1). Taxonomy (NCBI): domain Eukaryota; kingdom Metazoa; phylum Mollusca; class Bivalvia; order Lucinida; family Lucinidae; genus Anodontia; species Anodontia alba. The sequence continues at coordinate 78,816,035 of OZ024832.1, forward strand.
TAACTTCATGCATGAATCAAGTTTTAGCCTATTGCATGTAAACCGTAGGAGTCAGCCGGAAGCAAAAATTACAGAAATTTTAAGGGGCATAACTTTGGTAATATTTGGTGAATTGTAACCTCAAAATAATATGCGCTGCCCCATATCACCATATGATGGCTGAATTATCAATCAGGTTTCAGCTGGATCGGATGTAAACTGTAGAAGTGAGCCCACCAAAACGAAAAATTTACAAAAAAAAAAATTCAAAGGGGCATAACTCTGCTAAGATTTGGAGTCCTAAAAATTGACTGTAATATTGAAACAATATGCGTTCATCCACATCATGGTCTAACTATAAATACAGTTTTAGCTTGATCAGATGTAAAATGTAAGAGGAGTTAGCCGAAACGAAAAGTTTACAGAAATTTTCAAAGGGGCATAACTCTGCTAATATTCGGTGGACTAACTTTGAGACTACATGCGCTGCTCTACCTCATGGACTAACTATAAACTAAGTTTCAGCTTGATCGGATGTAAACTGTAGAAGGACTTCGCCAGGCACGAAAAAAATTGCAGACGGACGCCAGACCCCGTAACACATATCCTGTTTTTCAAACGGCGTTTAAAACGGATTGGCAATTGGTACAGATCATGATGTTGGCTCACTACGAGCCCTCTTATCTGGCTCAACTATTTGTAAGGGTATACGGTTTGGTCTGCAATGCTGTAGTTTTAAAACAGAAGTAGATTAATTGGGAAATGTTTGAGAAAGCTACAATATTAATCACTGTTATAAATACCATTCTTAATCATTCTTTCGAAGAGTGAAACATCAAGGTTGTAATCTTTAGCTAGTTTGTAGACTGTAGGACTGGGTCTTAGCTGCTTATGGTCTCCAATAAGTATTAAATGTTCGCACCCACGACTTAATGTTGTTATGATATGCGCCTCCAATACCTAAAGAAAATGGATAAATGAGCCGCATCGACAGAAAACGTACCCTCGGATATGTGCGGCAAGCGAAGATTCTGATTAGCCTGCGCATGAAAATCTTCTCTGGGCGCATTTTGGATAGCCAAGGATGCATAATTTCTTCCGGAGGACAACAGAGACACTGATCAGAATAAGCAGATGCGCAAGCTGATTTGAGTCTTCGTTGGGCGCACATGCAAGAAGGTACATTTTCAAAAGTTCTGGCTCAAATACTGCAAAGAAAGTGCATAAAAGACGGAGACACAAACTCCGGTACGAAACAGTACTGAGGTTGACGCATGGATGTATTATGACAGAATAAAATCTTAACAGCAGAGTCCAGGCATCATAAAACAGTTTCAAATTTGGCTGCGGATGCCATGGGATATTTTAATATATAGCTTAAAGATGTCATAGTTGCTTTCTAAAATATAGTATATTAGGTTCATTTGACAAAATTTGTGTACATAATATATACATTTCTGTCAGCATAACTGTGTAGACAAAATCTAGCTGAGACAGGGTAGATGAGAAAGAAGAAAGCAACTAGGAGGATGCATATAAAAATGTTACTGGCGTTTACCAATATTTTAGATTCTTTATCATTGTGCAATATTCAAAAACCTATGAATTTGTAATATTTGCGTGTTTGACAGTAGGGCATCTCCGAAGAGGGTCTGTTGCGCTGATGTTTATATTCTTTCAGAGTTACATGCAGTTAACGTGAAAAACTATAATGGGCATAAAGTTGTTTAAATTAACATAGTTGTGCATCGAATATGTTCATCATGATAGAAAATCACATTAATCCATCATCAGGTTGTGTCCTTGACCTTGTGATGTCACGGTACTTTGATGAGTTACCACAAGACGGGTTACTAGTGGTAAACAAAGGCCTTTATATGTTGTCCCCTGCTTCCGGTCCATGACGTGTCGAAAATATATCAGCAAATGGCAATCGGTAGTCGCAGATACGTAGATGAAGTTTCTGGAACAACACGATATTGCTACAACACAAGTGACTTGTGCACCTCGTTTGTGGATACGGTGTGGATGCTATTTCAGAAATCATTAAGGAAAGGACTAGTTAATCTTTCAATACACTAAATCAAGCTGATGCAACGGAAGCATCAGCTGCACACATGGAGAGGAAAAAGAAAGTGAAAAAATACCTTTCCTAGATACACTGACAGTGAGAAAGGATGATGGAACAGTGAAATTCTTGGTATACCGTAAATCAACTCACACGGACCAAATCTCCGGTTTCACCACCACCCATTACAACACAAAGTAGTGTAGTCAGAATATTACTGGATACGTTCTGCTTAGTTTGAACATATAAATTTATTCAGAGTTGATGGTACACCAATAAATACAACAGCATACAAAATACTAGGATTGGAACGAAAGCAAATTTCTTATGAAGTTCCTCTTCTCTCCAACGTGCTGTTTGGTAGTTACAGAGGAAACCACGGACGAAGATGAACAAAAATATACCTATAACATCTGCACTTAAGAATGTGGATATCCGCGGGCACCATAGCAAAAAAAGTGAAAGACATAATGGAAAATAAAGATAAAAAAACTGAAAAAGGAAACTCAAAACTTATAAGGAGAAATCCAAAGACTGTATGGTCATTTCATATGCCAAAGGCTTTTCGGAAAGCAAAGGCAGTGTAATGAAAAATCTGTATCTATGCAACTACATTACACGCTGACTATAGCCTTAGTCTATCCCAAAGACAGAATGGAACAAGAGCTCCGCCAAGCGGTGCATTATACGCCCGTGGTAAGTAATAAGATGTAGCACATAAACTTGCTCCTGTATAATTCAGTGCTCCGGACATAAACTGTACGTAAGAGGAATTACAAAAAAAAAAAAAATAAAAAATAAAAAAATTCATTGGGGAATATCTTTGCTGATATTTGGTGAACTGTAACCTAAGGGTCCAAGCTGGTCAAGAAAGTAAGGGAGAAGTGACTTTTCCCTCCTGGGAAAATAGCTTCTAGGGAGAAGTGCTTTCTGATGGAGGACACACAACAGAAGCATGGCTATATTATAAGCTCATATGAGGCTTTGGCTGATTTGTTTTTCCTATACTTGACCAAACAATAACAAAACAAAAATAAACAATCCAAAAAAATGCTACAATGAATTTTTGTAAACCTTTAACTTGTTTAATACTGATTTTATTTTTGTTCTTCAAGGGAGCCAAATCTGAAGAGTATTAAAAAATCCAAAAAGAATTATGTATTTATAAAGATTTAATAATGGCAACTTTTCCTTGCAAATCTAATAAAAGAATATGTTAAAACAAAATCAATAGCTTGTCCATATGACCAAAACTTTAGTTATTTGCAAAAAATATACCTATTATAAAATAAAATTTGCACACTATTACATCTAAACAGTATGCGGCGAAAAGTTTACAAACACTTTCAAAGGGGTATAAATCTGCAAACATTTGGTGCACTGTAACCTCAAAATAATATGTGCTGCTCCACATCATCGTGTCACAATTTATGAAGTTTCAGCTTGATCGGATGTAAACTGTAGGAGGATTTAGCCGGAAACAAAAAATTAATAAAATTTTTCAAAGGGCTTTAACTCTGCTAATATTTGGTGGACTGTAACCTTGAAAAAATATGCGCTGCTCCACATCATGGTCTAATAACAACTCAAGTTTAAGCTTGATAGGATGTAAACTGTAGGAAGAGTAAGCCAGAAACGAAAAGTTTACTGAAAATTTCAAAGGGGCATAACTCTGCTAATATTTGGTGGACTGTAACCTCGAAATAAAATGCTCTGCTCCACATCATGGTCTAACAATGCATGAAGTTTCAGCTTGATTGGATGTAAACTGTAGGAGGATTTAGCCAGAAATAAAAATTAATAGAAATGTGCCTAGGAGTATAACTCTGCTAATATTTTGTGGACTGTAACCTTGAAATAATATGCGCTGCTCCACATCATGGTCTGACTATAAATCAATTTTCAGCTTGATCGGATGTAAACTGTAGGAGCAGTTAACCGGAAACGAAAAATCTACTGAAATTTTCAAAGGGGCATAACTCTGCTAATAGTTGGTGGACTGTAACCTCGAAACAACATGCGTTGCTCCACATCATGGTCTAACTATCCATGAAGTTTCAGCTTGATCGGGTGTAAAATGTAGGAGGAGTTAACCGGAAATGAAAAGTTTACAGAAATTTTCTAAGGGGCATAACTGCAAACATTTGGTGGACTGTAACCTCGAAATAACATGCGCTGCGCCACATCATGGTCTAACTATATATCATGTTTCAGCTTGATCGGATGTAAACTGTAGGAGGAGTTAGCCGGAAACGAAAAAGTTTACGGACGGACGGACGCCATACCCCGTAACATAATACGTCCCGTTTTTCAAACGGGCGTATAAAAAGGAAAACACCTGTTGTGTACAAGATCCCGAGCCTGAATTGTGAATTGAAATACATAGAAGAAACGTGCAGAAAATTCAACATAAGGCTATGTTAACATAAGAAAGATGCCAAAATGCACCATAAGTATACACTCATTAGAGCGAAGTCATCTGAAATATGTCTCAAGAGTACAGTGACAGATCATATCGCGAAGGCTAAACGTATCATCGAGTAAGACAGGGGCAAAATTAGTTGACAGGGAAAACAATCGCAGATTCAGAGAAGTCAAAGAAGGTATCAGGATGAATCAGACCACACGTCATGAACCAGGACCAGGGGAATACACCCTGTCCAACATCTACAGTCTTTTGTTTATCCCTCGAAACCAACCTAAAGGTAAGCAGTCAATTACCTCACGAAGTCAAGGTCACAGTCTATGACGGTTCTCGAAGAGAACCGCAACTGTCACAGTAAGTGAAAAGTGTAAGGATAAACCTAAAATACTTCTTTAGATTAACATACTTATTTTTGTTTTCTTTCTATTGCCAAATAATGGCTGATGTATCGAGTATAAATAATATATCTCCAACAGAGCCAACAGTACTTCCATATTAAAGGCAGAAAATTGGCCAAAATGCCATTTAACATTAATCTAAAGTTACGCCTAATTTTTTATATACTTTTGCATTTCTACCAAGTTTTGTGAACATATAATCTATTGTTTTAAATTATAGAACATATTTATAGTCCGTATAAAATATGACTAAAGATAGCTAAGAAATTTTACAAACGCAAGGCACAGTCAACCAAAGACACCAAAAGAAGTAGGGACGGGGAACAAATAATGACAACACAAACATACAAAATAGATGACACATATGAAACCACCGAAGCACAAAGAAGACCCGTTGCAGAGAAGCCCCTTTGCAACGGTCATCAGAAAATTACTGGGGTGATTAAACTAGTCTTATTCGTGCAAACCTCGCCCTTATCGCCCGCTGCAGCTCTAAACATTAAAACGATATAAACAGAAAGAAACACAGAGGCATGTTTTTTTTAAAATAAGAGTTACGATGCCAGATCTCTTCACAAAGTCTGATGATACGTGAGACTAATATTATATTTGAAAAATGAATGCGCTAAAATATCCTCAACGGTTTTGAAGTTACGAATTGAATACGAAAGATGTATGACAAAAATAACGAAAGGGACAGAAAACTCCCGTTAAATCTAACAATAACCTTACACCGTGGTCCTGTTCGGCTGTTTGTAGCTTCTTTGTGTTCTGGCTTCAAATCGCCATTGAGTCCTTTGCTATTTTTCATCACAGGTTTTGCTTATATGTTTCAACAATAATGTTTCACAGATGAGGTACCCAGCAAGCAAAAAATATAGGACCCACATTGGCCCTAAATGGGTATTTATATGGGTCCTACATGGGCAACCCATAAGGGACTCCTGAGGGATTTGCAACAGGGTTCCATGTTGGACCCACATGGGCAAAGCCATGTGGGAACTATATGGGTCCAGTATGGGAAAAATCAACCCACATTTATCTTCCAGAAAAACAATTTTTACACATTTTTACACAAATGATTATAAATCCCCAGTTTAAGCCCATTTGATGGACTGGTAAGGTCCCAACCGATAGAGACCTATGTACGTGTGCAAGTTATTGCCTTAAAGATATAGGCGTCTTTTTTAATAGTTGGAAATGTTGGCATCATGCGTATTTATATATACCTCTCAATTTTAAAAATAATAGGGACATACGAGTTAAAATAAAAATATGACCATGAATCGACGTCCATGTCGGGAAAATAGTTAAGATAAATTTAATAGATACTTTCATTTTGTAATGAACAAACTATTATTTTTATTTTATTATTATCATTATTATTTGCATTTATATCAGGAAATTTACTATACATGTATTTTGATATTATGTTTAAACAGTGGTAGAGTTGTTCCCCTTAATACCCATATTGAACCCATATGGGCCCCATACAGTAATGGGAGGTCAACATTGGAACCATAGAGGTCCAATATCTGTATCACATGGGAGCCATTTGGGCCCCAATTATGTATCTAGAAAATATCACTTTTCCAGGATTATTTCAATTTTATCTCGGGGGTCCCATATATTAGAATGTATTTTTATAGTTATCAAATTTTACCAATATGGGACCTATGTAGGTCTTATATGGGCAAAAAAGCCTATATGGGGCCCAAGTAGGACCCAAATGGGATAAACGCCCCGAATCTGCCCATATGGTTCCCATATATACGTGTTTGCTGGTCAAAGTTTACCAATATGGGACCTATGTAGGTCTTATATGGGCAAAAAAGCCTACATGGGGCCCATGCAGGACCCGAATGGGATAAATGCCCAGATTCTGCCCATATGGGTCCCATATATACATGTTTGCTGGGTAGATAACCCCTATGCAGACCGTATATATATATTTGTAATTTGGAGCTACATCAGAACTAAGGGTGCGGTTTGGTGAGTACACATGTAGTTTTCCTACTGACCGTTACAAGGCGGTTCCTCTGTTACAGTTCTTTGTTTGTGCTTCCATGGTTTTAAATATGGCGTTTTTGTCATTATTTATTCCTCATCTCCTTCTTCTGATGCCTCGGGAAGACTGTGCTTCGTAATTGTGGCATTTCTTGAGTATCCTCACTTATATTTGTTAGTTTTGTTTTCTATGCACATTCGTTGATAATGCTTTGTATTTGCAGCAAACTTCACGAAAATAAATTGAACGTTTTTAAGATTATGAAGCTGGCACACACATGGAAACTCAGATAAAAGACATTCATGGCAAGTACTATACGTCTCCCCTTCCAAAGGGTGTAGGCATGAATATTAGTCATTCCTTTTAATTTGTGCATTTACCTCAGCAGCTTCTTCCACTACGACGATTCTTGGTCGAATATCTTGTAGTACCGACTGATATCTAGCAGCCCCTAATAAAATAAAACATAACCAAACATATAATAGCCGAGAAATGAGAAATGGTGTAATCAACGCATACGCGAGAGTTTTCGACTTACAATTGCCGTTACTAAAACTAATACTTAACTCATTTATATCGGGTGTATTATTTTACTACAACTCTGGACCGGTCTATTTCCAAAAGCAGGGTGTCTGGTTTGTTTTTATTATCACGAGTACTTTGTTTTATAGAAGTTTCTGAATTAATGAAAACAGTGTAGATCCTGATCAGACGCCGCGTTGTGCGTCGTATAATCTGGGTCTGCACTGTTTGCCAGTTACCTTTTTGAAGGTCTCCAGACTAATATGGGTTAAAACTACGGTAAAAGGTATAAAGTAAATAAGAGAACTCAGGAACTGATACACACTCTATAGACCAAGTGTTTTTTGAGGGGGTCAGATCTGACTCCTATCAAATTACCCTGAATTTTGCTATCATGGTATAATATCATTATTTGTTGTTTTAACATTCAGCTTTCAGTTTCAGCTACTCTGTGTTGTAACTACTCTGTCAAAAGTGAGCACCTTTTGAAAATAAAATCATTTTACACTTTGTTTTGTTAAGTTGCATTTTGGTACGATATATATCCTGGTCCCTTCTCTTATCTGCACTCATCTGCACATGCGTTTGCACGCAGACTGACAGCCGGCCGGATGGACGGATGGAGGCATTCATAATATCCCCATCGCTTTTTCAAAAGCGTGGGGATAAAAAGAAAGAAAACCATCTCAGGAATTGTTATGGAAACAAATAGCCCTCTTCCATTATACATGTCTCATTTTTCTTTTTGTCTTTATTTTTCCTCTCCGTTTACCCTACCCCTTTCATCCTGAAAATCCGATTCCCCTGTAATAAATGCCCTTTCCCCTGGAACAGCCTCAATACATGTAATAGATAAAGATAAGAGATATTTTTAGGGAACTGGATGCAAGTACAGATAGCTGATAAACTATTCAACTGGTGTGTTCACAGATATGTAAATATGGCAAGCTGCTGGTGTACTTGTATTTTTGTTTCAATTAAAACTGTCAAGGTGTTGATCTATGTAATTGTTCTTTAGATTGTGCAATAAATAGGTGGGCACTTGGTCCTAAGACTGTACAGTCAGAGCCACATCAAACCCCCAACACCAAAGGGAAAGAAAGACAATTAAGCAGCAATAAACGAAAAGATGGCAAGCAGAGTTAGCAAATCTTTCCCAGGAAGGTAAGGTGGCAACTCTGTAACCCAAACTTAACTGAATACAGCGTAAACTTACATAACTGTTAAAAGAAAAACATTAGAAAGTGAAACACTACATAACAATTAACGAACAGTACCACAGTAAAAGTATCGTCTTGGAATGGTCAGAAATGAATTACTAGGGGACTGAGAACGGGAAGAAATCGCTGGAGCTTCACAAGGGTTCTAGAAACGCTGGTGCAACTTAACATCTTGAATGGTCGGGAATGATGACCGTCATAAATGGTAGGTCATAACTGTATTTCTTTTCCAAAAATTCAAACATTTTACTACTTATATCGAAACGATCCTTTGGCAACCTGAAGCAAGGTATCCAATAGCCAAACATAGCAATGAAGGTAGCCAGGAAATACCATAAACAGGAAGCACAGCCTTCCTGAGGCACCAAACGAAGTAGAGTAAAACTGGTTTAAGCCACCCCCCCGCCTCCCAGTATATTTTCTCTGACCGCTCCGAGGTGGTTTCCTAGTTCTTCTTAGTTTGTGCGTCGATTGTTGCATATATGTGGTGTTTATTTTGTCATTATTTGTTCCTCTTCTCTTCTTCTTCTAATGCATTGGGAAGGCTATGCTTCGTGACTGTGGCACAGTCACGAAGCATAGCCTTCCCAATGCATTAGAAGATATATATTCGTTTATATTTAAGGAAAACAATAATGAAAAAAACAAAAAAAAAAAACAAAAAAAAAAAAACGCCACTTATGAAACCACAGACGCGCAAACAGACTTCCAAGACTCCATATGTTTGTTTTGGTCCCTGCAGGCAAGGCTTGAAATAATGCTTTTGATTAAGAGCTCCATTATGTTAATACCGGCTGTTCTGTGTTGTTATTTCATGTAATGAACCCACTTATACCTAGCTTCCAATAAAAAATGGACATCAACAAACAATGTAGATCCAGATCAGACGCCGCAGAACACCGTATCTGAGTTCTGCTGCGTCTGCTCAGGGTCTGCAATGTTTGTATTAAATACAAGTATTTCTATATTTAACCAATTGCTATAAAACATAGTAATGACAAACACTAACCAAACATCTCCGATGTTCGAAATGAAAGGTAGGTATTAGTGGTACATGAAATAACAGCATAGAACAGCTGTACGTTGGAAACAGAGCAAACAAATGGACAGGGTTTATCTTGGTAGCTTTTATAATTTACTGGACAATATGGATTATACAGTCATCTAGAACAGCTTTGTCGGTGACTGTTTGGATGTAGATTTTTTGTTTATCACGCACATTAAGACTGATTTTTTTAAGACGTTTGCGGCAGCATTTCAGTTATTTCTTGCTGTCGAGTCCTCATCGTTGTTTCATCTCTGTATACGTTTGATTTTTATATTCTCGGAGATGTTGCGCTGACGAGTTAGGAACCCTTCACGCAGACTGAACAAATGTTTTGTGTATACCACAGCAGAACTAAGGGCGAGGGTTGTGGCCACGTAAAATCGATTAAAGCACCACACACACACACACACACCGCCACGCACACACAGAGTAATATTTTTACTGACCGTTCAACGGCGGTGCTTCTGATGTGGTTTACTATTTCTGCCATTGTATGTCCTTGTATTTTTTTTATTTTGGATAGCCGTTCAGACAGTTTTTGGGGATGATACTGTCCTTTTGGCTTTCTGCTTGTAGGGTTTTGATTGTGGTGCCGTTGCTTTAAGTATGTCCTTCTTTCCCTTTGGTGTCTTGGAACGGAAGATGTTAGGTAATTGTATCGATTCCTGATCAGTGCCTTCCTTTCTATTTATACAATAAAACGGTTGCAAGAAGTACTGCAAAATGATAAAAATCTGCCTCATGGTGCAGATCTCTATATTTTCCTCTTTTCACTACTATACATATAGGCCACGCCAACAAAAAATATTTTTAGGGTATATGGGAACAGTAAAGACCCAGATCAGCCATCACAGATATATAGACTGATCAGGAACTTTGCTATACTTTGTAATGTTTAACTGTAAGCAATTATTCTATAAGCGGACAGTGAAGGTCCAGATCACACGGCGAAAACACGCAGGTTGATCTGGGCCTTTCCGCTGTCCACATATGCCAAAAGACAGTTTTTATCCTGGCGCGGCCCATATTATAGAGGAACACGGAATACACTAAACAAAGACACTCTAACGTAACGAATTATTAAACTCTTCTCTTGCTGAACACGACATTCCCTGTCTTAGCAAGTGGTGTAGGTCCAGATCAGTTGGCTTCTGAAGAAGCCAACTGATCTGGATCTGCGCTGTTTGTCATTAAATATGTGAATTTCTATCAAACACTCGGATAAAGTAATCTGATTGGCTGGAAATTAAAAGTGGGCGTGGCATCTTAATTTATTCAGCGTGACAAGAGAATACGATATCATTAAGCGCTGTACGTGATCGTGCAAAAACAACCAAACATCTTCTAAACACTTCCTTTGTCTAGTGTTCTGTTCCATCGGCTCAATTCGTATGTTACCGGTCGGAGATATTTCATCAAACCTCGTCATAAAACCAAGATATGATGTAGGTTACGGCATCACACGAAATTTGCCGACTGATTCCGTATATTGGCTAATAATTGTTATACCTGTAGTTGTCATTCCAATGACTGTGGCTTGCCTCATGATCTCTTTGTCCTCTTGCATTAACGCCTCTCTGTATCTGGCAGCCGCTCCTTCAAACTCTGCCTGCTTCTCCACAATTTCATTGTTTAGGTAGTGACAGTAATCCTGTTGTATACAGTATGAAAAGGATTAGCTAGATTTAGATGCAGTCGAACTTCAGTGTCTCGACCATCTTTGGGACTATGGTAATTTGTTCTAGACCTAGGTTGTTCGGAACACTGAGGGTTAATCATGGTGCAGGATCAGGTAGCAAATGTGGATAATCTTATGAATGTCTTTACGTGTTTTCTTTTTTCTCTCTTTTTTTAAGTAATGGTATGCTGAGTGTACGCATTAGAATTGCACATATGAGGTAATTATAATGAGTACACACGATATATATTTCATGACAAAATAAGACAATTTTCCTAAAATATAGGGTTTACTTGAGCTTCCGGAAGAATTTTCTAGGAACTCAAAAATGAGTTAGAGTCAGCCAGCGTTAACGAGCCATCGGTTGACGCATTACGAAAACACGCCTATTCAAATACACTGAAAATTTTACCAGCAAAAAAAAAAATGAAAATTTTTAGATCAAAATTCTGATATTTTTAATATTTCTGCTCAAAACATAGATTGTGGGTACTCGTTAAAACCGCCTCGCCGAGGCGGTTCTAACGAGTACCCACAATCTATTTTTTAGCAGAAATAAGAAAAAATAAATCCATAACCATGTGAACGCCAGTTTTACTATATAAAAGCATTTTTGATGGAAAATTCCCGTAATGTAACTTTTCTGGACGTCCACTTTCAAATGAGCAGGGACACGGTATTTTCCACCAAGACTGCATATGCACCTACCGAACAGTCAGATCAGCCTGCATGTCCGGGCAGGCTAATCAGAGTATTCGCTGTCCGGCCCCGAGGTTAAAAATCTTGTTTCATGCTCATCTCAGCTAATAAATATCTCATTTCTCTGCTAATAAATACGAAAATGCCAAAAATAACTGGTATTTTCATATTTATTATCAGAGAAAATTTCATGCTCAGCTATGTTTAGCATGAAAGAATTTGCAGTTGTTAGTAATTTGAAATTAATAAGGAGGGCGATTTTCATGCTCAGCTGTGTTGAGCATGAAAAAAGTTTTATAGCCTCGGGGGCCCGGCTGAAGAGGTTTTGGATCCTTGTCTAACCAAAGAATGCCCTACGAAGACTTATCAGACTGTGTACTATTGTGCTGGCTGATCAGTCTTCGCTGGGTGAACATAAAATCTTGTAGGGAGTGCTGTCCCCAGTGCACATTACTGTTTTGAGGCAAATCCAAACTAAACCAGCCCTAGATAATTCAAGCTCTATAGAATCTACGTACTTATTATGATTTGTTGGTAGAAGTATTCATGTAAGTCGAAAGGTTTTTTTTCGAATCCCGTTTATTATACTAATTTAACCTTTAACATGCTGAATAAATTAAGATGCCACGCCCATTTCTAATTTTTAGCCAATCAGACTACTTGAGCCTAATTGTTGATATAAATTCACATGCTTAATGGCAACCAGTGCAGATCCAGATCAGTTGGTTTCTTCAGAAGCCAACTGATCTGGATCTACAGTGTTTGCAAAGGCAGGGTATATCCGGGTTCAGCAGGACTGGGGTTAATTAATATTTTCAGATAGGAATTGTTACCGGCGTTGCAGGAGAAATAGGATGATGCATTACAAAAACACGACTATTCAAATAAAATGAAAATTTCATCACCAAAAACTGAAAGTTTTCAGATAAAAATTCTTATATTTTCATATTTCTGCTCAAAACATAGATTGTGGGTACTCGATTAGGCGGTTCTAAAGAGTACTCACAATCTATGTATTCGTTAGAACCGCCTCGATGAGGCGGTTCTCAAGAGTACTCACAATCTATGTTTTTGAGCAGAAATAAAAATATGATGTATACCTCTGTAAACCAAAGTTTGACTATATAAAAGTGGGGTTTAAAGGTGCCAAAATTATATAGGCGTGTTTTCGTGATGGACACATTTGATAGCTATTAATGTTATTTACTAAACTCTAGTTTCGTGTAAACTATCTCTTGTCAACTAAATCCATCCTTAAAATATTAATTATAAACATACTAAATTGACATGCACACCAAATGCACACATCCTTGTCAATATCGAGTTCTTTCGTACAAGAAAAACGAGACATACCCAGATCCACTTTCTGTACAACTTCCACTTGTCTTCTGGTGGCATTCTCCACAAATCCCTTAAATTCTGAGCATCCTCGTCAGCCATAATCTCAGCTGATGCCAAATTCCTGTCAGCAAAAATACTGTTTTTACCCTCTTCAAAACGCCAAACAAAATTTGCAGCAGACGATATTTTGAAATATTTTTTGTTTTATTATTCAGGGAAAATGGTTCTCATTTGAGTCTTAAAGAATTTCAGAGAAAATAGGTCATTACGTCGCGTTCAGCAATGTCCGAATCTGCATCTACACTGTTTGTTCAGGACTGATTGTCCTAATCATTAACTCTTTGCATGCTGGGTAATTTTGCATGGTTTTTTTTTTTTGTTTTTTTTTTTTTATTTTCTTTTGTGGATTTATTTTAAATTCGTTTTTTTTTTCCAAAAAAAAAAAAAAGCTTTCAGAAATACCATCAGAGTGTCATACAGTTTGTGTTCAGATCAGGCCCGACATTCTGTCGGGCCTGATCTGGGTCCAAACTGTTTGCAAAGGTTATCAGCAGACAACAACAGTCGCCATTAGCAGGTAAAGGGTTAAGAGTAAATTCGATACAGCAGACTTCTTTAAATAAGTTTGACATCTCAATATAAGAGTCTTTATTTTTCAACCAAAACATATTCATATTTTCTTTCGCCTCGAAAACATATGTTTTTATGGACTAATGAGATAATGTATTGTCGGATACTCCTCTTGTCTAGACCTATGAAGGCCGCAAGCTTTATGTATGATATGAGTATCGATATATGTGGAGAGACTTGACTAAGGCTAACCCTCTTTTTTTTTGCAGCGCTTTGTAGCGACTTAGCCGCTTTAAGCAACGATCCATCTCAAGAGAGCGCTTTTAAAAATGGCCGTTACCTGAGGGTCTGGAAGGGGTTATTGACTATTGACTAATGGCCTTATTTTTTATTTACTGATTGTTTGGCCTAAAATTGTAGTGATTACAGATTTTAAATATATAGAATTTAACAATGAAGCCGAAAAAATTCAAAATATACTGACTTTTTTTGTGAAACTAGCTCTTTCGATTACTGATTAAAGGATTAAAATTTAAATCATTACGAAAACACGCCTTTTCAAATATAAAGAAAATTTCACCTCCAAAAACGGAAAATTTTCAGGTAAAAAACTGATATTTTTCATATTTCTGCTCAAAACATAGATTGTGGGTACTCGTTAGAACCGCCTCGCCGAGGCGGTTCTAACGAGTACCCACAATCTATGTTTTGAGCAGAAATAAGAAAAATAATGTATACCCCTGTAAACCCCAATTTTACTATATAAAAGTGGGGTTCAAGGTGGTCAAACTTATATAGGCGTGTTTTCGTGATGGATCAGCGATTTTTGGTACCCCACATCCAGAGCCTATTACCTCAGTCCCTGAGTTTCAATGAGTATACATTATATAAGTTTCAATGATTATACATTATATGTTTTCCAACTAATCGTCTGTTTACGACGATACAAACAAGTTTGCTTTTCTTTGTTGATCAAAGTGCTAAAAACTCTCCAGTTTACATTCTTAAGCAAACTGTCAGTCGTTGTGTGCGTCTCGCTAGTATGCAACTGTCTGCTTCGAAAGCGCTTTGTATGAGACAACTCCAAACACGGCCTACAGCATCAGCTTGCCCTTTGTAGCAATACACCTTTGCGCAACTATTTACCACAACGCTCTAGAGCCCAACCCTTTTGTAACTCTACATTCCACTTATTATATATATTCCAGACAAACAACACAAGTTATGTACGGCTCATGGTGGCCCTTTCGCAACGTCTTTGAAAATAAGAGAATTGGATGTACTTCCTGTATTTTCAGTCGTTTTGGATAAGGGAGACAGCTTTCGAAGCTTCCTGTTTGTTTTCCGATGCTCTAATCCCCTTCTAAAAATGGTCTGCTCTAAAACGAAAGAATTTGCTCCCATGGGGAGCAATTTTTTTTCCTTGTAGGGCAGGCAAATTTCCTTTTGTCCGGAGTTAACGTGTCCCAATATTAGGGCTAGTACTGTTAACAGTTGAGAAGTCCGTGTCCAAATATTAGGCAAGGTGAAAATATGTCCCAATATCAGGGCAAGGAGTAAACATGTCCCAATATTAGGGACAGAACTGTCAGGAGTTAAGATGTCCCTGTCCCAATATTAGGGCAAGAAGTAAACATGTTCCAATATGAGGGCCAGGAGTAAACATGTCCCAATATTAGGGCAAGAACTGTAAAGAGTTAAGGTGTCCGTATCCCAATATTAGGACAATGACTAAACATGTCCAAATATTAGGGCAAGGAGTAAACATTGCCTCATATTAGGGCAAGAACTGTAAAATGTTGAGGTGTCCAATATTAGGGCTAGGAGTAAACATGTCCCAATATTATGGCCAGAATTGTGAAGAGTTAAGGTGTCCGTGTCCCAATATTAGGACAAGGAGTAAACATGTCAGTAGTATAGGGTCTACTCATGTCCCAATATAAGGGCAAGTATTAAACATGTCCCAATATTTAGAACAAATGCTGTAGAGAGTTGAAGTGTCCGTGCCCCTAAGTAGGACAGGAAGTAAATTAATGTGTCCCAGTATAAGAGCTAGTATTGTTAAGAGTTGAGGTGTCCGTGTCTCAATATTAGACAAGGCGTAAACATGTCCAAAATTAGTGAAAGGAGTAAACATGTCCCAATATAGGGGCCAGAACCGTAAAGACTTAAGGTGTACGGGTTCAAATGTTAGGGCAAGGAGAAAACATGTCCCAACATTATTTTTAGGACCAATACTGTAAAGAGTTAAGGTGTCCGCGTCCAAATATTAGGGCAAGGAGTAAGCATGTCCCAATATTAGGGCCAGTACTGTACAGAGTTGAGGTGCCATGTCCCAAAATTAGGGCAAGGAGTAAACATGTCCCAATATTTAGGACAAGTTTTGTAAAGAGTTAAGGTGTTTATGTCCCAATATGAGGGCAAGGAGTAAACATGTCTCAATCTTTAAGACCGGAACTGTGAAGAGTTAAGGTGCCCGTGTCCTAATATTAGGGTAAGGAGTAAACATATGAGGGCTAAAACTGTAAAATGTTGAGGTGTCCGTGTCCCAATATTAGGGCAAGGAGTAAACATGCCCCAATATTAGCGCCAGAATTGTAAAGAGTTAAGGTGTCCGTGTCCCAGTATTAGGACAGGGAGTAAACATGTCCTCCCAATATTTAGCATCACCACTGTAAAGAGTTAAGGTGTCCATGTCCCAATACAAGAGCAAGCAATAAACATGTATAAATATTTAGGAAAGTACTGTAGAGAGTAAAAGTGTCCATCTCCCAATATTAGGTCAAGCAGTAAACATGGCCCAATATTAAGGACCAGTAATATAAAGAGTTAACGTGTCCGTGTCCAAATATTAGGGCAAGGAGTAAGCATGTCCCAATATTAGGGCCAGTACTGTACAGAGTTGAGGTGTCATGTGCCAATATTAGCGCAAGGAGTAAACATGTCCCAGTATTTAGGACAAGTTTTGTAAAGAGTTAAGGTGTATATGTCCCAATGTGAGGGCAAGGAGTAAACATGTCTCAATATTTAAGACCAGAACTGTGAAGAGTTAAGGTGTCCGTGTCCTAATATTAGGGTAAAGAGTAAGCGTGTCCCAATATTTAGGATAAGTACTGTAATGAGTTAAGTTGTCCAAACATAAGGTAATGTATTGCAAGGAGCTAACGTGTCCCAATATTTAGGGCTAGTACTGTATTCTTGTATCTACCTCTGAATATTTCTTTTCATCTTCTTCTTCTGTTTCTTGGTCTGATGCCAGTCTCCATCTTGAGCACCAGCAGGATTCTTTTCCATGTTGCCTACATCCAAAGCCACAGCCTTACCCTTTATACAGTTATAAAAATACTGGTCAGTGCGACAATATCTTGGAGAAAAATAAAACTCTAACAGTAGAACTTGCTACTTGTGTATATTCCTGAACCACAGCTTATAAGCAACACGAAAAAACCCATGAATGTTTTATAGATGATATCTTGTGTACTTATCACATAAGCGACCAGCAAAGAGGCGAACCTGTGCATAAGAGCAGTCTCGCAAGGGCCTTTGCTGTTCGACACGGAGTAGAGACCTTGAGGAATGTTCAAGCAAAAGTCACATGTCTCTAGCCAAAACAAAAGAGGGATTGCACATACACATTTGAAGAACCACAAATCGGAAATTCACAATGTCCTTTTTTCGGGTTCTGGCTCAAATAAGCTTAGTGCATCAACTTACAATTGGCAAATTCTATTTTCTTCATTAACCCTTAAACTGCCAATCACAACAATTGTCGTCTGCTTGTTATTTTAAAAGTCAATTTTGCGAACAGTGTGGACCCAGATCAGACTACTCCAGAGCAAACTGTTTGCCTGTATGCAAAAATAGGTCTGAAAAGTTTGCAAGAATGCTCAGCAGACGACATAAACAGACGACATTTTCAGATGTAGGTTTTCTGGGCATTTAAGGGCTAAAACATATGGTATGAGCTATGGTCCTACAAGATTGCATGTGTCCCCCTTAGCACAGGTAGATCAGCCTGCGCATGTGATCAGAGTTTTTGCTGTCCGCCTTGTAACGCGAGAAGGGGTGGGGTAACGTGGGTAATTGTGGTTCGGGTGAGCGAGCCATGCAGTATTTCGAAAGCTACCCAATTCAAATACCGGCATTTGAAAAAGCTGACCCATTCATATACCCTGCTAGCATTCTACATAAATCTACAGCGGGCCGTTAGCGGCCCGTCAGCTACCCTGACGGGCCGCTAACGGTCCGCTGTAGATTTATGTAGAATGCTTACTGGGTACTTGATCGTCCAAAATTTTGACCTGTTCATGTACTGCCCTTTGATTTTTACACCCATTTATTTATGGTAGTTAGACCAATATCACAATCATTTCACTGAAGTCCAAAAGAATAAGCAGCTCGAAAAGTCTCTAAGCGTAAAATATACGCATATGCCGGCATGTCAGAAAAGTGGGGTCTTTCACAAGAATCAAGAAAAATCGGGCCAGTCATATACTTTTTGTTGAAAAAAAGGGGGCTAATCGTGTATCTGGCTAAAACGGAAGTCATTCGGCAAGCACATTCATACTTTGCCATATATTAGAAGTTACTCTTCCCTCCCCACCACCCCTCCCATCCCAATCCCTACTTCCCCGTCCACTACTTCAGATCCGAGGCAGATCTTCGCTGGGGCAAATGCAATCTTGTGGAAATTTCTTCTCCCAGACATATATTGAAGGTGCTCATTAAAATTGCCACAGTGAGGCGATTTTATTAAGTATCCACAGCACGTTTTGACAGAGAAATGAGAAAAATAATGATTTCAATAAGCATGCTGAGTCTATAAATATACAACCATAAGCCAAAACGTGAATCATGAGCGACAAGAGCAAAATAATAAACCATTCTACCTATATTTTGCTGTCAGAGAGTACATGTAACTTAAATTTTAACTCAGCTACGTCGCCATTCGTTTTCATAATCTACCCCCCCCCCTCCCCCCCCCCCCCCCCCCCCCCAAAAAAAAAAAATGTTCGATAAGCACTCTCAACAGATGACAGATGTTTCAAATAAGTAAAGAAATAAACAAAACTATAAATATGAAGTAATAAAGGTGAGGCTACAATCACGGTGCAAATTTTTCTCCTGTAAAAAAGGATTTGAAATTTCATTCAAATAGCTCCTATGAGACAATTTGCATGAAATGTCAAATCTTAAGTTCTGGGAAAAATAAGAAAAAAAAATCAAAATGTTGTCTGCTGGATATGCCCAGAGCGTGCTAAGTGTGAATACCTTATGAGCATTAACTCCCATCATGAACTGTATTTCTCTAACTTTTTTGCGAGCAGCTCCCACACTCAAATCTGAGAACTCATCCAAAAGTTCTTCTATGTCGAAGTCGTCGTCTGCTCCTTCCAACATTCTCTGTGCCTGGCAACATAAAAGACCATAGTCCCATATAAGGCACTTTTATTTCAAATACAAAAGTACATGTAATTCTTATTTCTCCATGAAATCATATGTTGTGGTACTTATTCATCTCGAAGACATTACTATATAATTTTGACCCCCTTAAACCCCCTTTTATATAGTAAAACTGAGGTTTACAGGGGCGGTGAGGGGTATATATTACTTCCTTATTTCTGTTCAAAAACATATTGTGGGTACTCGTTTGAACCGCCTCGGCGAGGCGGTTCTAACGTGTACTCACTATCTATGTTTTGAGCAGAAATATATCAGAATTTTTATCTGAAAATTTTCAGTTTTTGGTGGTCAAATTTTCAATATATTTGAAGAGGCGTGTTTTTATTTCTGTGCTTTGTTTTAAATATTAATCATAACACTAATTTTATGGCCAAGAACGGACATGACTTTTGCAACTTCTTTGGTAGACTGGACTTTTTGATTTTTAAATAGAAAATATTTTGGATTGTCTTTATAGATGTTGAATAACTGATCTTTTGTAATAATATCATGAAAAATTTCGGAAATTTTGAACAACTCGTTGAAGCTTTGCATCCAAACTAATTATCCTATCGATTTTTTGCATAATTTACAGTCATTTTTAATATAGAAAGTAAATCGTGTGTTTCTTAATAAATCAATAGAATAAAGCGTTTGGTGCATAGGCAGTTATTAAGGCTGGCTAATCGGAGCTGAAAAGATAATCGATTATCAGTCCTGCCATTGTGACCGATAATCGATTAATAATCACTGAAGATTTGGTCATAATTTTACCTGTCTGAGCAAGACTCTTACCATATGTTATACTTTATTGCATATATTCGGTCAGCCAGGTCTGAGCAGACAGTGTAGACCCTGATGAGACGCCGCAAATGCAGCGTCTCATCAGGGTCTACACTTTTTGCCACCCATCCAGTTATTTTTAGATACAACAATGGGTAGTAAATTGTACTTGTTCAAAGTTTAGATTATGTATGGTAAGGAGTTTAGGTGTCTGAATCCTAAGAGTAAATACGGCAAAATAGCAAACACAGGAAACAAATAAACGAGTATTAGCAAATCAGTAATGATAATCATTTTTGTGAAATTTATCGATCAATTAATCGGTTATCCGATTAATCATGCCAGCCTTTGTAGTTATGACAAAAGGTTTATACTAACGGTTCCAAGGCGGTGCAACTGCTGTGGTCTACTATTTCTGTCATTGTATGTCTTTGCATGTTTGCCCTAGTTAACTTTATTTTGGATAGCCCATTATGTAAATGTGCCTATTCAAATATATAGAAAAATTCCCCATCTAAAAACCGAAAATTTTCAGATAAAAAACTCTGATTTTTTCATATTTCTGTTCAAAACATAAATTGTGGGTACTCGTTAGAACCACCTCGGCGAGGCGGTTCTAACGAGTACCCACAATCTATGTTTTGAACAGAAATAAGAAAAATAATATAAACCCCTGTAAACCCCAGTTTTACTATATAAAAGTGGGGTTTAAGGGGGTCAATATTATATAGGCATGTTTTTGTGATGCGTTTGGCCATTTTTGTGGGGACAGAAACTGTTCCTTTGGCTTTCTGCTTGTAGTGTTTTGACTGTGGTGCCGTTGCTGTAAGTGCGTCCTTCTTTCTTTTTGATGTCTTGGATGGAAGGTGTTAGGTAATCGTATCGATTCCTGATCATTGCCTTCCTTTCTATTTGTATTAGATCATGACAAACATTTTACTTCTTCTGAATAAAGCGCCAACCAAAACACGTCTTTCTGAAAACTGTCGATCCAACAGCAATGTGGGAAGAGGATTTTTAATTACCGTTTCAGGTCATGAGTACCCAAAATAATTTGAAAGTGACCCCTTATTTCACTCATGTCAATTAGGCTTAGGATATCTTCAGGTTAAGGCGAATGGATACACTATCGGATATGCAACCCTATCAAAATGGTCAGAGAGCAAATTCTCTTTTAAGAGTAGACCCATTTTCAGTGTGGGCTTGGTATTCAGTAAAATAAGCGTAAAGTGTATTGAGTATTATTTTTTTCAAATGCTTTATTTCGTTAATTTTGCTTGTAAATGGACTTTAGCATTTTCTCATTTCCATTAAATCTGCAGTTCACTGCCAGATTAATATTTATCACATAGTAGCCAAAATTCCCAACATTCAACATGAAATATCTCGCGATGCAGATGATCTACATGCATGAAAATATAATAAATCAGTTATACCACGGTTCTACTCACGCTCTTGCATTATCGCATCGTATATGTGCACGAACCATGGTATAACTAAAAATTAACCCACTGTAGACTGTATGAACCCTCCCACACTGTATATTGGAAGATTCTAATATCAATTTTAGGTATGTTAGCCTATGAGATTTAGTTATTCCTAGAGAAAAATAACTGAACTATTTGCAAACAGCTGAGACCCTGATCAGACGCCGCATTGTGCGACGTCTGATCTGGGTCTGCACTGTTTGCCAATTACCATTTAAGGGGTATCTAGACTACGATGGGTTAAGGGTACTGGTGACCAAAACTAGCAAGTATGGCCTCAAACACGAATAAATTAGTAGTTCTCAATTTGTGCAGGTGTTTATTGCCGTAAACCCTTATCATGCTGAATAAATTAAGATGCCTTGCCCACTTTAAAATGTCAGTGAATCAGATGCCGATTGATATTGTTGACTAATTCATTAAATGAAGGGCAAACAGTGCAGATACAGATCAGAAACTGATCCGGATCTAAATTGCTTGCAAAGGCAGAGTATATCTGGGTTCAGCAAGACAAGGGTTTAAAGATCTTAATGACGAAAGGCAGAGGAAGTTAGTATATTCATATTACCTCAATCGCATCTACTTCTTCTTCGACGTCTATAAACTCGTCCTCGGGTTCCTGATTTCCTTCCTCGCCCACTGGAAACCCCATTGCTGGTTCGAAGTTTGCTTCCATTTCAACAATTGGTGCCAAATTACCCAGTCCAAGCCATTCCACTATAACAGAGTGTCGTCGACCTATGAACTGCCTAGCTTCAGGGTAAACTGCAACCATCTCTTCAAACTGTTGCGTCAACATCCGATAATGAATCCCCATAAATGGCTGAAGAAAGTCTTCGTGAATGATTGTTGTCATTCCTATCTGGATCTGTGAAGCTATCTTGTTTATATGAGTTCTCAACTCCTCCATTTCCTCCTTTGCTGCTCTACGTCCTTGAAAAACTGCTACAGGAACCTTTTGTGCGTGCCTAAACCGCTGTCTAAAATTATGCAGGTTATAGTCTTTCATAAGTTCACTGTTGCTTCGACCACCAACTCGCAGAATATCACCTTTGTAAAACCTGATGATACCTTCGAGAAACTGGTCAAGAGCGTGGTTCGTATAGCAAACAATTAACATTGGTCTAGGATCGGGGTCTCCAGTATCGGCGTGAACGGACCACACTCCCTTGTTATGTAACAGTGCCTTCACGATCTTCAAACCAATGTAAGTCTTACCCGTTCCCGGCGGACCTTGTGTGATCACAAATTCCCTCGTAAGGGCAGTACAAATCGCTTCAAACTGTGACTCATCTAACTTAAGAAGATCTGCTGGAGGCCATGTATCACGTTCTAAAAGTGACACTTCCCTAGCTGGTCTAGATTCGGGGCTAAAGTTATAGTTTCTTTGACCTTCGATTAGTTCCCCTAAATTTTCAAGTCGAGTATCCGCTACAAGTGTCAAGTTCTCATCAACAAGAGGTCGTAAATCAAACTTTGTTGCTGGGCGTCTTCTAAGATATGCTGGCGCTTCTACTTCTCTACCTCTGCATCTCACTATGTATTTTTCAAAAGGAAAGTCTGCAACTAAGGTCCTTTGAAGACCAAGAAGAACATGGCGGTATGACTCAAAGTAGGCTGTAGTTTCCGCCACTGTAAAAACTTTGCCGAATAAGGAACTTGTTGTTTCTAGGTCATGTTCAAACCTTACATGAATAAGTCCTTGCTCTAGTTCTTTGGGTTCTCTATGTGCCACTGTCGCAAAATAGAAAGTATTGAAATTGTCTGGAGACAGACACAGGAGAGATCCAAATATCAGTCGTTTCGTAGACCGCCAATTTACCCTTGAAAGGCGACTTACATCAAAGTGTAATACATGACACAGACCATTGTCTCCACAAATCGGACTGATGACCTGAACGTTCGGGTATATCCGGATCTCGTGAATCTTCTTTAATCCACGTTCTTGGACTGCTTGGATATAACTCGCAATACCGTCTCTCAAAGGACCTATGAAATCTTCTCGTAAAAGTCTGAACTGAACATCTAAATAGTTTTGGACACCGCTGTATGCACCTGTTATTTTATTTTTTCTCAGAAAGGGTCTTTCGTCTATTTGCATATCGACGGTTTGTGGAAAGATCTCTATTTCTCGGAAATCGTCAGGTGGTTCTTCGTCATCTACTCTCTCGCCTTCTTGGTTATGTTCCGCATTTTTCCGGCGAGCGCGACGCAGGAGCTTGTCTTTCTGATCCGTGAATTCCTTAAATCCATCCAAAATCTCGGCATCAATAATGTCTCCTGGGCGTTCACGTAAGCTGTCAATTACCGCCTGAAGGCCTGAATGTATTCCTAGAAAGTGTGTTATATTTGAAGGTGATTGGATACTCAGTTCTCTGAGCATAAATATGCAGTCCTTTATTGGTTTCTGAATTTCTCTTTGATGGTAGGGAACTTCATCCTCAATCATGTCCAAAAAGTAATTTAAAACAGTATCGAAAAAACCTGCGTCTTTTGTTGTATTAAATACTTGTAATAACATTTGCGGCATAGATTGCGATGAGCACGCTTTTGCAAGTACACTAAGTAGTAGTTTAATGTGATCCGGCTTTTCTCGACTGTCTATCAAAGCTTCTTGGAATCCCGAATTGGGTTCAAACAAAGTCATTATGATATTCTCTGGTTCTCTGTTATCCAATCCTTGTAGGAATCTGTAACCCATGACACGTGGTCTGCCATCTTGCCTCCTACCTCTTCCACCTCTACCTAACCCTCCTCTTTGGTTTCGGTTATTTGGTTCTCCTCTAAACTGTCGCTGGTTGTCATTCCCTCGCCTTCTGTGTATACCTGGTTGTTCATCTGCATCATCCCAGTCGGCATGTGGTCTCCAGTCTTGCCTCCTGCCTCTTCCACCTCTGCCAAACCCTTCTCTGTTGTTTCGATTGTATACTTCTTCTCTAAACGGTCGCTGGTCATCATTCTCTTGTCTTCTATATAATAGTTGTTCATCTTCATCATCCCAGTCGTCGTTGTCATTTCTCTGCGGAAGGGCCACACCAGCCCTGACCAAACCCCTTCTTTGACCTTCGCCACGTCTCCCCCTTAAATATAGCATGGAATCATAAACCCTTTACGTACACTCACAACTGCAGCAGACGGATTTCAATATATTTTTTGTGCGGAATAACTAAGTCTTAACCCTTGTCCTGCTGAATAAATTAAGATGCCACGCCCACTTCTAATTTTTAGCCAATCAGATTACTTGATACCGATTTTTGCTATCAATCCATATACTTAATGACAAACAGTGCAGATCCATATCAGTTGGCTTCTTCAGAAGCCAACTGATCTGGATCTACACTGTTTGCAAAGGCAGGGTATATCCGGGTTCAGCAGGACAAGGGTTAAAGCAAACGACCCATGAAAATGTCCAGACTAATTTTATCTGAAAAAATAAAATAAAATACAATCGGGTTCAAATAGCTCGAACACTGATGGCTCGTTTACCATGCCTGATTCGAACTTGTTTTTGAGTCCCTACGATATTCTTCGATAGCTCCAGAAAACAAATATCTAAGGCAATTTTCTAATTTTTATCGTAAAATTGGATGTTGTGTACTCATTAGAATCGCCTCATCAAATAAGACGCATTGCCTCTGTGTGCCTCGGGTGCCTGGTAGCGTTAAAATCCGCACGACAACTATAAGTCGCATTCAGTGACGCCGACTGTTGGTCCCCCACAGTTCATATAAGGCTTAATATCCCAGCAACCGTTCAGAACCCAAACCCTAAACCATATATATTGTTTTTCGTTATGATAAGATGCATTCAGTGACACCGACCGTGGGTCCCTAGGGTGTATGCCCCACCCCTCCAGTTCACACAAGGCTAAATGTCTCAGAAACCATTCAGACCCACCCCTAAACCATACATATTGTTGCTCCTTATGATAAGACACATGCAATGACACTGACCGCGGATCCCCCGTGGTATGTCCCACCCCCTTAAGTTCACATAAAGCCTAATAACTCGGACACTATTTAGATCCCTACCCCTATGATAAGACGCATTCAATGACACAGATCATGTCTTCCCGGGGGTATATATTATTGTTCCTTCTGATCATAGTATTTCAGTCACAAATAATGGAAGCAAGAAAGACTTGTGACAGAGTTGTGTGTTTAAATGTCTAATTTGAATATCATTTGCATTTTGAATGTTGTACGTGGTGTTGTTCCCAACCGTGGACGAGACTAGTGCTGACAAATGGTTCGGACATAATCCTTTTAGCATTTAATAAATTTAGAAGTATTGCCTTCATTTCTTATCCAAATGACATTGATATTTCTTTATTTCTCTACGTAAACGTATACCGCGGGTATTCATCAGAACTGCCTTACGGAGGCGAAAACGTATGTTGTGGGTATTCATTAGAAGCTTCTAATGAGTACCCCTAACATATGTTTTCGCGGAGAAATAAAAAAACAATATGAATTTGTGGATACTGTTATTATCTACAGCTTTGTAAAACAAGATTTTATGGATAAAAGCATGGTTTGATAGGTTGAGTCAAGGTTTTTCATTACGAAAACATGCCTATGTAAATGTACTGTAAATTTTACCATCAAGTGTCACTGACTGCATCTTATCATAAGGAACAAGAATACATATGGTTTAGGGGTGGGGAACGGTTTTTGAAAAATAAGGCCTTTTATGAAGTGAGGGGGGTGGGGCATGCCCTCGGGGGGCAACGTTTTGAAACCCTTATCCATAACTATCACATCCCTTTTCAGAACAATCCGTCCAGTGGTTACTGAGAACTCGTCCGGACAAATTCCGGTAGATTTCGGCATGCCCCCGGGAGACCCTTTGCATTATTAAAACTTTCATACATGAGTGGCTCTGCTTTAGAGAGACTACCCTGCAGACACACGACGTCTATACAACAATGGGTGCCTATGTATATGTGTGGATGTGTTAGTGGTGTGCGAGTCATCATACGACCTTCGACCTCTGAAGTGTCAACATCGCTAAATAACGAATAACCATGTCTGATTCAGTTATGCCTAGTGTACTCCTCAGGGCTCTGAGCGAGTACAAGTTTGTCGGCACTCCACTTTGGAGGATGTCCGACGGAAAGGATTTAATTCGGGTTGAACTAACCTTTCATAAGAAGTTACCAACGCCGAGATACTACAAGAAGGGGGCTGAAAGCAGGAGGCAACCTGCACCCCTTGCTGGCGAGTGGCCTCGCCAGCCCGCTCCAGCTACAAGACCGCCGCCACGCCGAGTACCGACGCAGATAGAGAGGGAAACGCTACCACAACCGACACAGACTATACTACAGACACCGCATCGCCGGCCTCGGTGGCTCAGTTGGATGCGACGTCCGACTGGAGACCAGGAGGTCGCGGGTTCAACCCCCGCCGAGGTCGGCAACATTCTTTCGTCGAGATTGATCATGAAATATTTTCTACGGCCATTCTCTCCCTTCCGCTGATTCAAGAAGGGCAGTTGTCAATTTCTGGTGAAAGAATGTGCACAATACTGGTTAACCGCTTAGAGGACTAAGCCTGCCCAGTAAACGTGTGGTTAGGTAAACTGACCGCGCTCGACATGACCCCATTGGGTTGACTGGGCCGTAAAACCTCAACACAAACAAACAGACACCGCATCAGATCATCAGACCACGCTACAAGAATACAGCTATCATCACCGCATCGCCGACTATCACCAGACCAGCACCAGCGTCTCCCGAGTCACCGCCTTCGAAGAAAGGCAGAAAAGAGTCTCCAGAAGCAACGAAAGATCGCCTAATCCTCTGCTGCTCCGATGACTATGAAGATCCTTTCCCGATCCATGAGAAGTACGACCTCCAGGATGCTCTCAGCAACAAGCTCCATGGAAAAGACCATCACGAAAACATGCCTATATAATTTTGACCCCTTTAAACCCCACTTTTATACTGGGGTTTGCAGGAGTATACATTATTTTTCTTCAAAAAAAAAAAAAATAGATTGTGGGTACTCGTTAGAACCGCCTCGCTGAGGCGGTTCTAACGAGTATCCACAATCTATGTTTTGAGCAGAAATATGAAAAATATCAGAATTTTTTATCTGAAAACTTTCAGTTTTTTGTGGTGAAATTTTCAATATATCTGAATAGGCGTGTTTCCGTATTTGATGAATAGCGACCTGCCAGTCTACTTCTTACATCGACCTTGGATGAAGGATTGGCTTCTCATCACAGGACCAAGGTCAAAGTATTACTATGAGGAATTCTACAACAAAATGGAAGAGCTAGCCGAATCAGGAAAGTCACAGACGAACATCACATCCTGGTTCGGTTTCCTGGAGCGTGCCTGCAGCGACCCATCGGGAAAGTATCGGTTCGTCAGAATAGCACCACGCTAGAGACTTGGGTGAGGACACCCTTCTGGCTCATGGGTGAGGACACCCTTCTATACTTATTAACTTGGGTGAGGACACCCTATCAGCGCTCTGGGTGAGGACACCCTCTCGGCAGCCTGGGTGAGGACACCCCTCCGGAGACTCCATTCCTTGGCTAGTGTCTGAAACTTTCGCACGACTCGAGCTGAGTACCTAATGCACGACGCAGTCGGAATTGACACGAATTAGGTACGAGATTAATAGCTCAAACTTCTCGGCCGATCGTCAAAATTCTGCAACTTACAGGCTGGACTACTACTCTCGCACGAGATCTGGACACGCCCGCACCGTGTCTGGACGTGCACGCTCTCCGTGTCTGGGCGAGGTGACCTAGTTATGAATTATAACTGGGCACCGTTTCAAGCCAACCCAGTAGTCCAGTAAAACCAATCCAGAATTATCTGGCGCTGCCTCTATGTGACTCAGCTGCCTGGTAGCGTTAAAAATCTGAAAACTGAAAAAAAAAAGCCGTGTGCGAGTGAGAGCGAGAGTGAGGTGTCAGAGCACTGAAAACAAAAAAAAAAAAAAAAAAAAAAATAACTTGAGGTGACTCTCGTTATATCGACAGTGAAAATCTGGTCCCTGTTTAAACATGAAAATCTAACAACAGGTAACAGAATATTGTGGAAAAGAGGAGAATTTCTTCACATGTATTATTTATTATTATTGTAATAATAATTATTATTATACTGAATAATAATAAATAATAATTATACTTTTAAACATTATTACATACATAACTCTTACTATAATCATTGTTGTTGTTATAGCCACTAGTAGCAGTAGTAGTAGGATTATAATCTTCAGTATTATTATCATCATTATTATCATCATTTGTAGTAGTAGTAGTAGTGGTTGTAGTAGTAAAATTATTATTATTATTGTCATTTATATTATTACATGTATATCATATAATTACTAATCCAATCATTACAATTTTAATTTTACCTGTTATTATTACCATTTGGGATTTGTGCGCATTACGAAAACACGCCTATTCAAATATATAGAAAATTCCACCTCGAAAAACTGAAAAATATCAGCTAAGAAACTCTATTTTTCATACTTCTACTCGAAACATAGATTGTGATACTCGTTAGAACCGCCTCGGCGAGGCGGTTCTAACGAGTACCCACAATCTATGTTTTTTAGCAAAATAAGAAAAATAATGTTTACCCTTGTAAACCCCAGTTTTACTGTATAAAAGTGGGGTTTAAGGGGGTCAAAATTATATAGGCATGTTTTCGTGATGATTTGTCCATTCAAACACTAATCAAATCGTAAAAAATACTAGATTGTTTTTTCATTGAGAGGAAAGGAGGTCGTAACTAGAGCTACTATATGATAGATTACTTCTTTGTTTGTTTTTTAACGCGGTGTCTTTTTAAATATGCATATTTCAGCTTGTCTCTTAAATAATAATAAATATGCATTGTTTTATGTAATAATAGACTCTTATAATTATCTAAACAGAATGGCATGGTGCCCCGTTTTAACATGCATTATGAATGTATGTATGTTTGTATATAGTGTGTACCATGATGGTACTAAAAACTACAAATTGGGAACTTATTTCCTCTCGTGAGATAGGTACGAAAATGATCTCTTGGTCTCTTGGTCACTTGCCTGTTTCTGTTATAACCATCAGCCATAAGTCCCCTCTTTAAGACAATAGCACAAACACTGTAACAAAGAAACAAACATTGTAATAAAGAAAACACAAAGTAATTAACATTTACCACTCTTTACGCTAATTCAGCAGACGACAAACTGATGATATTGGTCTTATTTCCCATGTGAACATGATTTGACATTTAATGCAAATTGTCTCCTATGGAGACAATTTGCATGAAATGTCAAAACTTGTGTTCTGTGTGTGTGTGTGTGTGTGTGTGTGTGTGTGTGTGTGTGTGTGTGTGTGTGTTTGGGGGGGGGGGGGGGGGCGGGGGGGGGGGGAATAGGGGTGGGGTGAATAAGAAAAGCGTTTTAATCGTCATCAGCTGAAAATTTTACCCAGTAAGCTAAGCGTTAAATATACAGAAAAACTCCAAAGACTCTAATACCGATGGCTCGTTCGACCTTGTTTTTATATCATTCGGAAATTCTTCCCATCATCACGAAAACACGCCTATATAATTTGACCCCCTTAAACCCCACTTTTATATAGCAAAACTGGGGTTTAGAGGGATATACATCATTTTTCTTATTTCTGCTCAAAAACAGAGATTGTGGGTACTCGTTAGAGCCGCTCGTCGAGGCGGTTCTAACAAGTACCCATAATCTATGTTTTGAGCAGAAATATGATAAATATCAGAATTTTTTATTTGAAAATTTTCATTTTTTGGTGATAAAATTTTCAGTGTATTTGAACAGGCATGTTTTCGTATGAGCTCAAGAATTCTTAGGGAAATTTTGGGGGAAATTTTCTTATTTTATCGTGAAAAATGTATGTTAAGTGTACATGATCGGAGGCGATTCCAATGAGTACAAACATTACCACTCTTTACACTAATTCAACAGACGACAAAATTAACTACGGAATTCCAAGTAGACTAACTGAAAGTGAAAGTAGAAACAAATGCATGTCAGGAAACAAATACAATACATATCCCATGATACCCAGATAAACCCCGACATGGCTGCTTACCCGTCCAGAGCCCCAGATAAGAGGAAGTAGAGGGTATTTCAGCATTGATGTTTTGGAAATAAGCATTGAAATTGAAGCCAAGGGGGTAACAATTCACAGTGAAATTTTAGATTTCAGCAATGAAATAAAATTTTGGGGTTAAACAAGCCCTTTTCCAAACATTGAATGCAGATTCTTTTGTAAGCAATACCACTACAATAGATCAGAAAGTTTTAACATCTAAAGTGCCGATGACAAATGCAGCAGACAACATCCTGATTTTTTTTTTCAGAGAAATTAAGACTCCGAATTTCATGTGAATTGTCTGCCAAGCCTTATTCTCTCCGAACAAATGTTTGCTACAAGAGTTAAGCATTGCAAATAGGCATTTCAACATTAAACTTTAAAGCAGGGGTTAGAATACTCATTGTACCAAAACAATATTTTTTTTTCCTGTCACATAGAATATAAACTGCAGATCCCCCATAATGGGCCTCATAGTTTTCCCAAGTTACGCCAGTTCAACAGAAGTAAATAAAGCAATATTATACGTGCACGCTTAGAATGTTGGGTAAAAAATTCAGCAGACCACAATTTGAAAGTGAGTTTGAAAGATATATAATTTTCCCCAGAAAACAGGTTTTTGACGTTTAATGTAAATGCAGAATCATATTTTCCGGGAAATATAAGAAGAATATCATCTCTGAAAAAAGAAAATAAGGAAAATACCACCTCTGGGGAAAATAAGACATAAACAAACATCAACGGGTCGTCTGGTGAATAAGTCCTGAGAGTAGTTAAGGATTAACAGATAAGAAGACAATTTTGAAGATTTGATGTTTTTTTTTTTTTTTTTTTTTTGCAAATTTTCGAATATAGATACATTGTGGATACTCATTTCAATCGTTTCGGCGTGGCAGTTATCTATAACGCTTACACAAGCTTCGAGTTCCTATTTACGACACATCAATCTTGTAGGTCAGTTTGTGTCATCTCCCAGAGAAATGAAGAAAAGAGACACTAGAGACAGTAGATGACTTGTAATCTCTACAAAGGGCTGATGTATTATGAATAGGAAGATAGATGAGGGGAACGACATTACGAAAACATGCCTATTCAAATATACTGAAAATTTTACAACCAAAAAATGAAAATATTCAGATAAAAAATTCTGATATTTTTCATATTCCTGCTCAAAACATAGATTGTGGGTACTCGTTAGAACCGCCGCGGCGGCGGTTCTAACGAGTACTCACAGTCTATGTTTTTGAGCAGAAATAAGAAAAAAATGTATACCCCTGTAAACCCCAGTTTTGCTATATAAAAGTGAGGTTTAAGGGGGTCAAAATTATATAGGCATGTTTTCATGATGGTGAGAAAATGTTCCTTCGGACATGCATGTTAGCAAAGACTCAGATCAGTTTCCGCATCCATATCATCTGATCAATCTCAATAAGGCGCTTTGTGATACGCCAATGATTCATGGCTTCATTATACAGTCGAACCTCGTTATCTCGAACTCGCTTTTCGAATTACCGCTTAACTCAAAGTGAAAATCTGGTCCCTGTTTTAACATGAAACTATGACAACAGGTAACAAAATAATGTGGAAAAGAGGAGAAATTGCTCTCCTCTTTTCCACATTATTTTTATATATATATTTCTAACTTCAGGAGTCAAATTACATATTCATTTGTTAAATGTGATTGTTCAATTTATTGTTTTCCTCACTCTCTCAACTCTGATATGTCGAGGTACGGATATCTCGAAGTATTTCAGTGAGTCCCTTGGAATTCGAGATAACAAGAGTCGACTTATTTCATTTCCTTTGGGATCATTGGGCCCATTATGGTATATTTGAAAATAGAGTCCTGCTCAAGGGCGTAAGTAGTGTTGCAAACTTCATTACTGCTTATGAAGAGTCTCAATAAAACCGAGACTCACATTTTCTAATCTGTAGTGTGTTATTTGTTTCCAAAGGCAATCGTTTTGACGTTTCATCACCATAACACGCTTATATAATTTTGATCCCCTTAAACCCGCTTGCATTTTTATATAGTAAAGATGGGGTATACAGGGGTATACATTATTTTTCTTATTTCTGATCAAAAGCACAGACTGGGGTACCCACAATCTATGTTTTGAGCAGAAATATGAAAAAAATATCAGAGTTTTTTTTTAATCTAAACATTTTCAGTTTTTGGAGGTGAAATTTTCTGTATATTTGAATAGGCGTGTTTTCGTAATTTGGAATGGGTCTTGTCTGGGCGCAGATGTCCCAAGGGATAGTTTCTCATGTTGCGGCTCAAATGAGGAAGTACAATCTGACCTGGCCTCGAGATTATAAAACTGTTTTTCATGCTCAACTCAGCTGAGCATGAAATTTGTTTTGTTTATAAATCTTAAAATACCGACAAAATTTTCTTTCATGCTCAACTCAGCTGAGCTTGCTGAGAGTTGAGCATGAAAATTTTTTGGTATTTTTATTATATGACCAAGCGAAATTTCATGCTCAATTGAGTTGACCATGAAAAAAAGTTTTATAACCTCGGGGCCTGAATCACGTTCCATGTTTGGTCGATTAAAATCAGGGGAAAACCTGCCTCACATACAGCAGAGAAAAAAACTATAGATTTTTGCGAATATGGCGCCTTCAATTCGCTTAGTCGATTTTATCATTATTTTCGTTGTTTTGATGAAAAATAGAATAAAACTAGAGCTGGTGTTTGTAAAACGCTATGCCCCCAACTGCCTGACTCTTAACAGTGCTTGACTCCAATACTGCTTTCCATGACAGTAACAACAGTACAAATATATGAGATTTCAATGTTATTTTATCAAAGGGAAATAACTCTAAAATAGAGGAAAATTGGGATAAGAAAAAAATACGGGTCAATTATTTTTACACGAGGAATCAAAATATGAAATTTCAAGACATTAGCATACATGGTTCTAAACTTATGCTATACACAATAAAGCAACGACATTAAATGGCCAGAAATTGCGAAAGGCCATAACTCCAACATTTCATTTAATTGGTTCAAAATTTAATCAGGTGATCTCCTCCTCAATCCCAATCAGTATACCAAATATCTTAAATACTTTTTTGAGATATCTTGCTGACAAGGTCAAAATGCCTAGAACTACAAAGGGCAATAACTACGTCGACTTTTCATGGAATTTCCTAGAAAAAAAAAATCAGGTAATCTCCACATCATCCCAATCAGCATATAATATTTCAAGACCCTAGCTTAAGTACTTTTCGAGACATCTTGCTGACAAGATCAAAATGCGCAGAACCGCAAAGGGCCGTAACTTTATCAATATTTTCACGGAATTCTCTCAAAATATAATCAGGTAATTTACACACCATTCCCACTCACTATATCGAATTTCAAGAGCCCAGCTTAAATACTTTTCAAGATATCTTGCTCACAAGATTTAATTCTGAATTTTTTCAAAGGGACATAACTCTAAACAAACATGCTGGACAAGGTAAAAAAATACGGGTCAGCTATTTTTTTCATTGGGAACCCAAATATAAAATTTCAAAACCCTAGCATGCAGGATTCTGAAGATGTGGCATGCACAAAAAAAGCTTGACGAACGGACAAACGGACAAACGGAAGCAAAATAATATGCCCCATCAATTTCATTTGAAACTGGGGGCATAATCAGGTCATCTACTCATCGCTGCCAATCTATTCATCAAGTTTCAAGGCTCCAGCTTCAATAGTTTTTAGATATTTTGCTGACAAAGGAAACATGCCCAAATTTACAAAGGGTCATTACTTACGAAATATTTTTCAGAATTTACACAAAAGTTAATCAGGTCATCTACTCATCATTACCAGTCATCTACTCATCATTACCAATCAATTCACCAAGTTTCAAGTCTCTAGCTCTAACAGTTTTTGATATATTTTGCTGACAAGATAAAAATGTAAAAAGATACAAAGGGCCATAACTCAAGAACTATACATCAAAATTTATTCAAAAGTTAATCAGGTTGTCTACTCATCACTACCAGTCTATTCATCAAGTTTCAAGGCTCTAGCTTAAACGGTTTTTGAGATATTTTGCTGACAAGGTAAAAATGCTCAAAATTACAAAGGGCCATAACTCATTAAGTATTTTTCAGAATTTCTTCAAAAG
The DNA here is from genome assembly GCA_964016985.1 of Anodontia alba. NCBI lineage: Eukaryota > Metazoa > Mollusca > Bivalvia > Lucinida > Lucinidae > Anodontia > Anodontia alba. The sequence goes on from OZ024832.1 coordinate 78,850,911, forward strand.
TTAATCAGGTCATCTACTCATCACTACAAATCCATTTACTAAGTTTCAAGGCTCCCGCTTTAACAGTTTTTGAGATATTTTGCTGACAAGGTAAAAATGCCCAAAATTACAAAGGGGCATAACTCAAGAAGTATATTTCAAAATATCTTCAAAAGTTAATCAGGTTGTCTTATCACTACCAGTCTACTCATCAAGCTTCAAGGCTCTAGCTTCAATAGTTTTTTTTTTTTTTTTTTTTAGATTTTTTTGCTGACAGTGTAAAAATGCCCAAAATTTCAAAGGGCCATAACTCATGAAGTATTTTTTCCAGATTTTCTTTAAAAGTTAATCAGGTCATCTATTCATAACTACAAATCCATTTACTATGTTTTAAGGCTCTATCTCAAACAATTTATGAGATATTTTGCTGACAAGGTATAAATGCCCAAAATTACAAAGGGCCATAACTCAAGAGTGTATTTTTTTAGAATTTCTTCAAAAGTTAATCAGGTTGTCTACTCATCACTACCAGTCTATTGATCAAGTTTCAAGGCTCTAGCTTTAATAGTTTTTTAGATATTTTGCTGACAAGATTGCATCCATATTTTTTCAAAGGGCCATAACTCAGAAAAGGGGTACAATCCTGTCAAGAAAAAAGATATGTGTCAGCTATTTTTTCATGAGGAATCCATATAAGAAATTTCAAAAAGTAGCATTCACTGTTCTAAAGTTATGCTGTGCATCAAAATGCGTGACGAACGGACGGACGGATGGAAGGACGGACGGACGGACGAACAACCCAGAAGCAATATGCCCCTCCAACTTCTTTGAAGTTGGGGGCATAATCAGAGTATATAGCAAAGAGGAAATTACTTTTATTTTCAGATTTGATGAACTACCGTATTGTCATCATTGAGAACATTCAGGCACAATATCAATGCCTTGTTTCTTACTACGTTCTCTGAGCCTAATCTGTCAGAACACCTTTAAACGTTTTTTTTTTTTTTTTTTAATATAGTCTTTTTTTACTGTTTTATATGACGTAGGTTTGAAGGTTTCCCTCTTGAATCTGTAAAATAATCCTCGTACCTAGATACCGAGATTTTTTAACTACCCTGTCCTTTTTATAGTTTGACACCACTGACATCATTTTAAGATTTTGTTGATAATAAATGTCCCGTACTTACCCTAAGTATTCGGACGGAGATGCCTGAGCAAACAGTGTAAACCCAGATCAGACGCCGCAGAATGCGGCGTCTGATCAGTGTCAACAGTGTTTGCAACTTATCCAACAGTTTTCAGATACATCAACAGGTAGTAAAATTGACTTCTTAAAATTTAGGACAAGTATGGAAAGTGGTGAAAGTATACCAATAGTTAGGGTACATACGGTAATGCGTATAATAGTAGGCTCTAGCTGAATAAACAGCTATTTCACGTGAAATGCAGCTGAACTTCTGAAAGCCATGCCTAATTTTTACAGTGAATGAACTCCTAAGATTATTAATTGTCGAAATCAAACTGGTGTATCTTTATTATATATGTTCTGCTTTGACAGCTCCAGATAACTGAGGCACTTTTTTTAACATCCACGAAAACACATGTTGTGGGTACTGATTAGAAGTGTCACTGCGAGGCGCTTTTATAACCGGGAAGTATTGATATTCTTACGACATGAATTCGTAGCCATCACGAAAACATGCCTATATTATTTTGACCCTCTTAAACTCCACTTTTGTGTAGTAAAACTGGGGTTTACAGAGGTATACATTATTTTTCTTATTTTTGCTCAAAAACTATGTTGTTTTTTTTTATCTGAAAATATTCAGGTTTTGGAGTGAAATTTTCTATATATTTGAAAAAGCGTGTTTTCGTAATGAAAGGAATGAAGCATAGCTGAAATAAGAAGCATCTTCAAAAAAAAAAAAAAAAAAAAAAAAAAGAAAAGAAAGAAAAGATAAGTGAAGAAGAATAGCAGATAATCGTTGGCATTTTTTTTTCAATATTAAAATAGAGGTTCTTAAAACGAAGCCCCCTTTACACCCGAAACTTTGACAGTTTCCTTGTCAAAGTTACACCCCACTCTATGTAACGCTGGATACGAAGTTGATATTTAATTTCACCGCCGTACGCGCCAGCTTCTCATTGTCATTTTGACACATTGCAATTTAAATCTATGGAATGACTGTCGCAATCCTTAAATTCCGGGCTACGTGTATTTTAACCTGAACATTATGACATGTCACTGGTTTAACATTCTATGGCATGGGTACGTAGACTACATTTTTCTTGGTGTTTATAAAAAGGCCTTGTCACTTTGCACAGTTGCAAGTTTAAAAAATTCCTTTTCTCTGAATTAGGGCTCTAAACATGCTTAAACAAAGCAAACACAATTTCATTTTTTATCTTCTGAGCATTACGAAAACACGCCTATTCAAATATATAGAAAATTTCACCTCCAAAAATTGAAAAAAATCAGACAAAAAACTCAGATATTTTTCATACTTTTGCTCAAAACATAGATTGTGGGTACTCGTTAGAACCGCCTCTCCGAGGCGGTTCTAACGAGTACCCACAATCTATGTTTTGAGCAAAAATAAGAAAAATAATGTATACCCCTGTAAACCCCAGTTTCACAATATAAAAGTGGGGTTTAAGGGGGTCAAAAATATATAGGCATGTTTTCGTGATGGGTTGAGAACTTACATTAAAAGACCGTCATAATTTTGTCTCATTTGATTTCCAGCTAGGTTCGGCAAACAGGCATATACTATATCCATTCTGTGTCCATTGAAACACCACCAAAACACTTCCTAAATACACCACCTCCATCACGAAAACACACCTATATAATTTTGACCCCCTTAAACCCCACTTTTATATAGTAAAACTGGGGTTTACAGGGGTATACATTATTTTTGTTATTTCTGCTCAAAAACATAGCTTGTGGGTACTCGTTAGAACCGCCTCAACGAGGCGGTTCTAACGAGTACCCACAATCTATGTTTTGAGTAGAAATATGAAAAATATCATTTTTTATCTGAAAAATTGCCATTTTTTGGTGGTAAAATTTTCAATATATTTGAATAGGCGTGTTTTCGTAATGATTTAAACTTCTTGAGTCAGACAGTTGAAAATCAAACAATAATAAACAATAAATATTTTTAATTAACGAATAACGGGGCATAGGGTCCCATTACCAAGACTGGTGTCATCGATTCCCTTCTAGGCCTTTGTAAACAATATCACCCCTTCCCCTCCCATTACACAACCTTCACGTCTCAAGGACAAATTGTTGTGAGCGTTCCGTCATTATAGTCTACTGTATTTTATAAGGACATCCTGAAAAAAGTATATAATACTTATTTCTAGGACACCTTACCTTCCCTTCTCAACATACCTGTCTCAGAAGTTTCAGTGGCAAAACAAATCCCTGAACGTACTTCTAAAAATGTTGGATATTAATGGCAAGCAAAGTACACTGTTTGCTCAGGTCTTTCTGCCAACAGGATGAACAAATAAAAATATAAATCATAACTTACGTTAGGACGATTACATGTTCACTTCCCTCTCCTTCATAAGACTATTTGGAATGAATGGACTTTATCTCAGGCTGGGGTTTTTCCGAGAAATGACGTCATAAATTTTTCCAAAAAACCGTTTCAGCATTTTCTAGTTTCGATTCTGAACTATGTCTGCTATTAACTAAAACACTCAGAAGATTTGAGCAAAATGCAAAATCCTATCAGGGAAAAAAGAAAAAGAAAGGGAACTTTAAAACTAATTCATGATATCACATCTACTGTATTTGAAAATGAAACTAATGTTTTCCTGAAACTTATCTACTATCATTTTCGTAAAATGATACCAAGGCGCAGTACTAACATGTTTACTAATCGATATGTCAACGTCATGGCAAACTGTCAACAAAACTCGTATTGGGGCCGAGGAAGGGTGGGTGCGTCGCAAGTTTCGCCAAACTTCTTTAAAAAGACCCGTGATACTTGAACTGAGACATTCTTCTTTAAGTGACTTAATTATGTTTATCATTCATGATGATGCGGCTTTAGCCGTCACCCCCTTCCCCAACATCTCATCGCGCGCCACCACAACGCATCACCACCCCACTTCTTCACCAACCCCTGCCCCCACCCCCAAACACACACACACACACACACACGCGCGCGCGCGCGCGCACACACACACACACACACACACACATATCTATACTAACAGAAGTTTGATAAACTAAAATGCACATCTCTTATAATGGAAGTAAACGACATTTGAAAGGGTGTGTGTATGTATTTGTGTAGGTCAGTGTGTGTGTGTGTGGTGGGAGGGGGGTGCATGAGACATGAGTACGTTGGGGAATCAGTGTGGGACAGGAGTAGCGTGTACGGATCTCCGCGGATTCACGTCGGCGCTCTCGGCAGGCGAGCTATTCTGGGCCTTAATTAGGTAATGCACTGCGGGATACATGCAATATAATATGAGACTTGTCTGTGGCTGGCATTTTAGCACCAATCCTAGGCTGCTTCACAGTTCGACAAATTTACTATTGTAAAGAACCGTTAGTCACGTGTTTTATTCCGCTGCTGGCATTGGCCGATAACAACACGTCATGCTGTAAACAAATGTATATCGAAATCTCCCTGTTTATTTATAGAATAGCAGAAAGAATACCATCGCTCAGCGTTTGTTTGTTTGTTTTTTAAACAAACATCCTGTGTTGTATGTGTAATAATTTTGCACAGGCACAGTGTTAAATACACAAGTATGTTTACAGGTTGATGATTTAAACAATAGCTATAACATTTTCAGTCGTTACACAGATTAGATTGTCATAATTTACGAGGTCATGTGGAGCAGTCTACACCAATCCTGGCCGGTGCAGATGGGAACCAGAAGCGAAAACGAAAGTGAAAGTAGAAATTAATAAAACAGTACGATGCGACACCATATACGCTATGTATGATGAAACTTTATTTAAAATTATATTAATCAGTGTGTATAGATACATATTAAATGAATGCAACATGATTATCTGGGTGATTTGGAAATATAATTTAGATGTACACGTAGGTAGGTTATTTTGATTGGCCAAATCTGCATTTTCGTTGACGTCATCTAAAAATGGCGCTGCCCATACCCGTTAAAAGAAGCGATGATTGCAGAGTTTATTATTACGTTTTTAATTGTGTGAAAGGATATATTGGTTTGTTAACAGCGACTTTATTTATTCACACGGCTGAAAATTTGAATGGTGCTTTTGTTTTCGTTATTATTCTGATTGTGCTACAGGAAAATGACTGTATTGACGATTGACAGGCACTAACAATCGGACGTTTAATTTGTCGCATAAATAAGTACAATTTTGGTGTATATTATTATTAATAGTTCTTTAATAAATTTGAAAACGTTTCTGGGAACGTTTAAATCGGTGATTACCGTGCATTAAATTATTTCCAAATACAGTAGTATTACTAGTAATCAAGGGTTGCTGTGACCAAAACATCACGAAAACGTGCCTATATAATTTTCGGTTCGTAGAAACCGGAACACACTAGTAATTACCGGAACACACTCAAAAAAAGTATTTAGTTTTTGCTGTAATTTTTTTTTTTTTTTTTTTTGGAGGGGGGGGGGGGAGGGGGGGTGGGGATATGTGGTCCGTTTATATATTTCTGTCTTATTTTGACCGTTTGTAACACGTGAACGTACTTTATAAACCTTAGCTCGATCAGTTAAGCATCAAATAATTAATATTATTGTATGGCAGTGTGATCTGGTGAATTTTTGTCATGATGAGTTTGGTATTAAAAAGTTATTAACCATAATAAATATTATGATGGTGATTAATTTTATAATCATGGGTGTTAGTTTGCATTAAACCTCATAAGGGAATATTAATGATGAGAGTGAACAATGCATTGACAGAAGACATTACAAATACATTACCATAAAGGGACCAGAACACATTTTTATAAAACACTGGAATAAGGTTAATTTATTGTATGCTAAGATCAAATTTATTATTAACAACATCCGACACACAGACAACAATTAAATTATAAAAACGATCTTTAATAATATAAAATGAAAAAAATTAAAGTGTGTTCTGGTAATTACCAATGTGTTTCGGTGTTTCGGTGTGTTCCGGTATTTCTATAAACCCTATAATTTTGACCCCCTTAAACCCCACTTTTATATAGTAAAACTGGGGTTTACAGGGGTATACATTATTTTTCTTTTTTCTTCTCGAAAACATAGATTGTGGGTCTTGTTAGAACTGCCTCTATGAGGCGGTTCTAACAAGTACATAAATTTGGGTATTTGTTAGAGCTGCCTCTGTGAGGCAGTTCTAACTAGTACCACAATCTATGTTTTGAGCAGAAATATGAAAAATATTTGAATTTTTGTCTGAAAATTTTCCATTTTTCTGTGATTAACTTTTCAGTATATTTGAATAGGCATGTTTTCGTAATGTGGAGTATGCTAGCCCTGTTTGGGACCCAAATAGAATAGTTGTCCAGGAAAGATTTATGGAGGTTTGCGACTTGCGTGTTCGCGACTTATACACTTTCGCTACCCTGCACTTTCGCTACCTACAAGTTCGCTACCTATACGTGTTCACTACCCAGCTATTTTGCTACCTGAATTTTTCGCTACCTGGAATGTTCGCTACCTAATTACATGTAAAAACAGTAGGATTAGTTTCTTTGTGTCAAAATGTGCGTCATGTGGAATTCAAATGATGACTTGAACACTGAAATATGCTTTCCTGGAAAAATACACATGTAGGAAAAATATCAGTAGTTTCAAATAACATCTTGTCAAGAGCTGTGCTCGAAGAAAATTTTCTGATAATTGTTCCATTATGTTTTACTTTCATTAATAAATATTATTTAATGTAGTATATTCCTTTGTTGTTCTTTCCTAGTGAACTCTGATTACCGGATGTGTCAAGACAAAATATTTGCAGATTCAATTGATTGAAGCTAAAATATGTTTAGTGTTCTTTACTTTAGAAAATAAATAAATAAATAAATAAAAAATATATAAATAAAATTTTATATTTCTATATCAGTTTATTTGCATTGTGTCACAATGCAAGACCAAACACCTATTATATTTTGGATCAAAGGTTTGAAAGGTAGAGCTAGTATACCTTGTTATGACCCTCAGCCCCCAAATAGGAGAGTAGGAATCAGCATCCAATGGCATCAAGTGCCATATGCTAGAACTGACATTTATAAGTACAGTTTCTTTCCAGACACCATTAGAGATTGGAATGCACTCCCTGCATCTATAATATCCTCTGCTGAAAGTTCTGAGGACTGTGGCTAGATTCACATCACTTTTGAGATCTAGGGACTAGTCTTCACAATTGTTGGCCCTGGTGAATGAATATTCTATTCATATGTCACCAGTAAAATATTCTGACAGGAGCTTAAAATTTGGTCAGAAATGCATGTTAAAATGGCCCAACTCGATTATCCTTTAAGATGAGCCCTTTGCTAGTCAATTTGTGCCATTTTAACATGATGCATTTCTGACCAAATTTCAAGCGCCTAAGGTAGTAATACATTCCCAGCAGGTAATACTCAGTTCTGGGACTCAGTTTAGGGTCACTTGTATGTCGTAGAAGTGAAAGATAATCTGTTGTGTATTTCTCAGAGGAGTTGTTAAATTCTGTGATAATTTTCTTAAGTTTCCGTAAAATCTTATGTTATGGGCACTCTCTGCAGATTTTGTTATTTATTTGTTTCTGCATTGTCATTCACTTTTTGCCTGATCTTTCTCGCTATCTGTATCTCCTCTCAGCTACTAACTCTTCTTTCTCTTTTTACCTTTCAACATGTTCATTGAGGTATCATTAGACACAAACTCAAATGAACAAACTGGAAAAGGAAAGAATTTGATCTCAAGTGCAGAAAGTGTGATTTTAACTACTGGTTAGATAGCAATGAAGACATGGATCTTTTTCTGTTTTTAACATTCCCAGGAGACCCCGTTACGAAAACACACCTATTCAAATAAATAGAAAATTTCACCTCCAAAAACTGAAAATTTTCAGATAAAAACCGTGATATTTTTTTCATATTTCTGCTCAAAATATAGGTTATGGGTACTTGTTAGAATCGCCTCACCGAGGTAGTTCTAACGAGTACCACAGTCTATGTTTTTGAGCATAAATAAGAAAAATAATGTATACCCCTGTAAATCCCACTTGTGTGACCCGACGACTAATCCAGAATATGGTACTTTTTCATATGGAGCTTTGTTGAGGCCCATGTTACATACTAGAACAGTGATTGGGGCTACCGGGGTATTCTGTGGACCAAGGGAGCACCCAAATTATATTCAGGGAACAAGGCAGCATTGGTTAATATTTTAAGAAAACAAGGGAATGGACCTAATTTTGGGGGATCGGAATGTGGAAATTTGTAAAACACTTTTGGGACAATAAGAGCTTTGCCACCAGTGCAGACTCGGGTCAACCTGTGCATCAGGGATCGCATGAGCGTGGATGGTATAACCTTCACACTGACTGTACTATTTGAAGGAAAAATAGATATATAAATAAATATATTTATTAAATAAATAACTAAATAAATATATTTATGAAATAAATGAACAAATAAAAATCGGATAGGTATTTCGTCAAATTACTCCAAGGAATTTCGCATAACTTTGTGATAAATATTGCCCCCGGGTACAATATTACTCAGTGATTTATTTACAATTTTATACCTATGCGTCCCAGGACTCGCTTGGGCTATATAAAGTGAGTCCTGCTAGAAAATCATTGTGTCCATTACAGAATTTTCCACTGTAACTTTGTGAGTCCTGGGACTTGCTGAGATTTAAAATGTGAGTCCCAAAGCAAAAATGTGAGTACGGGACCTGGGATGCGCAGGTAAAAAAATCACTGATTACTTGTAACTTCGCATAATGCATACTTTGGACGGACTTGTGAGTGGTGTGCCAAATATTAAGTTTACTTGGTTTGATTCAGAGTGTTTTTGGGAAGTCCGCAAAACGCGGATATTCGGAGTAAAGAGTTTTTTGGTTCTTTTAACTGAGCTTTACTGTATATAAAAATGGGGTTTAAGGGGGTCAAAATTATACATTTATAGGTATGTTTTTGTGATGCCAGGGATAGTACCTGTCTACTCAGTCTTAGTCCACAGACAGCTGCCTGGCTCATAATCTGTTCATTTGAGAATGTATTCAGTATAAAGAGATAAATAGATAGTTTATTAGTCGGGCAGGAGTTATTGGTAAATGTCCTGAAATTTCATACACCAAAGGTTCTGACAAAACTGCATATATATGTATATTATTAGTCGGGCAGGAGTTATGGTAAGTGTCCTAAAATTTCCTACACCAAAGGTTCTGACAAAACTGCATATATATATGTAAACAGTGCAGGCCCAGATCTGATTGTTCCTTTGATCATGGTCTACTGTGTTACCATTCCACTAAATATTTTTAGAAACAACTGCAATAAAAGCAAATTTTAAGTCAAAATGGGTATAGAGTAAAGTGTTCTATTTTATAACCTAAAAATAGACAGTCTTTCATTGGGTGAGAGCTGTTTTCATCCACTGGCTCAGGGGTTTTCCCATTGAATATGTGTGCCTAAAATTAGATCATCACCAGGGCAAGTGATAAGGGGAGTATCCGGGTAAAATACCCAAATATTTTGACCACAAAAGGGTAATTGGCAAACAGTGCAGACCCAGATCAGACGCCACAGAATGCGGCATCTGATCAGGGTCTCCACTGATTGCAAAAACCGGTAATTAGCCATTTTTCTCCAGGAATATGTAAATTTCATAACTGGATGTTCCTAAAACTGAAATTGGACTCTTCCAATATATAGTGTGGGAGAGTCTATTCAGTCTGCAGTGGGTTAAATTATAGTTAAGAAATCCTTTATCATACTATTTGTTGACTATTGAGTCATTGAATATGATGTGATATCCACTTGAGAATACCAATATTGACCTTGACTATTGCCTTGGTTAACCCTTGTCCTGCTGAATAAATTAAGATGCTAAACCTGTTTCCAATTTTCAGCCAATCAGATTACTTGATCCAGTTTGTTGATACAAATTCACATACTTAATGGCAAACAGTGCTTCTTCAGTCAACTGATCTGGATCTACACTGTTTGTAAAGACAGGGTATATCCAGGCTTAGCAGGAATAGGGTTAATAGTGGTATTATCCAGTTGAAATCACATCATATTCAATGACTCAATTAATTGTCAATAATAGTGTATTATCACATAGTGGCCAAAATTCCCAACATTCAACATGAAATATCATTTGATATAGATGGCTCAGCATGAACATGTGATAAATGAGTTAATGAGTTATACCATGTCGGTTCTGCGCATGTATGTGCGATACTGCACTTACTCACACTCTTGCAGTATCGCATCTTACATGCGCATAAACCATGGTATAACTAAGAATTATGACATTTCTCATAGCGCACAATGTGCAGTTGCAGATGGAATGCATAAATGTAGAAAAAACTACTAACTTTGTAAAAGTTCATTCCTGTATAGGGGCCCTAAAAAGCAGTCCAGTAAAACACAACAATTATATATGATGTATTGTACATAACATAATATCCCATAAGCTCAGTAGAAAGTTTCATTTGAATTGGTAAGATATTGAGATCTGGTACCTGGTACATTCAGGCAAAGTACTCAGACATCCTACAAAGCAAAAAGTTCTGGTCAGTACAATAAAGGTATGGCAACTAGTGAATGACAGACAAATGATGGGAAGGGAGGATGGGTTGACAGAACACAACTAATCTTACACTTTTTTTTTTTTTTTTTGGCAAGTGCAGGTATAACAGTATGTTTCTCTCCAGGCAATCTTTGCTCATGTAGTTTTAGCTCACCTGAGCAAATGCTCAGGGTGAGCTATTGTGATCATCCTCTGTCCAACGTCGTTCATTGTCAGTCATCAACAGTTTGCTTGTTAACTCTCTAAAGGTCACAGTTTTGACCCAATCTTAATGAAACTTACTCAGAATGTTTACCTGTTTACTCCCTAAAGGTCACAGTTTTGACCCAGTCTTAATGAAACTTACTCAGAATGTTTACCTGTATGAGTTCTAGGTCAAGTTCGAAACTAGGTCACCAGGTCAGATCTAAGGAAAACCTTGTTTTCTAGAAGTCTCTAGAAGTCTCATTTTGAAGTAATCATCATGTATCTTGCTCAGAATGTTTGTCTTGATAGTTTCTAGTTCAAGTTTGAAAATCGGTCACTTGGGGTCAAAAACTAGGTCACCAGGCCAAGCCAAAGGAAAACCTTGTTAACGCTCTAGAGGTCACATTTTTGAAGTAATCATCATGAATCTTGCTTAAAATGTTTGTCTTAATGATTTTAAGGTCAAGTTTGAAACTGGGTCACTTGGGATCAAAAACTAGGTCACCAGGCAAAATCGAAGAAAAACCTTGTTAATACTCTAATTAAGGTCACCTTTTTGAAGTAATCACCATGAATCTTGTTCATAATGTTTGTCCTGATTATTTCTAGGTAAGTTTGAAACTGGGTCACTTACGACATATATTTCATTGTCCAGTTACTTTAAGTTTTTCAGTTTAGGTAACTATTGGTTTTACAGCAGTGTTACTTGGCATTTGCATACATTTTAGCATGACCTTATGAATGCAGTCATCCATATGTGACCATAACCTATATTTCACGAACTATTGACTTTGTTACGTTTCTGTGTTAAGGTCAGTTTTTCAGAATTTCAGTAACTATTGGTCCTACATGTACAGCAGTTATACTCGGCACATGCATTCATCTTAGCATGTCCCCTTGAGTGCAGTCATCCATATTTGAGCGTGACCAAATTTCATGGTCCGTTAGGCAGGCTACATTGTCTTAGTTATTTACGTAATCATGATGAATCTTGCTCAGACTGTTTTGATGATCTCTAGGTCAGGTTCTTTAGGTGCTATGATACTCAGGTAGGCATTACAGGGTCATCATGGCCCTCTTTATATATCATAGCTTCACATAAGAGGATATCCTACAAATATAATTTCTTATTTTTCCAGGAAAACATGTTGTATGTACTCATTAGAAGTGCCTCCCTGAGGCACTTTCAACAAGTACCACAAAATATGGTTTTGTTTGGTATTAAAGTGTCAAAGTGTCCATGTGGTTAGCATTCCTAGCCGGATCATGCGGTCCAGGGATTGAATCTTGCTGGAGGTGGAAATTTGCTCACAGCTGTTTTGGGTGCTTCATTGCACAGTGCCTTTCAATATCACACTTCTGTCACCTCAGTATGACTTGAATAATGAGGAAGGAACTGTTACACACCAAATCATTATCATCATCATCATCATAATCACCTTTTGTGGAGCATTTAGAAAAAATACCTATTCAGTTGGAAAAAAGTGATCTGGAACTGTACAGTATGTGTTTCTTTTGCAGGTGTATACTGTATACAGTAAATCAAACTAAAAAGACAAAGATATAGAACAGCGGCACTAACAAGAGATAGAAAAAAAGAAAGAATATAGGACTATTTAAAAGCAAAATGTTCCAGAGAAGAAGAGGTGGTCAAGGAAATTATGGCATAATGCTTTTAGCATTACAGTTGATGAACTTTGGTTTCGACAGAATTCCACCGGTCACTTTAGTAGCCATATTATCACAAGCTGCCATCTTCCTTGGAATTGGTGACTTGACTAGATGGTTCCCAGCTTCAGCTGAAGTCTGTTTAAGTACTCATAAAGTATGGCGTCAGGGCCAGTGGAACCGACTGATTCTAGGACAGTTATTTCATGCAACAGATATGCATCTGTACTTTAATATGGTGTCACTTCTGTGGAAAGGGCACATGTTGGAGCGAAAATTTAAAAGTGTTTACTTTGCCTATCTGTTGTCGGTATTTACTATTTTGACTGGTATGATGTTAGTAGGGTTGAATTTTATAATGTCTGAAGTATTTGGCGACAGAAGTTACGAGTTGCAATGTGCTGTTGGTTTTTCTGGTAAGTTAACCCTTAAAATGCCAAGAAAACCTGCATCTGAAAATGGCTTCTGTTTATGTCTGCTGATTATTCTTGCAAACTTTTCAAATTTATTTTTGCAAACAGGTAAACAGTGTGGACCCTGATCAGACTGCTCCTAGAGGAGCAGTCTGATCTTGGGCCACACTGTTTGCAAAAATAACTTTTAAAATCACAAGCAGATGACAGTTGTTGTGATTGGCAGTTTAATGCTAGCTCCTGATAAGAGGGGTATCAGAGAAGTATTTTTATCTCCATGAAAACATATGTTGTGGATGCCTATTAGAAGCACATTGGTGAGGCACTGCTAATGAGTGCCCAAAAAACATGTTTTTATGGGGAAAAAAATGGAAATAAACCACAACCACAACCTCTTTATAACACTATTGTTAGGGTCCATAGCATAAACCGTGTTAGTTAAATAACCTTATTATATCCAAACAAAAATGTACAGATTATATTGAAAAATGACCATTTATGGTCATTTTTCAATATAATCTATACATTTTTGGGATTCATCTTTGAACTGTGTTATATCCAAAATCATGTTATAACAAACCATGTTATAAAGAGGTTGTAGTGTTCCAACAGTTTTTGGTTGAATAAAGCACCTTATTCAGAGAGGTTATAGTGCCAACCACTACTGCAATAATAGGTATTTTGATTTTTTTTTTTTTCAGAGAAAATTCAGGGAAAATAAGGCTTATATGTTGTGGAAGCACCTCAATGAGGCACTTATAATGAGTACCCAAAACAGAGAGAACTCTGGAAAGATAAGACTTGACATTCCATGTGAACCATTTCTCTCATATTCTTTACAACAGTGGCCTTGGTGGCTCAGTTGGATGCGCGGTCCGCCTGGAGACCAGGAGGTCGCGGGTTCAACCCCCGCCGAGGTCGGCAACATTCTTTCGTAGAGATTGATCGTGAAATATTTTCTATGGTCATTCTCTCCCTTCCGCTGATTCAAGAAGGGCAGTTGTCAGTTTCTGGCGAAAGAATGTGCACGATACTGGTTAACCGCTTAGAGGACTAAACCTGCCCAGTAAACGTGTGGTTAGGTAAACTGACTGCGCTCGACATGACCCCATTGGGTTTACTGGGCCGTAAAACCTCAACACAAAATCCATGTGAACCATTTCTCACATATTCTTTACAACAATGAATTCATTTTAACCCTTGTCCTGCTGAACCCGGATATACCCTGCCTTTGCAAACAGTGTAGATTCAGATCAGTTGGCTTCTGTTTGCCATTAAGTATGTGAATTTATAGCAACAACCTTGATCAAATAATCTGATTGGCTGAAAATTAGGTGGGTGTGGCGTCTTAAGATATTCAGCAGGACAAGGGTTAATGGCAGTGAGAGTAAACAAGTGATCAGTGTTTGCTTGATATAAAAATTTCATAGCTCTTGATAAAGTGCTTTTTTCAGCCAAAAAGTATCTATATTTTTCTTATTTCTCAATGAATGTTGTGAGTACTCATTAGAAGTGTCTCACTGAGGCTCTTCTAATGAGTACCAACAACATATGTTTTCGTCGAGAAATAAGAAAACTATTTACCTGATACCCACTCTTATCTAGACCTATGTATATGGATAATAGTGTCAAAAAATTCTGATTGAACTCATTTTTTTACTGAGTCACTGTATGCTTCTGCATGACAGATATCAATCTGTACATGTTGGGCTTCTGCATGACAGATTTTTCATATCAGTCTGTTCACTGTTCTGTTTTTCATCTTGTTGGCCAATAGCTAAATATAGTACATACCAGAATCATAGCCAGAACAGAATTATTTTTAAGCACATTTGGGAAAAATCTTTAAAACTTTTCTATAGTATTGTTTTCAAATAGGGGCTTACTTGTAATGGTAAGAATTTGCCCCCATTGTTGTTTAGGCGGAGGAAATCAAGCTGCTGTAGAATCTAACATACATGGCAACCTCTTTATAACATACGAGGGTCGTGCAAAAAGTTCTGTCACTAATAGGCTTTCTTCGTTTTATTCCAGGTATATTTTAAAATGCTTCACTGCACTTGAATGGTGTGTTGAATAGCTAACGATACCCGTTTATTTCGTGCAAATTGCTTTCCAACTGACCGAGTTATTTAAAATTGAAATAGATGCAGTCATATACACTGACCAATTTACTTGTTACATTGGAACGTGGACCAGAAGACTGAAATTCGTAGCTATATTAAATGCCGCATTAGGCTTAATAAAGATTCAAAGCAAATATTTAATAAATTGTGTGGTATATATGGACCTCAGACCATTTCAATGCGCACAGTTTTTAGGTGGGTTAAAGCTTTTAAAGCTGGGAAATTTTCTGTTGAAGATGATACCCGTCCTGGAAGGCCTAAAACCTCTGTTACCAAGGCTAACATGGCTGCTGTAAAGATTGTGGTCGAACAGGATGCGCGATTGTCTGTCAAAGATATAGCTAGTTGTACTTGCGTGGCTTGGCATTGAGGATCTGGACCTCATTCTGAAGGAGAGAAGACTCCGATGGTATGGACATGTGGAACGCTCCAACGGTGTAGTCAAGACTGAGTCGGAGTGAGCCTTTGACATACAGGTTGATGGAAAGCGTTGGCCTGGGAGGCCCAGGATGACATGGAAGCAGCTGATAGCGAGGGATTGCAGAAAGTGGAAGCTCTCAGCTATCAACCCTCATGATAGATATACCTGGAGATCTGGTGTGAGATCTGCCATGCGTGCAGCAAGCCAGCTAGATATCTGGAAGGGGGCCCACTGATGTGGATGTTGCCCCTGTACCTGCACGTTAATCAAAAATCCAATTATGATGATATGATGATGATACTGGGGTCAGTATTCTCGAAGAACTTCTTGTCGGCTCGTCAAAAGACACAACACCTTAAATGTGCCCAGGAACTTTTGAAAACCCACAAAGGCTGTAATAGTCAGGTTATTTCTAACTTGCTAACAGGTGATGAAACCTGGGTGCACATGTTTGAGCCACAAAGAAGGGCTGATAATAAGCAATGGAAGCGAAAAGATAAAAAATGCCCATGTATTGCCAAGAGAACCATAAGTTCAAAAAAGATGTTGTACGCAATTTTCTTTCATTCAAGTGGGCCAGTCGTTCAAGTGCCTTGTCGATCTGGTCATACAGTCACTGGCCAAGTCTACAAGAATTCTGTTCTGAAGAAAGTGAAAGAGTTTTACAATAAGAGACAACCAAGCAAAGGATGGTCAGGAGTCCACCTTTTATATGACAACGCCTCCTGTCATAAGTGTGATTTTGTTAAGTCTTTTTTGGCTTCTGAAAAGGTGAAAGTTTTAAACCATCCACCTTATTCACCTGACCTGAGTCCCTGTGACTTCTTTTTATTTCCAAGGCTTAAGAAAATGCTTTCTGGAAATAAGTACATTGTATACATCTAGAAGTTCTCTTGGTAGCACTATTTATCAGTGTCTCCAACAGATACCAAAAGAAGACTATTTATCTGCTTTTTGTGACTAGGTAAAAAGGTTACAAAAATGTGTTTCAGTAAAGGGGTAATACTTTGAAGGTTTGTAATAAAAATATGTTTGATAAAATGTAGCACTGAAGTAATCAGAACCCAGTGACAAAACTTTTTGCAGGACCCTCGTATTATTGGGATCCAAAGCAAAATGTGTTAGCTAAACAGTCATTGTATCCACAGTCATTTTTCTATATAATCTATACATTTTTGTTTTGTATGATCATACATGGTCATTTTTGGACAGGTTTTTAAAAAATCGTCCTTTAAAATAGCGATGCCCAGGCGGGCATCGTCCCACGTTTACCTTTTGGTTAACCTTTTTCAAAGTTACATGTTACCTTTATTCTTCAGTGGATTACATGTACTTTCATATTTGGAAGGGATGATTTTATGTCCTGGGTATGAGTAAAACTGCATGCATCCAGCTGTGACACTCAACACGAGTGTGTGGGATTGTGAGGCTGCCCTCTGTCACAGTTGCCTCCCCACCTTCAGGGTTATCAGGCTGCCATAACCTGGATGGCAGAGCTAGGCAGCAATCATCTACAGACCGATGGCTTGGTGTTCTAGCAATTGTGGTTTGGCGGACAGTCCTTTCTTTATACGAACAATGGAAAAGCACACTGCCCGAGTGCGGGAACGGCGTGCATGCTCAGGTACTTTAAAGAACTGAGTTGGGATGTCAGCTAGGACAGGCGATCCCGTAAAAACAGTTGTTCCAAAGTCTTTCATGGCAAGCACAACAATAGAATCAGAGATAGGCAGTGCCAACAGACATAAAAATTCTGTTGGTAACGTCTCTGGCTTGGCCTCCTGTCAGGTGTGGGAGGCAGGGTTGGGCCATTGTGGTGAATCGAGCAAGCACCCGAGGAAATTCAGGGTGGGAACACTCAATGTTAACACTCTGAGAGGAAGAGTTTGCGAGGTAGTGGAAACACTATCCCACAGGAAAGTGGATGTCTGCTGCATTCAGGAGACCAGATACCGTGGTGGCAACTGCAGCACAATCAAGGGCAAGGACACCAGGTACAAGCTCTACTGGTCCGGAAATGACAAAGGCACTGCTGGTGTAGGAGTGTTTGTGGCAGAAGAGTGGATAGAGAAAGTTTTTGAGGTGCAGAGAGTCTCCGACAGAATCATCTTAGTGAAGCTTGTAGCTGGCCAGCGTGTGGTTACCTTTCTGTCTGTGTATGCTCCACGGAGTGGTCTAAGTGATGAGGTTAAGGACCTGTTCTTTGATCAGCTGTGTGCTGTGACTGCCAGGATCCCAGCATCAGAATTTCTGATCCCGTGGAGATTGGAATGGCCATGCAGGCTGTGCAGGCACTGGATACAGGGAAGTGCATGGTGGGATGGGGTATGGCAGGCCGGAACCAGATGTTGAGGGTGAGAGAACCCTAGAGTATGCCCTAGCATTTGACCTGCTTCTTGGGAACACGTTTTAAGAAACGTGACAGCCATCTCATCATGTACAAGTCGGGAAACATAGCCACGCAGATAGACTTCATCCTTTTCCGTAGGATCATGCGCAAACTTGTCTAAGATGTAAAAGTGATCCCTGTCGAGGAAGTAGCCCTGCAACATCAGCCTCTTGTATGCGACATGAGGATTGATGTGCCACTAAAATCCAAGCGCAAGCTCACCCCTCGCCTCAAAGTTTGGAAGCTTAAAGACCCTCAGATGAGTAGTCATTTCTAGGAGGTCTTCAACTTGCATGTGAGCACATCTGCAGATGTAGCTGATGGGGCCACTGAGGATATCTGGAACAACATCAAGACTGGACTGCTCAAGACAACTGAGGAGGTGTGTGGCACAACTATGCCCCATCGTTGGCGTCGTGAAACCTGGTGGTGGAATGAACATGTGGAAAAGGCCATTGCTGCCAATCGGAAAGCTTTCAAAGCCTGGAAGACCGATAAAGGCACTAGGGCATTATACGATGCAGCGAAATGCAGTGTCAGACATGCAGTGCACCATGCTCATCAAGAAGCCTCTGTGATCCATGACTTCGCGGCTGCAATCATTTGTGATGGAAAGGTACCCTCTGACTGGGAGCAGAGTTTCATTGTCTGCCTCTACAAGGGAAAGGGGGATGCATTGGAAAGGGGCAACTACCGCGATCTCAAGCTGACTGAGCAGGTCATGAAAGTCCTGGAGAGGATTGTGGACGGCCTCATCAGACAGTTGGTGTCAATCGACGATTCCCAGTTTGGCTTCGTCCCAGGCAGAGGCACATCAGACGCAATCTTTGTTGTCAGGCAGCTGCAAGAGAATTATCTAGCTCCTAACAAGAGACTCTACATGGCTTTCATAAACCTGGAGAAGGCTTTTGATCGAGTACCTCGGAAGGTCATCTGGTGGGCGCTGAGAAAACTTGGTGTGGAGGAGTGGATTGTGAGACTGGTGCAGGAGATGTATGCAAATGCGCGGAGCCATGTCCGTGTTGGTGACGGGTACACTCAAGAGTTTGAAGTGAAGGTCGGTGTTCACCAGGGCTCAGTACTGAGCCCACTTCATCATTGTGCATGAAGCCTTATCGCGAGAGTTCCGCTCTGGGGTCCCCTGGGAGAACCTCTATGTCGATGACCTTGTTATCATCGCTGAATCCCTTGAGGAATTTGTCAGGAGGCTCTCGACTTGGAAAGAAGCAATGGAAAAGAAAGGACTGAGAGTAAATGCAGGAAAGATGAAGATCATGATCTGCGGTATGGGCCTGGACCTCCTGCAGAGTTCAGGCGAGTTTTCATGCGCCGTCTGTCACACTGGAGTGGGCAGCGACAGCATCTTCTGCAATGGCTGCAAGCACTGGGTGGACAAGAAATGCAGTGGGCTCAAGCGCTTGACAAAGGACCCTGACTACAGATGTACACGGTGCCAGGGAACTGCACACCCCTTGGACGGCAGACCACAGAGGGAAGTCCATTGGACCTGACAAGCTGGAGGTGGTAGCTTCCTTTTGCTACCTAGGAGACATGCTTTCAGTAGCAGGTGGCTGTGAACTTTCAACCACAACATGTGTGAAAACTGCCTGGAAGAAGTTCAAGGAGCTGCTACCAGTTCTCTCTTCATGCGCCCTCTCTTTCAAGACACGTGGCTGTGTGTACAGCTCTTGTGTGTGTAGGGCAATGCTCCATGCCAGTGAGACTTGGCCATTGACAAAACCAAACCTCCAACGTCTGCAGCGAAATGACAGGGCAATGATCAGGCAGATCTGCAATGTCAGGCCGCAAGACGTTGTCACAACCAGGTCCAATGATCTACTTGCGCGGCTTGGCATTGAGGATCTGGACCTCATTCTGAAGGCGAGAAGGCTTCGCTGGTATGGACGTGGAATGCTCTAATGGTGCAGTCAAGACAGCCTTTCACATACAGGTTGAGTGAAAGAGTGGGCCTGGGAGGCCAAAGATGACATGGAAGCAGCTGACAGAGAGGGATTGCAGAGAGTGGAAGCTCTCAGCTGTCAACCCTCATGATAGAAATATGTGAAGATCTGGTGTGAGATCTGCCATGCGTGCAGCAAGCCAGCTGTCTGGAAGGGGACCCACTGATGTGGATGATGCCCCTGTTACGTTAATCAAAAGTCTGATTATGATATATATGATGATATGAAGAGGAGGACCAGTAGGTGTTTCCGGTGCAAGAGAGGCAACTCTTTCTTTCTTTGTTATGTACTTATCTCCCCTGACGTCCCAGGTTTACCTTTTGGTTAACCATTTTTCAGTTATAAATTACCTTTATTCTTCAGTGGATTGCTTTTGTATTTGGTGGGGATGAAGAGGAGGACCAGTAGGCATTTTGCATACAAGAGAGATAACTCTTACTTTTTCTGTTATGTACTTATCTCCCCTGATGTCCGAGGTTAACCTTTTGGTTGACCTTTTTTTCAAAGTTATATATTACCTTTATTCTTCAGTGGATTGCTTTCATACTTGGTAGGGATGAAGATGTGGACCAGTAGGCATGTCACATGCAAGAAGGACAACTCTTTGCTTTGTTTGTTATGTACTTACCTCCCCTGAAGCCAAAATCTTGTGCAAGTCATAACTCCCATACCATTTGCGATAATTTGATAATATTTAGTAGGAACATATATCAGATCAAGTAGGTGTGTTGCATGCAGCAAGGACAACTCTTTCTTTGTTACCTTTTTAGTTATCTCCACTGAAAGAATTTCTAAGCCAAATTCTTATGCACTTTGAATTTTTGAAGATTTCATGGTTTGAAATATTTTGATATTTGGAAGAGACATAGATAAGGACCAGAAGAGGTGTCATTGGCAAGGAAGACAATTCTCACTTTCTTTATTATGTACTTATCTCCCCAGAAACCAAAATCTTGTGCAGGCCATAACTCCCATACTGTTTGAGATAATTTGATCAATTTGGTTGGGACATATATCATGTCAAGTAAGAGTATCACATGCAAGAAGGACAATTGCTTTGTTCTTTTTTCTAGTTAACTCTCCTTAACGAATTTCTAAGCCGTATTCTTGTTCACTACATAACTTCTTAAAGGTTTGAAATATTTTGATAATATTTGATAGAGGCATATATAAGGACCAGTAGGCATGTCACTTGCAAGAGAGACAACTCTGACTTTCTTTGTTACGCACTTATCTTCCCTGAAGCCGAAAGCTTGTGCAGCCAAAATTGATTTTTTTTTCACTTATACAGGTTGTAGCTTTTTTGGGGTTAAAATTTGGCTGAGCTGCTTCTATATACTTACCAGTGATCACTAATTATGGGTCAATATAGTAAGTATATTACCCCTAATTTAATATAAGTATATTACCAGTGATCAATAATTGCATTCAAATTTGGCATTTGGGGAGGTAAATCGGCGGTTTTACGGTCGGAAATTTCGTTTTACGGCGACGCGTCAGCGGAGCCGTAAAACGTAATTTGCGACCGTAAAACCGCCGATTTACCTCCCCAAATATAATATAGTATATTAATTAGGGTTTAACTATATACTTACCAGTGATCACATCAGTAACCAGCATTTTTTTGATAAAAACTGTATTTTTGAACAGGCTTTTCACAGAAAAATTCTGTCCTTTAAAATAGCCATATCTGGGCAATCGGGCATCGTCCAAGGTTTATCTTTTGGTTAAACTTTTTTTCAAAGTAATATGTTGCATTTATTCTTCAGTGGAAAAACCCATCCATAATGCCATTAGGCATTTTTCTTGTTTTATATAATCTAATAAATTTTTGTTTGGAAACAACACTTTTGTGATCCACCTTAAAACCGACATATTTTCCAGACCATCTTATTATGACCTGCCTCATAAGCCTGCCGCGGTGGCTCAGTTATGTGTGCATCTGACAGGTGATTAGTAGGTTGCATGTAAATTGATCATAAAATATTTTCAGTGGTCATTCTCTCCCTTCCTCTGATTCAAGAAGTGCAGTTGTCAGTTTCTGATCTAATCTCATTAGGTTGACTGGGCCATAAAAGCTCAACACAGATAACCTTGACCCAATTGTTCAAAGCATCGTTAGCTTAACGAGCTCATTAATGGTCAAAATATCAACTGTTCTAGTAAGTACACTATCTAATTCACATGTATTTTTGCTGCAAAAAAGCTACTCACATTTTTTCAGCAAAAATATTGGCGTATATGCCAGATTTAATGATCAAAGTTCTAATGGTATGTTAACTAATGACATCGTTAGTTTTGAACAGCTGGGCCTTGACTTATCAAGAGGTTGCAGTGTAGTAACTGAAAATTTCAGTAATCAGTAAAATTTAAACAAGTCTATTTAACTACTTTATGTGTTAATTTGTTTCATGGAGAAATAAGAAAAAACATTTAAAAAAGAACAACAACAAATTCCTGACAAAAAAAAAAACCAAAAAAACACCTGATCTTGAGCTCTGTGTATTAATAGCAATAAATTACACTGTAAAATACATCAGATCAGATGCTATGTTTGGCATCAACTAATCTAGGTCTGAACTGCTTACCTAGACCTGTTTGTCAGTATAATCAGGATTGTGGAATGGTCAAATTTTATAACTTGTCCATGGACAAGTAAATGGTTAGTGAACTTGGCCAACCAAGATTTTCTTTCCTGAAAATTGACATTTTTCCCATTTCTTAAAAAAAACATATACTGTATGCACACAGTAGAAGCACCTCGGCGAGGCTCATGATGAATGCACTGTCAAAACAGTAAGTGTCTGTCAACTATAACATTCAGCAAGATGAGTACAATTTTTAGCAGACAGCATTTTGACTTTTTTTCTTTTTTTCCAAGAAAACAGGGTATGACATTTCATGCAAATTGTCTGCTGTGAGACATTTGCATGAAATGTCAGACCTTGTTTTCTGGAATAAGTAAGAAAACATAATTATCAAGTTGTTGCCTGCTGAATTAGCCCAGAGAGTGGTAAAGTTTAATTTATGTCTAGAGTGCTATGATGTTCACTTCTTCTTAACCCTTGTCATGCTAAATAAATTTAGACATCAAGCCCACTTCTAATTTTCAGCCAAACAGATTATTTGATCCAAATTGTTGATTCAAATTCACAAACTAATTGACAAACAGTGCAGATCCAGATCAGTTGGCTTCTTCAGAAGCCAACTGATCTGGATCTACACTGTTTGCAAAGGCAGGGTATATCCGGGTTCAGTAGGACTAGGGTTAATTGGTATGTATTTTTACAGGTGTAGTATTTGCCTTAAAAGTGCTTACAACCCATTTCTCTCCACGGGGCCTCCACAATGCCATGGGCTTTATTCCAGTGCCGTCAAAATATATCTACTGGGTAGAACTGGGGCTTATACAGATACTAGTTCCAAATGCCTCATTTACTGGTAAGACATTATTCTTGCTAAATTGTTAGCTCACCTGAGCCGAAGGCTCAGGATGAGTTATTGTGATCACTTGCTGTCTGTCGTCCGTCCATAAACACCTTTGAAAGAAACCCCTGGGCTTATTTTCTTCAAAATTTAAGTAGAGCCTTCTGTTAATGGGGGATTGAAACTTTGTTCAGTTGTTCATGGTCTGTTACTCAATATGGCCACAATGCATTGCCCATATATGGTAAAAACACTTAAAAATCTTCTCCAGAACCAAGAAAGCTGGAAGGCTGCTTGGTATATAGCATTAGGGACTTAAGGTCTACCAAGTTTGTTCAAATGAACATAGGTTGACCATTTACCTTTTTATGGCACGATCAAATTTGCATCCCCATGCATTTTTATGGGGAAAGTGTTGAAAAATTGTTTTCTCAAAATGTATTAAAGAGGAATGGCTGAAACAATATGATTAATTTATTAAAACGTTTTAGTTACAGTCAAATTTGTGTCCCATTGGGATTATCTGTCCTTGTTCCTGGGCTATATACATATATAAAATTGTGATATATTTCAATGTCTTCTCCTCTAAAAACTGAGCAATTTTCACCAGATTTCACCTGGGGCCTTTGGTCGAAAGGTTATTGAAAGTGGATCTGCCCCATTGAGCAAGATGGCCACCATGCACATACATGTATATGGTAAAAACTCATTTCTTCTTCTCCGTAACTAAGAAACCTTTCAGGCTGAATCTTGGTATATAGCATCAGGGACTCAAGGTATACCAAGTTTGTTCAAATGATAGTTGTAGGTTGACCTTTGACCTTTTTACGGCAAGGTCAAATTTTCACCCTCGTACATTTGTATGAGGAAAATGTTGAAAAGTCATTTTCTCTAAATGTATTAAAGACTAATGGCTAAAACTTATGATGTATGGTAAGCGTAGTAAAACTTTTTAATTACCCCTGGGGGTAGTCTGCCCTAGCCCCTGGGTTACATACATGTATAAAATTGTGTAATTTTTAATTGCCTTCTCCTCTGAAACCACTTGAGCAGTTTTCACCAGATTTCACATGGGGCCTTCTGTCGAAAGAATATTGACAGTTAATTGTACTGAATCCACGTCATTGAACAAGATGGCCACCACGCCCATATATGGTAAAAACACTAAAAACTCTTCTTCTTCAGAACCAAGAAAGCTTTCAGGCTGAATCTAGGTATATAGCATTGGGGACTGCAGATCTACCAAATTTGTTCAAATAATGGTCGAAGGTTGACCGTTGACCTTTTTACGGCAACATCAAATTTGCGCCCCATACATTTGTATTGTGAAAATATTGAAAAATTGTTTTCTCAAAATGTATTTAATACTAATGGCTGAACTTACAGCATATGGTTAAAGAAGTGGAACTGTTTAGCTAAGTTCAAAATTTTGGGGGTTATCTGCCCTTGCCCCTGGGCTATGTACAAGTATAAAATCATGAAATCTTTAAACGTCTTCTCTGAATGCTTGAATAGTTTTCACCAGATCTCACATAGGGCCTTCTGTCATAAGGATGTTGACAATTTGTTCAAATGGTTCCGTGCCATTGAACAAGATGGCTGCCATGCCCATATATGGTAAAACACTTAAAGATATTCTTCTCCAGAACTAAGAAAGCTTTGAGACAGTGTTTTGGTATACAGCATCGGGGACTCAAAGTCCACTAAGTTTGTTCAAATGATACTAGGATGACCTTTGACCTTTTTACAGTAAAGTCAAATTTGTTTCCTAGTTGTTGCGGCAGTACTGGAAGAATAAATTGCATGGCAGATATGCTATAGCTGTATTTATCAGGTGAGCGAATCATGGCCAATTGGCCTCATGTTATTTTTTAAAATACAATATTTAACAGGGCTCCATAACACTGTTGGTAGCTCTCCAGACTAGGGCTTGGACAGGTAGAAATTTTATACTCGGGTACCCGAGTCATTTCTACCCGAGGATACCCGTTATCAACATCTTCTGTATAACTGTACTTGCTTGAACATTGATAAGACCAGTAAATCCACATGACCTTGGCTACCGGCTATTGGTGCATGAAGGCAGAAGTCGACATTTAGTTTGGAAGTATTCTGACCATTGTCAGCTCTATGCATTGGAGCTGTGTTTTCAAGGCGGAAGCAAGTCGACAATGAAAGAAAAAAATCTCGAATTCAAGCACCCTTTTTTTTTAACCAGTGTTACAAAGCTTACAGGTGCAACTAGAAAGTGCTCTGATCCCAAGCTTTCGAATGTAACATCTTAAGATGGTAAATTGGTCTCTTTTATATGTATAAAATCTGTTATTTAAAACAAAACATGGTTTTAAGGAGTCTCTTTTTGCGTTTTTGAAACGTAGGTCCACACTAACAAACTGTCATATTGAACCAAGTGGGGATTTGTATTTCAGTGGACCAACTAAACCCACTCCCATAGCTGATGGAAAACTCTGCGCAATTTGACTAGAAAGTTTCTGGCCATACCTGCAGCCTCCATTCCAAAGGAACAAGCTTTCAGTTACGCAGGTTTAAGGATTACTAAACAGTCATCAGTCTTAAAGTCACTGACAGCAGATGCAATTTTATTTTTTGATTAATAAAATCTGTCACGAAAGTCTTTTGCTTTCCTCCTCTACCAGCGTAGATATTGATCCTGGTTCTGCTGTAAAAGCACTTGTCAGGCCTATCCATCACTAAAACATGCCTATATAATTTTGACCCCCTTAAACCCCACTTTTATATAGTAAAACTGGGGTTTACAGGGGTATACATTATTTTTCTTATTTCTGCTCAAAAACATAGATTGTGGTACTCGTTAGAACTGCCTCGGCGAGGCGGTTCTAACGAGTACCCACAATCTATGTTTTGAGCAGAAATATGAAAAAATATCAGAGTTTTTTACCTGAAAAATTTCGGTTTTTGGAGGTGAAATTTTCTATATATTTGAATAGGCATGTTTTCGTAATGAATAGTGACTGGCTCCAACTTCTCTTTGCTGTTGCTGCCTTTCCTGCCTTAATGAATGTTAACCCTTGTCATGCTGAATAAATTAAGATGCCATGCCCTCTTCTAATTTTCAGCCAATCAGATTGCTTGATCCAGGTTGTTGATGTAAATTCACATATTTAATGCCAAACAGTGCAGATCAAGATCAGTTGGCATCTGAAATGCAAAAGCTACTCACATTGTTTCAGCAAAAATATGAGCATATATGCCATATTTAATGATCAAAGTTTTAACGATACCTTAACTAATGACATCGTTAGTTTTGAACAATTGGGCCCAGACAGGTGAGCATGAGAAGGGTTAATTAAGTCGAGTGACCTCTTCTACACTCGACTTAATTAACCCTTCTCATGCTGAATAATTTAAGATACCATGCCCACTTCTTATTTCCAGCCAATCAGATTACTTGATCTGGGTTTTTGATAGAAATTCACATATTTAATGACAAACAGTGCAGATCCAGATCTGAAGAAGCAAACTGATCTGGATCTACATTGTTTGCAAAGACAGGGCATGACATGTTCAGCAAGAAAAGGATTAAATGGGTTAAGGTATAAATGTGGTAATAAGACTATTGGGGCTGTGTCAAATGAAAAAGAGCCTTCAAACATGGGTTTAAATGCACAGATTCAGACCAGCCTGTGCATGCGCAAAGTATTATCAAAGCCTTTGCTCTCAGTTTATATATTCTATAGTATCGAATGATTGTTAGTGGACAGTGAAGGACCTGACCAAACTGCGCGGAGGTGCAGGCTGACCTGGGCCTTTTGCTGTCCACATATGCCCGAAGACACAATTTTGCATGGCACTGCCCAGGCCAAATAAAAAATTTATGTGTGTTTAGGGTAACATGTTAGGAAAAAATAGGTTGGGTAGGAAGGGATTTTTTTTTTTTTTTACATTTTGTATGAAGAATAATACCAGAATTATAAACTATAATTGGTATGGATCATACGAGGGATGTTCGAAATGAATTGCTTATTTCTATCTGGAGACTTCAAATTTCAAGTTAGCCCAAAAGTACTCATCTTATGCCCTCGAAGTATTCCCCGTGGCTAGAAATGCAAAGTTTCA
Source organism: Anodontia alba (assembly GCA_964016985.1). Taxonomy (NCBI): domain Eukaryota; kingdom Metazoa; phylum Mollusca; class Bivalvia; order Lucinida; family Lucinidae; genus Anodontia; species Anodontia alba. Next base: position 78,878,353 of record OZ024832.1, read on the forward strand.
GCCGATACATCCACTTTTTGAAGGCGTCACGGTACGCTGATTTGGGCACAGTAATAAGGTACTGATGAATGGCAGATCCAAGTGCCTGTCGGGACTGCTATTTCCGCCCAGCAAGGAATGCTTTTAATTTCGGAAACCAAAAGAAATCACATGGGGCAAGGTCTGGGAAATACGGGGGGTGAGGCAAAACAGTTACTTTTTCTTTCTTCAAAAACGCCGTAACTATTGCGGAGGTATGAGCTGGGGTATTGACATATAGAAGACATACATGTTTAAAACCAGTGGCAGGGCATTTCTGATAATACTTTTTCAGTTTCTTCAGTACTACGTCTTTGTAGTACTTTCCGGTGATGCTTTTGCCCTTTTTCACTGGCACTTTTATTGTGACTCCTTCACCAGAGAAGAAGATTGCATACAAAACCTTCTTTGTACTTAAAGAACGTTTGGCAATTATTGGGCGTTTGCTGTGTTTAGTGGCCCAGATCTTATTGCTAACCTTTCTGACGGGCTCAAAATAAATGGACCCAGGTTTCATCACCTATGATGACATTGGCAAACTGCTTTTTGTCATATTTTGGAAACATTTGAAGCAGCTTTTTGGCCACTTTAACCCGTTGCCTCTTTTGCTCGTCAGTCAACAGATGTGGCACCTATCTAGCAGAAATCTTTCTGACTTTCAAATGCTTCTTCAAAATAAGGTGAACCATTGATAGTGATATGCCTACCTTTCATGCAATATCACAAACTGTAAATCTGGCATCTCCTTCAATGATTTCCTTTATTTTGGAAACAATTTCTTTACGAGATGCAGATTTTGGCCTACCTGATTTCGGTGCATTTTTGATGGACTCTACACCAGACTCAAATTTCTTTTTCCACCGCCGAACTGTGTCATAAGACACACAAGAAGGTCCAAAAGCAGTAGAAATATCAGTCATCAGCTTCTTCAAAGAACAACCAAGTTTTGAGCGAGTTTTGATGTAAGCCCGTATTTCATCTTTTTTGTCAATGCTTCTACCAACCATTTTTACTGCAGTGGTCAATGACTGCGTGTATTCAAATGGCAAATTTTATGTCTTATACTTAGTCTAACATGTACATTTATACACCATTGTGTAGGTATTGAATAGCCCTATACAGGCATGTATTGGTTTTTATCATGCCCCACGTGGATATCGAGCTAGAGGACTATAAGCAATTCATTTCGAACATTCCTCGTATATATTTTCAGGTCATTTGGCAGGTATATTGGTTGGGTTGTTGTATATCAAAGGACCCTTGAAATCTGTCATGGACAGTTTTATGCCAGCAGGTAAGATTTTGCTTTGTTCAGTATCCTTGCAGCATCACAAAGAAAACTGTGTGAAATAATAGTCAGCCACTTTGTTTCATGCATTCTGTCAACCACTGGGCCACATCCATTCTTGGTTTAGCCTATACAACGGGTTGCTTTTTCTGGATGTTGCTCAAACATATAATTTTTCATTTATTTATTTATGAGTAGCAAACAGTGCAGAATGCAGTGTCTGATCAGGGTCCAAACTGTTTTCAGAGACCTGTCCGTCCCTGAAACATCCAGGTTGCTGAGGAGTTAGCACTTCTGAATTAGGATCACAAGGTCCTGGGTTGAATCCTGCAGGAGGCGAGATGCATCTCATGAATGTAAGAAGCTTAATGGCACAGAGCATTTCATTATCAAATTATCACCCTTCCATCGACTGGATATGACTTTAATTATGTTGTAAGTGATGTAAAACACCATACCAATACCATCATCTGTCAGAATACTTAGGATTCAGAGTAATTGTTATGGAGGAATATTTGGTGATAATTCTGGAATAATTTTTTTTATTTCTGCATAAAAACATATGTTGTGGGTACTCATTAGAAGCACCTAACCGAGACGCTTCTAATGATTACCCACAATATAGGTTTTTATGCAGAACTGGAGAAAATTATCCCAAGTTATCACCAAATACTCCTCCTTAACAATTCCTCTGGGATTATTATGGTAAGAAAAATTTCAAAAGTTTACGGGTAAAAAAAAAAATTACCTAGAGCTCTGGGCCCATTTGTTCAAAACTAACGATGTTGTAACATATCGTAAAATCTTTGATCATTAAATATGGCATATACGCTAATAGTTTTGCTGAAAAAATGTGAGTAGTTTTTGCATATGCAATAGCTACTCACATTTTTTCAGCAAAAATACCTGTGAATTAGATATTGTACTTACTAGAGAAGTTAACATTTTGACCACTAACGAGCTCGTTAAGCTAATGACACTTTGAACAACTGGGCCCTGCAAAATAAAATGAGCTGGGGCACACCATTATCTACAAGATTGCATGTGTACAAGGTTGCAAAGACTCAGGCCCCAAGGTTATAAAACTTTTTTTTTTTATGCTCATTCAGCTAAGCATGAAATTTTCCCTGCTAATAAATCTCAAACTACTAACAATTGCAAATTCTTTCTTGCTTAACATAGATGAGCATGAAAATTTTTTTGCTAATATGAAAATTCCAACTATTGTTGGCATTTTCATTTTTATTAGCAGAGAAAATTTCATGCTCAGCTGAGTTGAGCATGAAAAATGTTTTATAACCTCGGGGCCAGATGAACCTACAATGAGTTAAGCAGTTAAGTATACATATAAATATTACAATCAAAAGGTCAAAGTGACTGGTCAATTTGGTCAGAATATATAAACATAGATTTGTTTACATGTTGGGACAAAAGCAACAGTTATAAAAATAATAAGAATAGTTCCATTACGAAAACACGCCTATTCAAATATATAGAAAAATTCACCTCCAAAAACTGGAAGTTTTCAGATAAAAAATTCTGATATTTTTCATATTTCTGCTAAAACATAGATTGTGGGTACTCGTTAGAACTGCCTGTGGCTACTAAAACATAGATTGTGGGTACTCATTAGAACTGCCTCGCTGAGGCAGTTCTAACGAGTACCCACAGGCAGTTCTAACGAGTACTTAATCTATGTTTTTGAGCAGAAATAAGAAAAATAATGTATACCCCTGTAAACCCCAGTTTTACTATATAAAAGTGGGGTTTAAGGGGGTCAAAGTTATATAGGCATGTTTTCGTGATGTAAGATAGTTTGTACTTATTTCTATTTTCTGATTTTTAGAACCCTCATATACATACACTGCAGGAAGACCTGGATACAGACAGACATACAGACAAGATGGATATACCACAGGTATTGAAGGTCGCTGAATACATGATGACATATTTTCTACAGTCATTCTCTCCCGTCTGCTGATTCAAAAAGGGCAGTTGTCAGTTTCTGGCAAAAGATTGTGCACAAGTACTGGTTAACTGCTTAGAGGACTAAGCCGGCCTGTACGTGAAAAGTGTAGTTAGGTAAACTGACCGTGCTCAACATGATCCTAATAGGTTAACTGGGCCACAAAACCTCAACTCAACTCAATCAGTCAATCAATCAATCATTCAATCAGACCTGTGATGATTTTCTAATTTTGTAAGTGCCTGAATATTTCTTCATTCTGTCCCTCTTTTTGTATATCTGTCTTGCAGATTTTTATTCCCAGCCACACGATAGTTTAGTTGACATTCAGTATTTGCTAGTTTTTTACTAACAATTACTACTTTGAAACTGGGAATATGACTGGAATACTGGAAAACTCAGATGGAGGTCTCTCAAGAAAAGGAGGAGAGACAGCAGACTAATCCTTTTGTACAAAGGTCCAAAGGGTGCTGCCAGCACTCTGACAGATGACCTTATCCCCCACTGCAAGAACTGACATTTACAAGGACTCAGTTATCTCTCAGACAATTAGAGATTGGAATGCCCTTCCAAATTTGATTATTTCCTCCGCTGACGGTGCAGAGGATGGTGTGACTATTTTTACCTCTTTGGTAAGAACTGGGATTACAGGTCCTTGTGAATGAATGTCATGAGATATGTCACCAGTAAAAATTCTGATTTTGATTATGATTCTGTAGTGGTGTTAGATAATGTACTGAAGTTTTGTTCCATACAAGTCCCACTCCCCTCAGTGACTTTGAGATGAAGGTCACAAACTTATAAATCTTTTCACACTTAAACATTACTATTTTATCTTAACCTTTTCATCCTTGCAGACCAATACAAATACCTTTGCAAACAATGTACATCCTGATGAGATGGCTTGCAACAAGCCATCTCATCAGGATCTACACTGTTTGCCATTCTGTTATTGAATTTTTAATTAAAACCCTATTTGCAACAATGGATGTGTCCAAATTCAGAGATGGTACCAGAATGAATTTAGTTGGATTAATGTTAGACATTGTTACAAGGTTTTGTTCATTGGAAGCCCAACACCCACTCATTCAACTTGAAGCAAGGTCGTGGACTTAAAAATGTTTTATATGATTGGCAAGCAGGGTTCATGCAATCTACCCTGTCCTGCAACAGGCCTTTGTAAGAGCTACCAGTCCACATACATTAAGGTGTTAGTTAAGTTTTTGTTCGTTTTGATTGCATTTCAAGCTGCAGCATGAGAAAACATTCCAAAAAACGTTTGTCCAGCAAAGACCATAGCAATAGATAAGGCGCATTTTTCATCCGAAAAATGCTGATATCTTTCTTATTTCTCCACGAAAACATATGTTGTGGAGAAGCTTCTAATGAGTACCCACAACATATGTTTTCGTGGAGAAATAAGAAAAATATTATGTGGATACCCTCTCTTATCTGTAGCTATGAAAGACTCAGATCAACCTCTATACAGTCAACCCTCATTATACCAACACTTGATACAACGAAATTCATTATACTGACAATTTGACTAGCACGAAAACCCTCTCTCAAAAGGTGACAGTTAATCAGAAATTGGCCGGGATCGGTGGCTCATTTGGATGGGGCATCCGTCTGGAAACCAGGAGGTTGCGGGTTCAACCCCCGCCTAGATTGGCAACATTCTTTCTTGGAGATTGATCATGAAATATTTTCTACGGACATTCTCTCCTTTCCGCTGATTCAAGAAGGCAGGTGTCAGTTTCTGGCGAAAGAATGTGCACAGTACTGGTTAACCGCTTAGAGGACTAAGCCTGCCCAGTAAACGTGTGGTTAGGTAAACTGACCGCACTCGACATGACCCTATTGGGTTTACTTGGCCGTAAAACCTCAACACAAACAAATTAATCAGAAATTATGCAGTAACATTACTATTCAGTTCTTCAAGCAGCATATGCTATGGATATTTGTTAGAATCATCTCATCGAGGCAATTCTAGCAAATATCAAAACATACATTTTATAAAGAAATAAAAAAATAAAACATGGCATTTTTTGCATATCATTCTGCTCATTAAGAATTCTTTACAACAGCAAATTCATTTTAATAGCAATATCTTTGGGAACAAATGCTGTCTTTGTAACCAGGATTCACTGTAGTAACATTAATGTGGAGAAAGCCTGAATGCTGTAGAATCTTCTACTTGCCTCTTTAACTGTCAGGCTGACATAGACAGCTGAACCTCCATCACGAAAACATGCCTATATAATTTTGACCCCCTTAAACCCCACTTTTATATAGTAAAACTGGGGTTTCCAGGGATATACATTATTTTTCTTATTTCTGCTCAAAAACATAAATTATGGGTACTTTTTAGAACTGCCTTGGCGAGGCGGTTCTAATGAGTACCCACAATCTATGTTTTGAGCAGAAATATGCAAAATATCCGGGGTTTTTTATCTGAAATTTTTTTTCAGTTTTTGGAGGTGAAATTTTCTATACATTTGAATAGGCATGTTTTTGTAATGAATGGCTCAAACATCTTTGGACCCATGAAAATATGTTTTATGGGTAGTTTCGAGCCACTCCGGTTTAACATTACGAAAACATGCCTATTCAAATGTACTGAAAATTTTAGCACTAAAAAATGAGAATTTTCAGATAAAAAATTCTGATAATTTTCATATTTCTGCTCAAAACGTAGATTGTGGGTACTCGTTAGAACTGCCTCAATGAAGTAGTTCTAACAAGTACCCACAATCTATGTTTTCGAGCAGAAGTAAGAAAAATAATGTATACCCCTGTAAACCCCAGTTTTACTATATAAAAGTGGGGTTTGAGGGGGTCAAAATTGTATAGGTATGTTTTCATGATGATCATAGAACCAGGTCAGGAGGCAAATTTTGATGATTAAAGGATGTCTTTTCGATCTTCTATGAAATAATGTTTGTTGTGTGCACTCATTAGAATCTTCTCACTGAGGCCATTCTAATGAGTTGACACAGCATATATTTTCATGATAAAATAAGTAAAAAATCCCTAAAATATCCCTAAACAATTGTTTCCTTGAGCAATTGGAAGACTATAACCTAGGGACTTAACCCATTGTAGTCGGGAGACCCCAAAAAGGGTAATTGTTAAACAGTGCAGACCCTGATCAGATGCCACAGAATGTGACATCTGATCAGGGTCTTCACTGTTTGCAAATATTTCAGTCATTTTTTTCTAGGAATATATAAATCTCATAGCCTCACCTACCTAAAATTGAAATTGGACTCTTCCAATATATTGTGTGGGGGAGTTCATTCAGTCTACAATGGGTTAAAAACGAGTTTGAGTCATCCCTGGTAAACAAGCCCTCGGTGATCGAGTCATTGAAGTTTTACTGTTTGTGGAAACCCGTTAAATATTGAGAAATATTTTTGTGTCACCTACATAGCATGACAAATGCTTTGAAACTACTTACCTTAGTCTTGTTGTTATGGTCACCTGTGCAGTCATTGTTGCTGTCACACTTTTCATTACGAACACACGCCTATTCAAATATATAGAAAATTATACCTCCAAAAACTGAAAATTTTCAGACAAAAACTCTGTTATTTTTCATACATTTGCTCAAAACATGGATTGTGGGTACTCATTAGAACTGCCTTGGCGAGGCGGTTCTAATGAGTACCCTCAATCTATGTTTTTGAGAAAAAATAAGAAAACTAATGTATACCCCCGTAAACCCCAGTTTTACTATATAAAAGTGGGGTTTAAGGGGGTCAGAATTATATAGGGATATTTTCTTGATGATTTGTTCTTCAGGGGGTCCAAGTGCACCTTATATGGATGATCTAAACAATAGATATGATGAAGATTCCAGATATAATGAATATACAGGAGGACTGAGTGAAGATGAACAGATACGAAGAGCAACAGAAGAAAGTAGAAGACAAATGGGTAAACTATTTTTTACTGAACAACAGATTAAATGGCTCAGACCAAACATCAAAATACAGTCGAATCTCAATGGCTCGAACATCTCCAGGACCATGGAAATTCGTTCGAGACATGGGTAGTTAGAGCCACTGAGGTAATCATGGCACCAGTTCTGGAAGCAAATAGCAATAATTTAGGGAAATCTTTTCGATTTTCTACACAATGATTGTATGTTGTGTGTACTCATTAGAATTGCCTTGATGAGGCAATTCTAATGAGTACACACAACGTACAATTCCATGATAAAATAAAAAAAATCATTAAATATTTGTTTTCTTGAACTATTGGAAGAATTTTGTAGGGTTTGAAAAAAGAGTTCGGATCATCCACAGTAAACGAGCCATCCGTGTTCAAGCCATTGAGGTTATACTGTAGCTTTTAAAAAGAGAGCCAAAGCACTTTTTACAAAACAACCCCATTTGCTGATGTCTGATGACTACAAGAGCTAAGCAGTCACTTTGTATTATTTATAACATTTGAACCTTGAGTGAAGATTGGGTACCAGTAAAATGGATTTAAAGCCCCCTCCCTCCCCCCCCCCCCACCAACCTAAACACACACACACACACACACACACACACACACACACACACACACACACACACACACACACACACACACACACACACTGGTAGTGTTTTTTTTAAGCCGGCTTCAGTGGCTTAGTCAGAGTAGTGTCTGGTGATCAGCACGTCACAGGTTTGATCTCCGGGTCCGGCAACATTCTTTTGTAGAGATTGATCATGAAGTATTTTCTACGGTCATTCTCTTCCTTCTGCTGTTTCAAGAAGGGCAGATGTCAGGTTTCTGGCAAAAGAATGTGCACAAGTATGGGTTAACCGCTTAGAGAACTAGGCCTGCACAAAAAATTGTGTGGTTAGGTAAACTGACAGGCTCAACATCACCCTAATCGGCTGACTGTGCTGTAAAACCTCAACCCAGTCAAAAACCAGGGCCCAGTTGTTCAAAGCATCATTAGCTTAACAAGCTTGTTTAACACTTAGTGGTCAAAATGTTAACTGTTCTAGTAAGTACAATATCTAATTCACAGCTATTTTTACTGAAAAAATGTGAGTAGCTTTTGCAAATCCAAAAGCTACTCATATTTTTTCAGCAAAAATATTAGCATATATGCCATATTTAATGATCAAAGTTTTAACAATATGTTAACTAATGACATCGTTAGTTTTGAAAAACTGGGCCCAGGACAAAATATTGCATTTTTATATGTATTTTTGTTGGAAATTTATTTTATTTTATCAACTCAAAATTTTTCACAATACAATGTAGTAGCTCACCTGTCACGTAGTGACAAGATGAGCTTTTGTGATCACATTTTCTCCATGGTGTGTCCATCCGTGCTTCCATCCATAAACAATTTCTTCAAATGACATCTCTTCCTAAACCACTGGTTGAATTTTAGACCAAACTTCACAGGAATGATCCTTGGTTAGTCCTCTTTCAAAATTGTTCAAATGGTTCCGGTCCATTGCACATCTAGGTCACAGGAGCTAAAAATAGATTTTTTAAGTGAAAAAATCTTCTCGTTTGAAACCAGAAGGCCCAGGTCTTTGATATTTGGTATGTAGCTTCATCTAGGGGACCTCTATCAAAGTTATTCAAATTATAGTTCTAGGGTCAAAAATTGCCCCGCGCCAGGGGTCACTTGTTTTACATAGACCCATATAGGAAAAACTATAAAAATCTTCTTGTCTGAAAGCAGAAGGCCCAGACCTTTGATGTATGAGACATAGGTTCCCCTAGTGGACCTCTACCAAGATCGTTCAAGTTATTGCCCTGGGGCCAAAAATGGCCCGGCCCTGGGGCTGACATGTTTTACATAGAATTATATAAAGAAAACATTTAAAAATCTTCTTATCTGAAACTAGAAGGCCCGGGTCTTTGATATTTGGTACATAGTTTCACCTAGTGGACCCCTGCAAATATTGTTCAGATTATACCCCTTGGGCCAAAACTGGCCCCGCCCTGGGGCCGACATGTTTTACATACACTTATATAGGAAAAAACTTAAAAAATATTCTTGTCTGAAAGTGCAAGGCCTAGGCCTTTGATATTTGGTATGTAAAATTGCCTAGAGGTTCTTTGTCATGAGTGTTCAAATTATGACCCTGGGGTGAAAAGAGGCCATGCCCACAGTGGGAGGTGGGGGATGTGGTCATTTGTTTTACATAGAACAAAAAGCCATTGGCAATGATTAGGCCAAGGACTATCAAACTAACAGGGAGGCTGGACCTGAAGAGTAGATGACCTTTAAGTCAAAGGTCAAGGTCACTGTGGCCTTTAGTACCAAAAAAGCTTATAACTCTGGAATGCTTATGGTTAGGACCCTCAAACTTAGTAGAGATGTTGGTCCTTACCAGTAGATGGTCCTGAGGGCAAAGGTCAAGACACCAGGACGTTTTTACTAAAAAGCTTGATAACTTGGCAATGCTTGAGGATAGGACCCTCAAACTTAGAAGGGATGTTGATCCTCACCAGTAGATGACACTGCAGGCAAAGGTCATGGTCAAGGTCACCATGACCTTTAGTACAGATGCAACATCATGTGACAACATAACTTGCTCTATGTTAAGATATTAGTGTTTGCCCCACATTGATCAGTATTTAACCCATTTATGCTGAGTGGACTCTTCCACCTTAACTCTTTGGACAAGTCCATTTCCTATATAAGGGGTGTCGTTTGGTTAGATTGTACATGTATTATTATCATGTTTTGCTGAAATATCTGAACTTAATGCAAACAGTGTAGACCCTGATCAGATGCTGCATTCTGGGTCTACAATGTTTGTCAATGTCCCTTTTGTGGGATGCGAGGCTTAAATGAGTTAAACATACCAACAGGTAGAAAAATGGCCATTTAAATTTTAAGACCAATTTGATAAGGAATCACAGTATTTAGGGAGCATCCAGAAGTTCATTCTAGTCTTTATCTTCTTTCAGGAACAGGTGATACAAGTGGTAGATTATATCCAGATCTTGATGAATTAAGAAGACAGAGGGCTGATAGATACAACTGATGCAATCTCTATTTTTGTATATTGTTTATATTGTAAACTATTGAGCTGTTCCAAGAATATTGACCTGGGCTGGGATTTGGGTTGGTAGTCATTTTTTTTCAAGCTCCATCCATCTATTTATAATATATATACCTGTATTTACCCCAAGTATTTGGACACCATATTTACTTACTCTACTTCTGGTGCAGGGGATGTATGCAAATGCGCGGAGCCATGTCCGTGTTGGTGAGGGTTACAGTGAAGAGTTTGAAGTGAAGGTTGGTGTTCACCAAGGATCAGTACTCAGCCTTTACAACTGGTGCAGGGGATGCATGCAAATGGGCGGAGCCGTATCAGTTGGTGAGGGTTACAGTGAAGAGTTTGAAGTGAAGGTTGGTGTTCACCAAGGATCAGTACTCAGCCTCTACAACTGGTGCAGGGGATGCATGCAAATGGGCGGAGCCGTATCCGTGTTGGTGAGGGTTACAGTGAAGAGTTTGAAGTGAAGGTTGGTGTTCACCAAGGATCAGTACTCAGCCTCTAACACTGGTGCAGGGGATGTATGCAAATGCACGGAGCCGTGTCCGTGTTGGTGAGGGTTACAGTGAAGAGTTTGAAGTGAAGGTTGGTGTTCACCAAGGATCAGTACTCAGCCCACTGCTCTTCATCATTGTGCTTGAAGCCTTATCAGGAGAGTTTCTCTCTGGGGTCCCTTGGGAAGGCCTCTATGCTGATGACCTTGTTATCATCGCTGAATCGCTTGAGGAATGTGTCAGGAGGCTCTTGACATGGAAAGAAGCAACAGAGAAGAAAGGACAGAGAGTAAATGCAGGAAAGACAAAGAATTTGATCTGTGGTACGGGACTGGACCTCCTGCAGATTTCAGGTGAGTTTCCATGCGCCACCTGTCACAATGGAGTGGGCAGCAACAGCATCTTCTGCAATGGCTGCAAGCACTGGGTGCACAAGAAATGCAGTAGGCTCAAGCGCTTGAAAAAAGACCTTTACTACAGATGTACAGGGTGCCAGGGAACTGCACGCCCCTTGGATGGCAGACCACAGAAGGAAGTACAGGTCGGACCTGACAAGCTTGAGGTGGTACCTTCCTTTTGCTACTTAAGAGACATGCTCTCAGCAGCAGGTGGCTGTGAACTTTCAACCACAACACATGTGAAAACCACCTGGAAGAAGTTCAAAGATCTGCTACCAGTTCTCTCTTCCCGCCACCTCTCTTTCAAAACACGTGGGCATGTGTACAGCTCGTGTGGGGAGCGCAATGCTCCATGCCAGTGAGACTTGGACATTGACAAAGCCAAACCTACAGCATCTGCAGCAAAATGACAAGGCAGTGAATCAGACAGATCTGCAATGTCAGACCCCAAGACATTGTCACCACCAGGTCCATTGAGCTACTTGTGCAGCTTGGCATTGAGGATCTGGACCTCATTCTGAAGGAGAGAAGACTCGATGGTATGGACATGTGGAATGCTCCAATGGTGCAGTCAAGACAGCCTTTGACATACAGGTTGATGGAAAGCGTGGGCGTAAGAGGCCGAAGATGACATGGAAACAGCTGACAGAGAAGGATTGCAGAGAGTAGAAGCTCTCAACCGTCAACCCTCATGATAGACATACCTGGAGATCTGGTGTGAGATCTGCCATGCGTGCAGCAAGACAGCTATCTGGAAGGGGGCCCACTTGGTGTGGATGTTGCCCCTGTACATGCACGTTAATCAAAAATCCGATTATGATATGATATGACTTGTCCTATTATTTGAAACATTACAATAACCTTATGTATTCAGACATGCAGGCCTGAACAAACAGCCTAGACCCAGATGCAAGATGCAGCAAAATGAGGCATCTGATTAGGGTCTACACTGTTTATTACTCATCCAGCTATTTTTAAACTCAGAAGGTTGTCAAATGGAGTTCAAACTTTCGCAGAAATAAAGTACCATATTAACCCTTGCCATGCTGAATAAATTAAGATGCCACACCCACTTATAGTTTTCAGCTAATCAGATTACTTTGTCCAGTTTGTCAATATAAACTCACATACTTAGTGGGAAACAGTGCAGATCCAGATCAGTTGGCTTCTTCTTCAGAAGCCAGTTGATCTGGATCTACACTGTTTGCAAAGGTAGGGTATATCTGGGTTCAGTAGGACAAGGGTTAAGGTGTCCCAATATTTATGGTAGATATGGTAGTCTATTTTACTTCCTGTTGACATGTCTAAAATATTGCTATATGAATGGCAAACAGTGTAGACTATGATCAGATCAGACGCTGCTTTCTGCAGTATCTGATATGGGCCTACACTGTTTGCAATACTGTTTCCAGTTGGTGATCATTGTTGCTGTCACACTTTATTTTAAAAAAAAAGCCAGTGTACTTTTTCTTTATAAAGGCATATGTCGTGGGTACTCATTTGAATTGCATCGACTTTTGTTTGTCTATAAAATAATGGTATGTTGTGTGTATTCATTAGAATTGCCACAATAAGGCAATTCCAGTGAGTACACAGAACATACATTTGTATGATAAAATGGGAAATTTTCCTTTTATTGTTTTCCTGCTATCGGAAGAATTTCCTAGGGACTCAAAAACAAGTTTGAATCAGCCACAGTAAGCGAGCAATCAGTGTTTAATTTGTTGAAGTTTTACTTTATCAAGAATGTCCAAATGGCCTGTGCATGTGTTTAGTCTCCTCTGTTAGAAGACACAGTATTGGAATTTTATGGACCCTACGAGGGTCCTGCAAAAAGTTTTGTCACTGGGTTTGAATTACTTCAGTGCTACGTTTTATCAAACATATTTTTATTACAAACCTTCAAAGTATTCCGCCTTTACTGAAACACATTTTTGTAACCTTTTTACCAAGTCGCCAAAAGCAGATAAATAGTCTTCTTTTGGTATCTGTTGGAGACACTGATAAATAGCACTGCCAAGAGAACTTCTATACGTATACTTATTTCCAGAAAGTATTTTCTTAAGCCTTGGAAATAAAAAGAAGTCACAGGGACTCAGGTTAGGAGAATAAGGTGGATGGTTTAAAACTTTCACCTTTTCAGAAGCCAAAAAAGACTTAACAACCTCACACTTATGAGAGGAGGTGTTGTCATGTAAAAGGTGGACTCCTGACCATCCTTTGCTTGGTCGTTTCTTATTGTAAAATTCTTTCTCTTTCTTCAGTACAGAATTCTTGTAGAATCGGCCAGTGACTGTATGACCAGATGGACAAGGCACTTGAATGACTGGCCCACTTAAATCAAAGAAAATTGCATGCAACATCTTTTTCGAATTTATGGTTCTCTTGGCGTTTTTGATCTTTTCGCTATTGCTTATTATCAGCACTTCTTTGTGGCTCAAACATGTGCACCCAGGTTTCATTACCCGTTAGCAAGTTAGAAATAACCTGACTATTACAGCCTTTGTATGTTTTCAAAAGTTCCCGGGCATATTTAAGGTGTTGTGTCTTTTGCTCCTCAGTGAGCAAATGAGGTACCCACCTAGCACAAACCTTTCTCAGGTCCAAACGCTTTTTCAGAATTGTTTGCACACTGCCTTCTCTATGTGCCAGTATAACTAGCTATATCTTTGACAGACAATCCCGCTTCCTGTTTAACCACAATCTTTACAGCAGCGATGTTAACCTTGGTAACAGAGGTTTTAGGCCTTCCAGGACAGGTATCATCTTCAACAGAAAATTTCCCAGTATTAAAGCTTTAACCCACCTAAAAACTGTGCACATTGAAATTGTCTGAGGTCCATGTATACCACACAATTCACTAAATATCTGCTTTGAATCTGTATTAAGCCTAATGCGGCATTTAATATAGCTACGTATTTCAGTCCTCTGGTCCATGTTCCAATGTAACAAGTAAATTGGTCAGTGTATGTGACTGCATCTATTTCAATTTGAAATAACTCGGTCAGTTGGAAAGCAATTTGCATGAAATAAACCGGTATCGTTAGCTATTCAACACACCATTCAAGTTTAGTGAAGCATTTTGAAATATACCTGGGATAAAACAAAGGAAGCCTATTAGTGACAGAACTTTTTGCATGACCCTCGTAAAACTCTTTAACCCTTTCACCCCAGAGTTTCTGAAGTGGACTTTTCCATCCTTGAATTTGGATATGTCCATTGATGTAAAATAGGGATTTTAGTCTAAAATCAAAATTAGAATGGCAAACAGTGTTAATCTACACTGTTTACAAAGGTATATATTTTGATCTATAGGGTTGAAAGAGTTAATGCTTAGCATTCAGGGTCAAAAGTTCAGCAGAAGACATTTTGAAATATTGTGCTCTTAGTTTTCCCAGAAAACAGGATGACATTTTATGCAGACTGTCTCTGAATGAGACAATTTACTTGTAGTGTTTATTCCTGTTTTCAGGGAAAAGATAAAACAAAATGTAATTAGTTTGTTGCCTGCTAAACTTGTGCAGCAGGTGCTTAATAGAGAATCTTTCATGAGTGGTCATGATTTCGTATGAAATTTATAAAAGAAGCCTGCGGGGAGTTTCATAAGTTTTATATGAAATGACCACGAATGTAAGATTCTGTTTATCATAGGACTTTTATACTGCGTTTTTAGGCCATAGAAGTTGAAACATTTTTCAACAGAAAACACTTTTTGACGGTCTGTGCAATGACGTTACACAACATTAACCAAGTGCTATCCCAGCTAGCATTCTACGTAAATCTACATCTGGCCGTCATCGGCCCGTCAGCTACCCTGACAGGCCAGTGACGGCCCGATATAGATTTACGCAGAATGCTGACTGGGATGTAACGTGTGGTCCTATCATTATACGACATGATGTTATCCACTGACTAATAGCACCATCATATGACAAGGGTTACCCTAAGCACTCTGGGTAAAATTTTCAGCAGATGACATATTGAAATATTTTTCTTATTCTTTTTTTTTCCCAGAAAAAGAAACAGGTTTAGACATTTCTTGCAAATTTTCTCCAATGGAGACGATTTGCATGAAACGTCAGATCCTGTTTTCTTGGAACAATAAGTAAAATATCATCAGTTTGTTGTTTGCTGATATAGCCAAGAGAGTGCTAAAGGTTAATAAAGAATGTGCTTACCACACTCCACAGATGTATATGCTGGTCTAGCAATTCATTGTTTAAATATCATATTTATATTTACCCATTTACATTGAGTGGACACTTCTACCGTATCTCTTTGGGCTAGTCTATTTCCAGTAGAAGGGTGTCTCGTAAGATTTTATTATTACTATGCTTTACAAAACTTCCTGTATTTAATGCAAACAGTGAAGACACAGATCAGATCTTGCTGTTGGAAATAGACCAGTTCAAAAAGTTGTTGTAGAATAGTCCACTCACATAAATGGGTTAAATTCATTGGACTGTTTAAATATATAGATCTGATTCAGCATGAGAAATGACTCCGTATCACATATCCTTTCAACTGTCAAGCATATATGTCTACGAAAGGCCATAGCATATTAGCATGTATAAAAAAATCAGCCCTTCAAATGCCAACATCACATATAGCAGAAATGCTAAGGTATTATTTTATCTTATCTGACAGCAAGTTTTTGGCAATTTGGAGCCCAGTTAATGGTCCTTGAAACTTAATGAAAATGATAAAAATCTGTTGGTCAAATGTTTATGTTCCACTGTAATAACTATTATCTTTTCAGTGTTTGTGCAGGTATTTAATATGTCCAAATTACCTGAAGATTTATTATCCATCCTTTAATTACCTAATTGTTTATTTTTTGTTGTAACTGTTATGCATCATCTTTTTCATCACACAATTACTATGCATTTCAATATCCATTAGACTTTGGTATGGACGTAACACACGATAGCTGTCTAACGGCAGCCAATTTCAGAAGCATTGCTGCATACTTTGATCAGAAACCATCCATAAAACATCAAACTAGTCGCTTGCTTACCGGAAGGCGGTCATTCAACATTAAACCAAAAAAGGTACCTTACCAGTTACAAATGAAAAAAGTAGCCAAAAACTATGATAGTGCAGCAGGCTTTGCATCTGCTTATTCTGATCAGGACTTACACCTTTTTATAGGCAGGCTGGTCTAGGTCATCCTATCTTGCCCAAGAAGTAAGTAACTATTTTGCAGTTCATGAGTGTACCGATTAATACCATAGTGTTTCGAGAAGTAAAAAGCGCACCTTATTGCAAGTGCAAAAATTGCTGATCCAGACAAGTCTGTGCGGTCTGATAAGGGTCTGTTTTATTTATAGTGCATACTTACAAGGACGGACATTCTTTATGCACAATGTTAGCAGTTTTATTATTTTGAGTAGCCTGGGCAGCCGATCGGGTCACGAGTAATTCGTATAAGATGCATAAATGAAGTCTGCAAAATGAAGTCCACCAGTATTTCACAACAGCTGTACCTGACCAGATAGAAATCAATCACAGATCATTTACTGGCTTAATTGGCTCCGCCTACTAAATCGAAACAAACGCATACGAGATAACTCAGATATCGCATGTCAGTAATCAGAATTGCGCAGTCGACAAGATGGCAATATAAAACCGTTTGATATTTGTTTCTAACAGTTTTCCAGTGCATTGACCTCTGTGGTGACATCAGCATGTTGCGGTTTGATTCTTTGCACTCGACTGAAAGTCAAATGAATAGTAGAATATCAAATTGCATGTGCAATTTTCTTATCACTAACGCTTCAAATATGATTTTGTGAAAAGAAAGAGTATTTAAGGAAATCATATAAGATAAGAATTAATTGCTGATTAGTAATTAGACTCTGTTTGGTTTTGGAATTCCTTGGCATTTTTTTTTTTATATTTTTTTTATTTTTCTATTTTACCTTTTAGTACGCTCTGGATTTTGCTTTGATTTCCTGTTTGAGAAAGGATGAAGGTTGGCCATAGCAGAATCATGTGTATTGCCCTATTCAGTTTACTAAATATTTACAGATAATAATGTTCTGGTGCTCCTCTTTTCTACTTGATTGTTTTCACTATTAGTATGCAGCAGTGCTTTAAAAGCACTAGTATTGTAGCTAATCTGTTTACTTTCAAATTTGAAAAATTACATTTAGAAAACACACCTATTCAAATGTATAGAAAATTTCACCTCCAAAAACTGAAAATTTTCAGATAAACGAGACATGTGTCCAAAGTACTCAGATGCCCCTGCTCTATGGCCTTTGCCCATATGGCTGTTTCCTTTGGCCCTACCCCACAGCCCCACTCCTAACATGATCCAGTTTCCAAACCCTAGTCTCTGTATAAGCTATTCATCTGTGATCATTATACCCAATCTCTATGGCAAGTAATGGTTCCAGTGATTCTATTGTCATTTTGCATGTGTTCAATATGACCTGTTATACGTTCTGATCCTTGGCCCCACACACTGGCAAGCCCCAGGGGCAACTCTACCATGAATTCTAAGGTCCTGGTCTGGGTAATATCATACCAAATTTCAACTTTGTAGCATAAATGGTATCAAAGTTATGAGCAACTTGGACGTAAATGTGAATGTAAATATGCAAGTAAACTTGCCTGTAAACTGCAACATTAGTTAGACTCTGGTTACGAACATGACATGCGCATGTACAGATGTAACATCACGGCAAAATGCTATATGCCCACTCCTGCCTTTGGTAGGTGGGGGCATAAAAACTCTGATTTTTTTTTACATTTCTGCTCAAAACATAGATTAGGGTACTCATTGGAACTGCCTAGGTGAGGCCGTTCTAACAAGTACCCACAATCTATGTTTTTGAGCAAAAATAAGAAAAATAATGTATACCCCTGTAAACCCGAGTTTTACTTTATAAAAGTGGGCTTTAAGGGGTCATAATTATAAAGGCGTGTTTTCTTGATGGACAGATCTGCCACAGCTGTCTGAGATGTGTAAGTCAATACAATGCAGAATTTCTGACGCATGATAACGTTCTGGCACTAAACATTTTGTTCCTGAATTATTTTGACATGAGGACACTGTGGTACTTCCCATAATGTACATTTTGTCAACATAATCACACTGTGGTTCTTTGCCAACAGTGGTATTGTCTTAAACAGTTTGAAACATTATGCAGATCTGCTGTAGCTGTATAAGGTCTTCAGGTCGATATAATACAGAAAATTCCTTACAAGTTATGATGTTCTGGTGCTTTCCTGCTGTTCCTGAATTATTCGACCCAAGGGCACTGTGGTTCTTCTCCAAATACAGTCAACTCTCATTACCTCAAACTCCAAGTAACTGGAATATTTAGTTTGAAATGACAGTAGATAAAAGGAGTTGAAATGTTAGGTGCACATTACGAAAACACGCCTATTCAAATATATCGAAAATTTCACCACCAAAAAAACTTGGAGTTTTCTAATAAAAATTCTGATATTTTTCGTATTTCTGCTCAAAACATAGATTGTGGGTACTCGTTAGAACCGCCTCACCGAGTGGTTCTAATGAGTACCCACAATCTATGTTTTTGAGCAGAAATAAGAAAAATCATGTATACCCCTGTAAACCCCAGTTTTACTATACATATAAAAGTGGGGTTTAAGGGGGTCAAAATTATATAGGTATGTTTTCGTGATGATTTAGCAACACTAAAATACCATTGCCCAAAAATTAGTTTGACCTAAGCATTAGTTTGAGATATCAGTGTTCTGAGATTACTAGAGTTAACTGTAAATGATAACTAAATTTAATTTGCTCTACAATTAACATTTAATAGCAGTATACAGGTGAGCATGGTTAATACATGTATCTGATTGTCATATCAAGTCTATAAGTATTGGTCGGATCGAGTCCAATGTCGTGTGTATTGCGTAATAAATTGCTATCTAGAAAAACATGTTTCTGACAAATATCCAAAACTACAAACACTAGAATAAAATTTTCACATACTATGAATAAAACCAGTTTAATCCTCATCAATTCAAGACTACATAATTATTCATAAAAGAAACCAACAATACCAAAAAATTACAAAACTATATTGTATAATCTTTTAATATGAATTTAAAGATAATTCCATACCAAGGCTGTCGTCAAAGGTCTGGCCAGTCAGGCCATGGTTGGACAACTTTTTTGGCCGAGCATGTTATCGGGCATACTGTTTTTGGGGGTGGTCTTTTTTATTATTAATATCTCTGACCTAACAATACCTGGACTTGTCACTAACGGAACTGCCAAAATATGATTTTAGTGCTATTTTACAGCACTATGGTCATAAAAAAATTATTTTGGATGATAACTGAAGTTGTAATACATTGTTTTTAATAGGTCTAGTTGAAAAATGTAAAGTCACAATTAATAAAATTGAAGTTATACCATCATTTTCGGTTAATTTCTGATGAATTTCTGCTAAAAGTGCCGAAAATAGCTAACATGGGTACCTAGGTTTTTTGTTGATGTTTACAAAAAATGTTTGATTTTCCTTAAATATAATGCTGCAGTCTTAAAGGTAATATATTGAACTATTGCTTTTTGAAAACAAATCTCAGATATTTGGAGAAATAACTGAAATATGAGCATTTAAACTTCATCATAAAAATTATGGAAACTCAGCCACTACAACATATTTCCAATAGATACCACACATGTACCGTAGTTACTAGTCCAGTGTATACTGGGTCCGAGTTATTATTTTTATTTTATTTTATTTTATTTTATTTTAGCTCACTTGCACAAAGTGCTAAGGTGAGTTATTGTGATCACCCTTTGTCCGTCGACATGCATCATGCTTTGTTAACTTTTACGTTGTTAACTCTCTAGAGGCCACAGTTTTGCTTCAGTCTTCATGAAACTACAACAGAATGTTTGTCTTGATGAAATCTCGGTCAGGTTTAAATATGGGTCATGTCAGATCAAAAACTAGGTCACTAGGTCAGATTTGTTCAAAATCTTGTTTACCCTCTAGCAGCCACAGTTTTGCTTCAGTTTTCATGGATCTATACCAGAATGTTTGTCTTAATTTTTAATTTTATCTTTGCTAAGTTTGAATATGGGTCATGTGGGATAAAAAACTAGATCACTAGGTCAGATTGCTTTAAAATCTTGTTCACCATCTGTAGGCCACAGATTTGCTTCAGTCTTCATTAAACTTACCCAGAATGTTTCACTTGATGATATATCGGTCAAGTTCGAATATAGATCTTGTCGGGTCAAAAAGTAGGTCACTAGGTCTAATTTCGTTAAAACTTTGATCGCCCTCTAGAGGCCACAGTTTTGCTTCATGAAACTATACCAGAATGTTTTTTCTTGATGATGTCTTGGACAAAAAAAAATTAATATGGGTCATGTGGGATAAAAAACTAGGTCAGTAGGTCAAATCATAGAAAAACCTTGTGAACCCTCTAAAGGCCACATATTTAGCCTTATCAAATTCACTTGCTGAGAATGATGCCCTTGACAAAATATCATTCAAGTATGAAACTTGGTCATGTGTGATCTAAAAGTAGGTCACTAGGTCACATTATAGAAAAACCTTGTGAACGCTCTAGAGGCCACATGTTCAGCCTAATCATTTTCAGACTTGCTCAGAATGATGTTCTTGACAAACTTTTGGTCAGAATTAAAACTGGGTCATGTGAGATTTATAAGTAGGTCACTGAATCAAGTCATAGAAAACCCTTGTGACTGCTCTAAAGACCACATTGATAGCCTTATCAAGTTGAAACTTGCTCACAATGTTGTCCTTGACAAAATCTCGAAGTCCAAAAATGGGTCATATGGGGTCAAAAAGTAGGTCACTAGGTCAAATCATAGAAAAACCTTGTGAACAGTAGAGAGCAAATTTTCAGCCTAATCAACTTCAAACTTGTTTAGAATGATGTACTTGTCAAACGCTTGGTCAAGTCTGAAGTTAAGTCATGTGGAGACAAAATGTAGATAATTGTCAGATCATAGATGAACCTTTTGATCACTATAGAGGCCACATTTAAGCCTAATCAAATTCAAACTTGCTTAGAATGGTGTCCTTGACAAATTTTAGTCGTTCGAAACTGGGTCACCAGTGTCATCAATATGCCTGTCTGAGGTGTGAAAACAGTTATGGTCGTACATCGTACCAAACAGTGTTATCATTAAACTGACACCTGTTTGATTGAAATAATCGTTGTAAAAACATTAAAATAAGGGAATGAGGAATTGAAGACTTTGTACTTGTTTGATCTTTAATTCATTGAAAACTGAAAAGGCCACTCTTTTATATTCTGATGGAAACAAATACATGACAAATGAAATAAAGGTTTTGTTTGTGTGTGTGGGGTGGGGGGGGGGGTGTTTTCTGTGCATAAAATGCATTTCTTTAATTCCATGGCCTAATCGTTTACAATTAATGTATATCAAAGAACATGTCGACGGCGTTTTATGTATAAAGGTTTTGGACATTTCTTTTCCGTTCATTCTTAGTTCTGAAGCCCGTTGTGTATATTTCATAATGGATATACCTCCAGTTCCAAATAAGCCCGAGACTTTTAAGTTTCTACCAACGTGGTTTTCATATGAAAAATCCATTGATAAGACGCTTTCAGGCCGCATTGTTTAAGGAAAGGTCATGGTTACATTGCGATGAAACGAACGACCTTGCGTTTTGTCATATGTGATACAAGTTGTGCAGTGCAAATCTTGAAAAGCATACAGTTTAAACGGTATCTCTAACTAAAAAGATGCTTCAGTGTTATTCAGAAAACAGTCCGGAGTCCTGCAGTTGCCACGCAGAATCAGTGCAGAATGTAATTATGTTGCCAAGAATTTCTTAAAACAGATAAATTTCCTCTCTTTTTTTTTAACTAAATCAGAAAAGAGATCTTGAAACAAACTCCCTGAACTAACAAAAACGTCCCCGAAATGCTTTAAAAAGCATATAGAGGCGCCCAAAATGTACAATTCAAATGTGGCAATCGCGACTGTCATGATAACTTCTGTTCCATACATTTCTTAAAACAGGTAGATTTCCTCTCTTTTTTAATGAAAACCAGAAAAAAAAAAAAAAAAAAAAAAAAAAAAAAAAAAACGCAAAAACGACAGAAAGGTCGCCGAAATGCTTTAAAGCGCATACAGAGGTGCCAGAATAGCAACCTTGTCTCAGAGACCCCCTTTTCCCACTTACGAGCGGGGTCTAAGCGTCCATTTTCCTGTACTTTGTAAGGGTTAGCAATGGTGTCTGGATTTCTGCCTGGATACCGACGTCACAGGTGATGATATTCATTTTAGTAGTGTCTTCGTGGTATGAGAGAAAACATTCCTTTAAACGAAAAAAAAAAACAAAAAAAACACACACACATTTATATTACAGATTCGATGAAATTTTAACAAATTACCAAAAATTTACTCATATGATTGTGTTGTAAAGAATGATTTTCTTATCTACACAAGTTAACGCCCATTACGAAAACACGCCTATTCAAATATATAGAAGATTTCATCTCCAAAAACTGAAAATTTTCAGATAAATAACTCAAAGATATTTTTCATATTTCTGCACAAAACATAGATTGTGGGTACTCGTTAGAACCGCCTCGCCGAGGCGGTTCTAACGAGTACCACAATTTTTTAAGCAGAAATAAGAAAAATATTGTATACCCATGTAAACCCCAGTTTTACTATATAAAAGTGGGGTTTAAAGGGGTCAAAATTATATAGGTAAGTTTTCTTGATGACATTGCATGCATCCATGTATGCAGTTCAAGGAGCGACAATGCCAGTAGCACAGACGTGTAAAAATTATCCATGAAGACAATAAAGTGACCCACAATGGTTGACGTGTCGTTAAACCCCAACACAATCAATTGTCATATTGAATACATTAAGATGCCATTCCCACTTCCCATTTTCAGCCAATCAGATTACTTGAACCAGGTTGTTGATATAAATTCACATACTGAATGACAAACAGTGTAGATCCAGATTAGTTGGATTCTTCAGAAGCCAACTGATATGGATCTGCACTGTTTACAAAGACAGGTTATATCCAGGATAAGCAGGACAAGGGTTAATCGAACATCCCAAACGCAAACAAAATGTCGAAATACATTACGAAAACACGCCTATTCAAATATATAGAAAATTTCACCTCCAAAAACTGAAAATTTTCATATAAAAACTATGATATTTTTCATATTTCTGCTCAAAACATAGATTGTGGGTACTCGTTGGAACCGCCTCGCCGAGGCGGTTCTAACGAGTACCCACAATCTATGTTTTTGAGCAGAAATAAGAAAAATAATGTATACCCCTGTAAACCCCAGTTTTACTGTATAAAAGTGGGGTTTAAGGGGGTCAAAATTATATAGGCATGTTTTCGTGATGAATAGTAATGGCCAACCGCCATAGCAGACTAATGCGCAAGTACAAAAGCAGAAAGAACCACCACTACGTAGTAACATACTACACGTGAACCTGCCATTGCGTAAGCAAACGTAATTTTCCTTCATTCTCGGACTTAAACTAAGACAATGTATATAATCTAAGACTATTTTAACGATTTAGAACCAGTGGCTGTAAGAATCGATGTTTTTCCATACCAGCCTTGTCGGAGTGTAGTGCTGGCGTTTGAAAAGGTCATATTTTCATACATATAATTGCTCTGTAGCAATCGAAAGGATATGCAGGCAAAGGCCCAAATCAGCATGCATATTCATACAGTCTGATCAGGGTCTTTGTGGTTTTGTAGTTGAGTTATTGGATATTGTAGAAAGTATCGAGAGTAGGCTCTGATCTGACTGTAAGGCAGCAGAGGCTGGTCTTGTACTTCTCTGTTCACATATGGAATAAGGGCCATTTTTGCATAATATTACCAGTCCAAGTGGCTCGGTAGAGCATTTGTATATTAAAGATGTGGGTTCAATCGCAGCAGGGTTAAATTCAAGTCTTTCCAAAATTTGCTGCATTATTTCTCAGCATTCAGCATTAGGAAGCAGAGCTAGGACTGGTCTCACTAATGTCTGTATAATGCGACTGGTGGTAGTGTCACCTCAGTATGCCGCCGGTATCGGTGGCTCAGCTAGATGCGCGTTCCGCCTGGTGATCATGGGGTTGCGGGTTCGACTCCCGCCGGTGCCGGTAACATTCTTTCGTGGAGATTGATCGTGAAATATTTGCTACGGTCATTCTCTCCCTTCCGCTGATTCAAGAAGGTCAGTTTCTGGCGAAAGAATGTGCACAATACTGGTTAACCGTTTAGAGGACTAAGCCTGCCCAATAAAAGTGTGGTTAGGTAAACTGACCGCGCTCGACATGACCCCAATGGTTTGACTTGGCCGTAAAACCTTTACACAAACATCTCAGTTTGTCAGGGGCATGATATTTCAGTTAGTTGCACCATAAAAGTGTGTCCCCACTGTCACAGCCGCACACCATCATGACCTGAATGAAAAATTGTTGACATTGAAGTTAAGAGTAGTTGATACACATTCAGGAGGAGACAACTGTCAATATTGTTTTGCCTCAGTTAAGAAAAGGGGTCTACTCTAAGAGAAAGACTTTGCTCCCAGTGGAAGCAAAGTCTCCTTTTAGAGTAGACCCCTTTCAGAAGGGAATTTATTGTACTGAAACAAAAACACGAGGTCATAAGTTTTGAGTCTTGTCAGAACGGTAGAAAATCTGTCAGTTGTAATCATTTCCCTTAATTGAGTCCTATTCCGAATACCATATATACTCTAAGTATTGGGACACCTTATCTACTTCTCATACTTTTCCTAAATTTTGTAATAGTGTAATTTTTAAGGGTTTATTAGAGTGACAGGAATAACTATAAGCCCTGAATTCTTCCTTTAGCTTTTCATACGGTCTTCTTAGCGGTGCACTGCAGCGACACAGCCACAATGGAACCGGGACATAAACAAGACGAGTATACGCATGCGCAACTAAACCAAGGATAAACATTGAAGAAGGGTCATTCAAAACGTTTCATCATCACAATAGTCTATTCTACTACCCAGCTAGCATTCTTTATAAATCTATAGCGGGCCGTTATCGGGGTGGCTGACAGGCCGATAACGGCCCGCTATAGATTTATAAAGAATGCTAGCTGGGTACCCGTTGAGGTGTCTAAAATATTGCTGTATGTATGACAAACAGTGTAGACCCTGATCAGAAATTATGTTCTGCAGCATCTGATCTGGAGCTACACTGTTTGCAAAGGCCTGTCTGTCCTTATACTTAGGGCTGTTATTTTTATTCCAATTGTTGAATGTTCGCAAATATTTAATATTGTTATACAAAATGATGCCATTGGATAAATGTAAGATCCGCAACATTAGAAAATTCTGACATGCGCCCAGCATAGACTCAAATCTGCTTATTCTGATTAGAGTCTACTTTGTCTGCATGAAGAAACTTGTCATCCTTGGCTATCATTACGAAAACACACCTATTCAAATATACTGAAAATTTTACCGCCAAAAAATGAAAATTTTCAGATAAAAAATTCCGATATTTTTCGTATTTCTGCTCAAAATATAGATTGTGGGTACTCGTTAGAACCGCCTCGACGAGGCGTTTCTAAAGAGTACCCACAATCTATGTTTTTAAGCAGAAATAAGAAAAATAATGTATACCCCTGCAAACCCCAGTTTTACTCGTGATGATCCAAAATGTGCCCTGTGAAAATTGAGATCAGACTGCGCAAATAGATAGTCTGATCTGAATCTTCGCTGAGCACACACGTTCAAAGATATGTTTCCTGATGTTGTGGCTCGTATAGGCACTATATATTATTTTGTTAAAATTATGACAAAAATATCTGAATAAATAAAATATATATACAGTAGTTTTGAATAACTTTTCCATTCTTTCATATTGAACCACTGTGAGATGCTTTGTTAAGTGTATACTATGTATAGTATAAAATGACAATACTGTTGGGCTAGATGGCCACAGACGTAGAAACCCCTGTCCAGATTGGGTGGATGCACAGGCTAGTTTGTAATTTGCTGTTTGCATATATATTTGGGCTACACCAAGTACATATAAAAAAAGCCTCAACGCGAGAAAGCATGCCTTCTGACGTGCGCCCAACGAAGACTCAAATCATCGTGCATATCCGTGCAGCATTACGTAAGAAAGCATGCCTATATAATTTTGACCCACTTAACCCCACTTTTATATAGTAAAACTGGGGTTTGCATGGGTATACATTATTTTTGTTTCTGCTCACAAACATAGATTGTGGGTAATCGTTAGAACCGCTTCGGCGAGGCGGTTCTAACGAGTACCCACAATCTATGTTTTGAGTAGAAATATGAAAAATACCAGAGTTTTTTATCTGAAAATTTTCAGTCTTTGGTGCTGAAATTTTCAATATATTTGAATAGGCTCGTTTTCGTAATCACAGTGTATAACCGTACAGTCACTAAATCGGAAGCAACAATGGACTGTACACCCTAAAATCATTAGTTCGAAGTAAACAAGTTGATAGGCAACACGGTCAAAAGCACGTAAGTCTATAATGAATTTTTTCTTTTAGATGCGGTTTTCGACACCAGGGAGAGAATCGGATGTACGTTACCTGTAGCATTGTCAATTTGACATATTTCGACCCAATCTGTGTGTAAAAACCGACTCATCCTGCTCAATCACCAGTTTTGATTTATTTTCTGCCGATTGACACGGACAATCAGGGCTAAAATAACCAGAATTATGGCATCATTTCTGTTAAAACCAACATAAAATCATCGCTACATCTTTATCCTGTGATGTCTAATGGCTGAATCCATCGAGATATTATTTTAAACAAAGATATTGCCTCCTGAATCGCACACGTTCGTCTCATTTGACTGTCCGACTAGTGGCAACTGTACCTAATCATTAGCGACATATCAAGAAATGAAAACTGTCCGACTAGTTGTGATTGTATTTGCACATTCATGACAATCATTTGCAACAAAAGTTAGTAAAAGGTTATAAAAATATCGTTTTGGATGCTTTCATTGGAATCATCATTTGCTGAGATGGATATCAATCATTTCTTGAAAAAAAATGGTGATCAGATGGCTTATTTTTCTGTCAACATTTCCATCAAAATTGTGACATAGCCACGTACCGCTTTCGTGGAGTGCTATGTATGGATTTTCAGAAATTCACATTTTCCGTCTCACGGTACCGTTCCAGCAATCATTAATGCAATAACAAGTAAAGAAAGCTAAACTCCCACCGCCCCTTACCTTCAAAACTGAATATACGGGGCTGTTGACTCAACGAAGCCTCTGATGAGACACAATCCAGTTAAAAATCCAGTTTTGTGCAATACTATGCCGTGCTCTGATGTCACTTTCTAATAAATACCAGTTTTAGATATGATAGGAAAAGCAAGACACTCGTCCACTGCTTACCTTTTTACAGAGGTTCGGCGTAGGGATATGATGTTTACCGGTGTGATACATGTTGGGTTCAGTTCCACGTTTAACCGAAAGCCATTGATGCAGATAGTTTACTGTATCAATTTATGGAAAAAATTTATACCGATTTGGTGGTTGGGCTGTAATATGGACCCTAACTCCATACGATCATGTACGCCGTATAAGCATTGTGTAAATTATTACGTCTGTGTTAGTGTAAAGTAAAATGATAGGCTTAGGATAGTGCAGGGAGAGGAATGTGGGTAGGGGACAGTTTGTTTCTTTGTTTGTCTGGATTAGCGGCCCGGTACACAGTTAAGGCCATGACGAGCCGGTCGACAGTTAGCTCTAAGCAGTGAAACCAACACTAATGTGTAAAATTTGACGTCTGATAATCATTTTTCCGAGAGAATTTTTTTCTCTTGAACGGCGGTGGGGGATATTTTCTTGCCAGCATCTTGAGCTAAATTTGTCCTAATAGGACCTGCAAAAATTTTGAAAATCGGTCAACAGATAAAGTTTTAATGACAAAAATGAATTTTGAAAAGGATGCATTAGCAAGGGAGATAATCCATGATAATAAATTTTCAATTAATGCAATACATTTTACTTGAATATGCTGATTTGATCTCAAACA
Organism: Anodontia alba; assembly: GCA_964016985.1. Classification (NCBI taxonomy): domain Eukaryota; kingdom Metazoa; phylum Mollusca; class Bivalvia; order Lucinida; family Lucinidae; genus Anodontia; species Anodontia alba. The sequence continues at coordinate 78,906,595 of OZ024832.1, forward strand.
AGTTTTTTGCGTCATTTGATGATAATTTCGAGTGATCCTGATAAAAAAAATAAGTATTTAAAATTTTTGCGGGAAAATAATTAATTCCCTTCCATGAATTTTTACTACAGGAAATCCCTATTCAAAATTATTTTTGGGCAGAACTTTTTTAATTGTCGACCGATTTTCAAAATTTTTACAGCACATTTTACGACAAACTAAGTGCTCAATTTTGCAAAGAAAATATTTTGTAAACATTAAAAAAATTAGAAAATATCTGCAAAATATCGTTATCAGACACTAGAAATCACACATTAGGTAAGTTCTCCCCCGACAGTAACTGATAACTACCGTTAGTTAAAAGCACACATGTCCACATATATTTCAGTGGGTATGTTAAGCTGTTTCCCCAGGAGATAGGGCATTAGAAAGGTAAGAGAGGATAGACGTGAAATAAAAAAGCAAAAAAAAAACAAAACAAAAAAAAACAAAAACAAAAAAAAAAAAAAAAAACACACACACACACACTAAAAACAACCCCCACATTCCGCATCTGATGCAAGCACACGTCCTCGCCTTACAGAGTAGTTTAAGGTAGGGTGAGTAAAGAGGGTACAGTATGTTAGTTTAGGGTATCAATGCCTGATTTTTAAAGTGAAAAAACACATTATATACAGACGGTGGAGTAAGAACACATATTGGCGCATTTGTAGTTTTGTTGTATCAGATAATCTTACATGTAGGTGCCAATATTCTGCCATTTGTAAAACATTGTTTTCATGTCTTATTTAAGCAGCTAGTCTGACTATTGTATTTAGTTTCGTGTGTTGGAAAACACATTCAAAGTACATTTTCTTTACATAGAAAAACTCAGAAACACTGCCAGTATTTTCAATTTATTCTGAAACTTACGAATAAATCCTTGAACCTGTCATGCTAATCTGCGCAAATTTATGATAGATATAAACAGCATACTGGGCCTCTAAAAACAAACTCAACCCAGCAGAATTTCTTACCCTGCTCTGTCGTTTCATTTCGATAAGGGATATCCCAGAAATTAACGTTTATTAACAACTTTTCTGCTCAATAACACATACAACAAAATCGTCGCTATTCGTTCAACAACAAATTTTGTTTTTGTCACTAGTCGGACAGTCAAATGAGACGAACGTGTGCGATTCAGGAGGCAATAGCTTTGTTTAAAGTAATATCTCGATGGATTCAGTTATTAGACATCACAGGATAAAGATGTAGCGATGATTTTATGTTGGTTTTAACAGAAATGATGCCATAATTCTGGTTATTTTAGCCCTGATTGTCCGTGTCGATCGGCAGAAAATAAAGCAAAACTGGTGATTGAGCAGAATGAGTCGGTTTTTACACGCAGATTGGGTCGAAATATGTCAAATTGACAATGCTACAGGTAACGTACATCCGATTCTCTCCCTGGTGTCGAAAACCGCATCTAAAAGAAAAAATTCATTATAGACTTGCGTGCTTTTGACCGTGTTGCCTATCAACTTGTTTACTTCGAACTAATGATTTTAGATTGTGTACAGTCCATTGTCGCTTCCGATTTAGTGACTGTACGGTTATACACTGTGGTAATGGTCTGATCCAAGTCTTGGTTGTCCGCATGAAGGTACTTTGCATCCTTGACTATCCAAAAATGGACCCAATGAAGATTTTGATCAGACTGGGTGCACATGTGCAAAGGTACGTTTTCTCACGTTGCTGCTCAAAAATTTTAAGGCATAAGTGGACAGAGCAGCCTGGACATGTAAACAATATGAGTAGGACCTTTGCTATCTGCTCAGCGCATTTGTATTGAGTGGAATCTTCTATCACAATTCGTTGGACTGATCTATTTTCAATAGCATGTTGTCGAGTTGGTTTTTTAGCTCACCTGAGCTCTGCTCAGGATGAGTTATTGTGATCACTTTTCGTCCGTCGTCCGTCCGTCCGTCCGTCCATGCGTCCGTCCGTTAACATTTTCAAACGACTTCTTCTCTGAAACCGCTGAGCCAATTTTGCTCAAATTTCATATGGAGCCTTCTTAGGGTGGGGGAACGAAAAATTGCTAAAATGGTCGCGATCCATTGACCAAGATGGCCGCCACGCCCATATATAGTAAAAACCTTTAAAAATCTTCTCCTCCAGAACCGAGAATGCCTTGGGGCTAAACCTTTGCAGGAATCATAGGGGACGGGAGGTCTACCAAAATTGCTAAAAGAATTGTCGTACGTTGACGTTTGACCTTTTTACGGCAAGTCAAGTTTGCTTCCCTATGCATTTGTATGGGAAAAACCTTTAAAAATCTTCTTCTCCAAAACCGACCATACCTTACGGCTTAATCTTTGCATATATCTTCGGGAACAGGAGAGCTACCAAAATTGCTAAAATAATGGTCGTACATTGACATTTGACCTTTTTACGGTAAGCTCAATTTTGCTTCCTTATGCATTTGTATGGGAAAAATGTTCAGAATTTCAAACAACTTCTCCTCTGGAGCCTCTGAGCCAATTTTGCTCAAATTTCATATGGAGCCTTCTTAGGGTGGGGGAACGAAAAATTGCTAAAATGGTCGCGATCCATTGACCAAGATGGCCGCCACGCCCATATATGGTAAAAACCTTTAAAAATCTTCTCCTCCAGAACCGAGAATGCCTTGGGGCTAAACCTTTGCAGGAATCATAGGGGACGGGAGGTCTACCAAAATTGCTAAAAGAATTGTCGTACGTTGACGTTTGACCTTTTTACGGCAAGTCAAGTTTGCTTCCCTATGCATTTGTATGGGAAAAACCTTTAAAAATCTTCTTCTCCAAAACCGACCATACCTTACGGCTTAATCTTTGCATATATCTTCGGGAACAGGAGAGCTACCAAAATTGCTAAAATAATGGTCGTACATTGACATTTGACCTTTTTACGGTAAGCTCAATTTTGCTTCCTTATGCATTTGTATGGGAAAAATGTTCAGAATTTCAAACAACTTCTCCTCTGGAGCCTCTGAGCCAATTTTGCTCAAATTTCATATGGAGCCTTCTTAGGGTGGGGGAACAAAAAATTGCTAAAATGGTTGCGGTCCGTTGACCAAGATGGCCGCCACACCCATATATGGTAAAAACCTTTAAAAATCTTCTCCTCCAGAACCGAGAATGCCTTAGGGCTGAACCTTTGCAGGAATCATCGGGGACGGGAGGTCTACCAACATTGCTAAACGAATTGGACGTTGACGTTTGACCTTTTTACGGTAATGTCAAGTTTGCTTCCCTATGCATTTGTATGGGAAAAACCTTCAAAAATCTTCTTCTCCAAAACCGAGCATGCCTTTTGGCTGAATCTTTGCATATATCTTCGGGAACAGGAGGGCTACCAAAATTGCTAAAATAATGGTCGTACATTGACATTTGACCTTTTTACGGTAAGCTCAATTTTGCTTCCTTATGCATTTGTATGGGAAAATGTTCATAATTTCAAACAACTTCTCCTCTGGAGCCTCTGAGCCAATTTTGCTCAAATTTCATACGGAGCCTCCTTAGATAGGGGGAACAAAAGATTGCTAAAATGGTCACGGTCTCTTGGCCAAGATGGGCGCCACGCCCATATATGGTAAAAACCTTTAAAAATCTTCTTCTCTAGAACCGAGGATGCTTTGGGGCTGAATGTTTGCATAAATCATCGGGGACAGGGGGTCTACCAAATTTGCTAAAATAATGGTCATACATTGACATTTGACCTTTTTACGGCAAGGTCAAGTTTGCTTCCTTATGCATTTGCATGGAAAAAACATTTAAAAATCTTATTCTCCAAAACCGAGGATGGCTTGTGGCTGAATCTTTGCATATATCATCTGGAACGGGCAGTCTACCAAAGTTGCTAAAATAATTGTCATACATTGACATTTAACCTTTTTACGGCGAGGTCAAGTTTGCTTCTGTATGCATTTGTATGGGCCCCATACATTTGTATGGAAAAAATGTTGATAATTTCAAACGGCTTTTCATCTGAAGCCTACGGCCAGTGTTGCTCAAATTTCATGCGGAGCCTCCGTGGGCAGGAGAATAAAAGATTGCTAAAATGGGTATGGTCCATTGATCAAAATGGCTGCCATGCCCATATATGGTAAAAACCTTTAAAAATCTTCTTCTCCATAACCAAATAAGCCCTGGGTCCTAATCTTTGCAAAAATTACAGGGGACAGGAGATCTACCAAAATTGCTCAAATGATGGTTCTATGTTGACATTTGACCTTTTACCTCCAAGGTCAAATTTGCTGCCCTATTTGTGTGGGCCATATACATTTATATTGAAAGTATGAAGTGACTTGTAGATCAACAGTAGTTAAAACTGTTCTGATTGGAAATCTAAGATGGCCGTCATCTGGTTTATATTTATAATATTTCCCTCCACTGTGCTGTTTACATGTATAAAATCATGATTCTTCAGAAACCACTTAGCCAATTTCCACCAAATTTCACATTGATCCTTCTGTTGAAATGTGATTGATAGTTTATTCAAATGATCATGCTCCACTGACTGTCAGGCCCATATATTCTTCAAAACTAAGAACTGCTCAAATGATGATATTTTCATTAGTTTCAATGATAGGATTGGAAAAATGTTGCATAACATCTGTATGTCTGCAGTGGCTATGTCACTCAGGTGAGCGAACCGTGGCCCGTGGGCCTCTTGTATACTCATCGACAGACAGGTCGTATTATGTCACCTTGTTTGTCTGTCTGTCTGATGGTCCGTCTGTCTGCCTGGAAACTTACGTCCTTCCTTGGTTGAAGGTTTTCTTTTTTTATATATAAATTTTGCTCAAATGTTTGACATACCACACACCTACCAGACGAAAGAATGCGTAACCATCGGTTAAGAACGTGAAACAATTAGAGCGACATCCAGTTTGGAATTCGATGACTCAAAAAAAGTAAATGAACTTTGCAGTTTCTGTTTTTCATTAGCGATATAAATGATTTTAGGAAATTATGTAAAAAAAAAAAAAAAAAACAAAACAAAAAAAAAAAAAACAAAAAAAAAAAAAAAAAAAAAAAACGGAGAATTACATTCAACATCCAATTGATATCGGCGCCTGTGGAGTAAATCTCAGACCACCTACTTCACGCATATTGGCTGTGCTGAAGGTGTACCGAAGGCCATAGAAAATACGTGGAAATTCGTGGTGTTTATTGTCATTAATTTAAGTTTAGGCTTTGCTAGAAGTCAGCATATTATCACGCACACACGACAGACACATGGCTATTTATGTTATGGATTTTTGGTTGTTAGTGCATCATTGTGGAGAAATCGCCTCGGGAAGGGTCGAAAATGGTTTGTTACGCATTAAATCTATATAAATGATAGCAAAATTTACAGCTATAAAGCGGGTCTGATTTCACCTCCATGACTCCAGGAACACACGAAACTTGTTCTACGGAATCATTTTAGCTAACCTGATAAGCAGTGCGCTGTTGATTCGGAAATAACAGTATTGTATGGAAACATCTTCAATCTCCAGAATCATAGTCTATAATGAGTTTACACAGCGTTTGTGTTTTCACACCGATTCAATGGTCCTGTTATTGTCTGAAATGAAGTTTAACAGGTTTTGGATTTTTTTTTTATTTCTGCGAAGAAGTGCTGATCAGCAGGTCATCTGAGATTTACTCCACAGATGACGATATCTATGGGTTGTTGAATGTAATTCGACTTTTGTATTTAATGCAAAATTTAACTTTTTTGAGTCATCAAATTCCAAACAGGATGTCGCTCTAATTGTTTCACGTTCTTAACCAATGGTTACGCATTCTTTCGTTTGGTATGCGGGTAACAAGAAGATGTGCAGAACTTATAAATCAATCCCATCCAAAGGAGGTCAAGATCACACTTAAGTCAGAGTTCACATTGACATATTTCTTTTCGGCTATATAATTTTAAAACCGTTTAATATTTCGTACAAGTATAAGGCATGATCAGACGATGTACAGAGAAAAAGAACCGTAACTTTACCTCTAGTTCTGACCTAATTATGTACCTTAGTTTATTTTGTATAGTGAGGTTTTGTACCAGTGTCTGCTCTATAACTAAACTGATCAAGATTTCTTCTCATTACGAAAACATGCCTATTCAAATGTACTGAAAACTTTACCACCAAAAAGTAAAATTTTTAGATAAAAAATTCTGATATTCTTCATATTTCTGCTCAAAACATAGATTGTGGGTACTCGTTAGAACCGCCTCGGCGAGGTGGTTCTAACGAGTACACACAATCTATGTTTTTGAGCAGAAATAAGAAAAATAATGCATACCCCTGTAAACCCCAGTTTTACTATATAAAAGTGGGGTTTAAGGGGGTCGAAATTATATATGCATGTTTTCGTGATGTTAAAACTTTGTACAAATATAGGCATGATCAGACGATTTACAGAGAAAAAGAACCGCAACCCTACTTCCAGTTCTGACCTAGTTTATTTCATATAGTGATTTTTTGTCCCAGTGTCTGCTCTATAACTAAACTGTTCAAGATTTTTTCACGAAACTGTGTACAAATATAAAGCATGATCAGATGATATTCAGAGAAAAAGAACCATAATCCTATATTAAGTTTTGCAGTAATTATACCCTTTTGTTTATTTAAGGCAATATTTTGTGTCCGCTCTATAACTTTAAAACCGTTTAAGATTTCTCCATAAAATTTTGTAAACTATAAGGCATGATTAGACCATATGCAGAGAAAAAGACCCAAAACCCTACTTTCAGTTCTGATATAATCCTGCCCCTGTGTTTATTTCATATAATGAAGTTCTGTCCACTTCATATCTCCATCATCGATTAAAGGATATTTATACGCCTGACAGAAGATAGGTAGTTTTATGTCCTGACTTTCTCCATCCTGTCTGTCCAGCCAACTATCTGTCTGTTAATTTTTCATGTCTGTCCATACCTCCTTAACGGATTGAAAGATTTCATCACGAAAACATGCCTATATAATTTTGACCCCCATAAACCCCACTTTTATATAGTAAAACTGGGGTTTACAGGGGTATACATTATTTTTCTTATTTCTGCTCAAAAACATAGATTGTGGGTACTCGTTAGAACCGCCTCAATGAGGCGGTTCTAACGAGTACCTACAATTTATGTTTTGAGCAGAAATAAGAAAAATGTCAGAATTTTTCATCTGAAAATTTTCATTTTTTGATGGTAAAATTCTCAATATATTTGAATAGGCGTGTTTTCATAATGTTGAGAAACTTTGGTCAAATGTTCTGTAACCGCCATATCAAGGTGATGTGCAGAACTCCTAACTGAAACCTGCCAGAAGAAGGACAAGGTCACATGTCACGGCCAATGTTTCGTGTCCGCTATATGCTTCAAAACCTTTAAAGAGCTTTCGATGAAACTTTGTAAAAATATAAAGCATCATTAGATGATGTGCAGAGAAAAGAAACAGTAATATTTCTTCCTATTTTGACGCTATTATGTCCCTTTGTATATATAATACACGTAGTGATTTCTTGTTCGCTCAATATCTCCTTCACAAGGATTACCCTTGACCTTTGTCTGATGTCGTGGAAAGAGTAAGTTGCAATTCTTTGCCAAGGCGTACTGAAGCTACTGATATTCTTCCAGGATTTTTTGTGAGCATTTACTTACTAACAAGCACAAAACCAAGTTAGCTGACTTTTGTCAGAGGCGACAGGCCTTATTTTGCTTGGATTCTCAGGGAATCTATATAGGACCATTATGGTCCTCTTGTTTGCTAATATGATGCAACTACTGTTACTGAAAAGCCCTTACGGGTGTACATTGTCCCGTTCAGCGGAGCTCTTGTTATGTTTTGAAGAAATTCCTATATTTAATGAAAACAGTGTAGACCCTGATTAGATCCCGCGTTTTTCGGCGTCTCAGCTGGGACATCACTGTCTGCTAACTACCCTTTAGGGGTCTCCAGACTTTACATTTGCCAAAGAATCATTGTATGTTTTAGAGTCATCCACAGAGAACAAACATTCGAATGAATTTATAGAAAGAAATGTGCATCATCATCCTAAGATGTATATACCGAGGTAGGTCGGTGATGCTTCGTCAAACGTTTTCGAAGATATAGTCGAGAGGCAGATTTTGTACCAAGCGGTATAACCCAGGTAGTATTGCATCACACGGTCCTATATTTAACGCTCCTTCAGTCCTTTTAGGAGCTATGGCCAGATGCAGATTTCATACCAAGGGGCATTACTCTTGCGTTTTGTAGATATATATATTCGTTATGTAGGCGCATCACTAACTGTGTTTAAATGGAATTAATATAATATCAATGGAGACAACTCTGCCAAAATTATAATGCTCCCTTCTGAAAAGGGTTCTACTCTAAAAGGAAATGATTTGCTCCATAGGGAGCAAATCATTTCCTTTTAGAGTAGAACCCTTTTCAGAAGAAACGGACACCTAGACTTTTTCTACCAAATTCACTTAAAAAGACTGTCACAATTTCTGTGACTTCTATTTACTTTCCTGCACTCTAAAATCCCTTTTGAAAAGGGGTCTACTCTAAAAGGTAAGAATTTGCTACCAAACACCTTCTGAAAAATAGTTAACAAACTAGTTGCTGCCCACTCCCACCCTATATAAGCCATAGCGTGAGAAAACGTATTTTCGGACATGCGCTCTCAGCAAAGATTCAGACCAGCCTGCACATTCGCAGTCTGGTCAGAATCGTTTTTTTTTTTTTTTTTTTTCAAGATAGCCGAGGATTCAAAGTTTCTACATGTGGACAACGAATACTCTGATTAGACTGCGCGGATTTGAGTCTTCGATGGCCGCATATGTTGAAAGGTACGTTTTCTTACGTTGCGGCTGATATCATCACGAAAACACGCATAGTTTTGACCCCCTTAAACCCCACTTTTATACAGTAAACCTGGGGTTTACAGGGGTATACATTAATTTTCTTATTTCTGCTCAAAACACAGATTGTGGGTACTCGTTAGAACCGCCTCGCCGAGGCGGTTCTAACGAGTACCTACAATCTATGTTTTGAGCAGAAATATGAAAACTACCAGAAGTTTTCATCTGAAAGTTTTCTTTCTTTGGTAATAAAATTCTCAATATATTTGAATAGGCGAGTTTTCGTAATGTCATCCATCCAGGAGACGCATGCACATATTACATTTTATCCAAATATCTGTTACAGCCAGGTACTGAAAGGACTCCTTTCCCATGATTATTTTTCACTAAACTTAGAGTCCTTAATATCGGGGATAAAGACTATTGCGCTGTATTTCTTGCATGACACCTAGAATTGCGCAATCTGCACAACAACCCTCTACACGAAGTTGATGCAGAACCTAAAAACAGGCAAATTGTGGCAATATGTGATGCTGCCTCATCGGCGATGGTCATTTCTAATTATTATTATCATTATCATTATTATTATTATTATTATTATTATTAGCTGCAATGTGAGTAAACGTAACCTTTGACTCATGAGCCCAGCGAAGACTCAAATCAGCCAGCCTGCGCATCCACGCAGTCTGATCACTCGTTTTGTTGTCTGCATAAAGAAACTGTATCCTTGAATTTAAAAAAAATGTGTGCCCAGTGAAGATTCTGATCAGACTGCGCAAATGCACAGGCTAATCTGAATGTTCGCTAGGCGCATATATCCGAAGATACGTTTTCTGCGTTGCGATAATTATTATTATTACGAGATTATTACGTGTCATTATTATTATTATTATTATCATTATATACATCACGAAAACATATCTATATAAATTTGACCCCCTTAAACCCCACTTTTATATTGTACAAGGGTATACATTATGTTTCTTAATTCTGCTCAAAAATAGATTGTGGGTACTCGTTAGAACCGCCTCGGGGAGGCGGTTCTAACGAGTACCCACAATCTATGTTTTGAGCAGAAATGTGATAAATATCAGAATTTTTTATCTGAAAATTTTCAGTTTTTGGTGGTAAAATTTTCAGTATATTTGAATAGGCTTGTTTTCGTAATGTAAGTTTGTGACACTCAATAAGTGCTTCAAATAAGAGACTATCCAGATAAATATTTTTTACCTATCCACTATTACTCAACTATTAACCCTTGTCACGCTGACTACATTAAGATGCCCTGCCCACTTCTAATTTGCAGCCAATCAGATGATTTGATCCGGGTGTTTGATAGAAATTCACATATTTAATGATTTACAGTGCAGAGCCAAATCAGTAAGCATCTTCATAAGCCAACTGATCTGGCTCTACACTGTTTGCTAAAGCCCCTATCTCACTGGAATGCGACTGTTTGAGACAGCTCGCGACTTACATTCGCGAGTGAGTCTCAAAGCGGTCTTGAAACAGTCGCAGTGATTCTCACTTTCCTCGCTTGTGTCGCAAAGAGTCGCAAACGGTTCGCGAAAATTTTGAACATGTTCAAAAATTTTATGCGACTAAATTCCTCGCCAAATAGTCGCAAAGTCACCGCGGTGTCTCGAACCCGTCGCGAACTTGTCGCGGACCCTTCGCAATTTAGTTTCCGGCAGTTGTAATGGCTTGGAACACGACATATTTGCGAAATAAATAAGACTAAATTGCGAACCATTTGCGACATAAATAAGACACTTCGTGACTAAATTGCGAGTAAATAAAACTGAGCGACGTTCGGGCGAACGTCGTGAGACAATCGCACGAATGTCTCACGATTATCGTGAGAATGTCTTAAATGACTCGCAACTGTGTCGTGAATGGTTCGTATGTGGACCCGGGTATATATAATAGTACGTCTTAAAACAGTTTGCTCACATTGATAGTTTCACCATGCCAGCAAAACAAAAGAAAGGGAGGGGTAGGGGTAGGGTTGCCGCTACACCTGACCCCCAACCAACAGAATCCGTCCATGCTCCTGCTGCTTCTGATGAAGAAAGCTCAGGAGTTTCCAGTTTCCGAGACTGTCGCCTTCTCTGATATGTTTCATAAGCTTTTCATACATTCCGTACTTGTGTCTCTTTAATAACCATTCCCTGGTCCACACACTCTTCCTCCGCCTCATCCTGCGTTTTCTTGCTTTCGACTTCTTGATTGCAGCTGCAGCAAGCAAGCATGCTGCAGCCCTTATAATATCTGCCTGGTCCTCGTCCAGGTCCATCCTTCTTGAAGTCTCAAGGTAAAATGGTTGCTAGAATGTTTATTTTTTCTTGGTTAGTCATTTTCTCGCAGAACCATCGTGCGACTATTGTACGACCTTCGAGCGACAGTCGCACGACGTTCGCAAGAACATCGTGCGACGGTCGTTGGTGATAAATGTTCGCAATTTCATTGTGCGAACATCGTGTGAGTGTTTCGCGAATATCGCGCGACTGTCGCGCGAATGTCGTGCAACATGTGTGCGAACTCATGGCGAACTCGAGCTCGAGTTCGCCAATGATTCGTGCAATAATCGTACGACATTCGCGATTGTCGCAAATATGTCTTCATCACCCATTCAGTGTGACCGGAATGTGAAAATGGTCGCAATGTCGCGTTTTCTGTCGCAAAATTTTGTCTCAAAATAGTCGCCAGTTGTCGCATCCCAGTGAGATACTAGCTTTAAGCTAGACAGGGCATGTCGTGTTCAGCAAGAGAAGGATTAATTATTCTCGAGGTAGCTATTTTAATGAGTACTACAACGTATGTTTCATTACAGTAATAATTTTAAAACAAACAAAATTCCTTTAGTAAATTGTATGTTTATCTTCCCTGATTATGTGTGTATCTTAAGTATTATTTGGCCTGCAAACAGGGTTTCTTCACACGGGAAATCTGCTGTTTGTTTTTCACAGACTAAGATATAAGTGAAATTGGAAAACAACTTGTCGTCTTATAACTGCTACCTGCTGGGCATTATTGTTCTGTGACGTCTGATCTTAGTCTACAAAGTTTGTTAAGACCTCTGTGCCCTAGTACTTAGGAATATTACTGCATATTAACAAGGAAGACAGAGATCTGCTTGCTCCTGAAAAGGTTTGCCGCTAGTTTGTAAACGATAAGTTGACTAACGAATAACAGGGTACCTTTGAAAATGGGACCTGCTTTTAAAGGTAATTATTTGCCGTAAGAGGGAGAACATTCTTTTCTTTTACATCACGAAAACATCACTATATAACTTTGACCCCCTTACTCCCCATTTTATATAGTAAAACTGAGGTTTACAGGGGTATACATTATTTTTCTTATTTTGCTAAAAAGCATAGATTGTGGGTAACCGTTAGAACCGCCTCGTCGAGGCGATTCTAACGAGTACCCGCAATCTATGTTTTGAGCAGAAATACGAAAAATATTAGAGTTCTTTAACTAAAATTTTCAGTTTTTGGAGGTGAAATTTTCTATATATTTGAATAGGCATGTTTTCGTGATGATAGTAACCCCAATGATAAGGGAGGCAAATTTGTACATGTCAGTTATTTCCCTTGGAGGTGTATATATTCCTCATGAGACCTTTTCCTATAGGACGAGACTTTTATAGTCAGTGAATTTGTCCTTTCATTTGATATAATTACATCAACCTATAAAAGCAGACAAAAACCGTTTAAACATTTATCCTCTATCGTAAAGACCTCAAATCTTATCAAAATAATCTGTTTTAAATGAATATATCCATGCATTTATAGTATAACCTGTCTTAAGCAAACACATATGGGAGAGCCAAAAAGTGTTTGCTGAAGACAGGTATTTGCTAAATACAGGTAAATTACTATTGCCTTTCAGGGGATATGAAAAAGCGGCCTTGTAATACAGATAATTGCTTAATACATGTACAGGGCGACCTTTAAGACAGGTTTGACGGCAAACTGACGACATTTTTCTCAGTTTCCTAGAAAATAGGTTTGAACATTTCATGCAAATTGTCGCCTTAGGAGACAATTTGCATGAATTGCAAGAAATGTCAAAACCTATTTCCTGAAGAAAAAAAAAATGTTTCAAAATGTCTGCTGAAATATTTACCCCAGCATGTTAAGCGTTAAACCAACTGTCTATGAATTCTATATTGAATGTCCTAATTTCTGACTGTCTGTTCTTCATTACGAAAACATGCCTATTCAAATATATTGAAAGTTTTACAACCAAAAATTGAAAATGTTCAGATAAAAAGTTATGATATTTTTCATATTTCTGCTCAAAACATAGACTGTGGGTACTCGTTAGAACCGCCTCGATGAGGCGGTTCTAACGGGTACCCACAGTCTATGTTTTTTAGCAGAAATAAGAAAAATAATGTATACCCCTGTGAACCCAGTTTTACTATATAAAAGTGGGGTCTAAGTGGGTCAAAATTATATAGCCATGTTTTCGTGATGTATACCATATACCCTAGATATTCGCAACCCTTAACTCCTTACCATACTTGCGGTAAATTTGAACGAGTCCATTTGACTACCTATCGATGTATTTAAACACTGCTGGATGGACGGCAAACAGTGTAGATCCTGCGGCGTCTGATCTGAGTGTGTCTACTCTAGTTAGGCTCTTCCATTACGAAAACATGCCTATTCAAATATAATGAAAAGTTTACCACCAAAACTGAAAATTTTCAGATAAAAAAATCTGATATTTTTCATATGTCTGCTCAAAACCGCCTCGGCGAGGCTGTTCTAACGTGTACCCACAAATATATGTAGTCTTATTTCTAGCAGAAATAAGAAAATAATGTATAACCCTGTAAACTCCAGTTTTACTATATAAATGCCGGCCTCGGTGGCTCAGTTAGATGCTCCGTCCGACTGGAGACCAGGAGATCGCGGGTTGGACCCCGCCGAGGTCGGCAACATTCTTTCATGGAGAGTGATCATGAAATATTTTCTACGGTCATTCTCTCCCTTCCGCTGATTCAAGAAGGGCAATTGTCAGTTTCTGGCGAAAGAATGTGCACAATACTGGTTAACTGCTTAGAGGACTACGCCTGCCCAGTAAACGTGTGGTTAGGTAAACTGACCGCGCTCGACAGGACTCCATTGAGTTGACTGGGCCGTAAAACCTCCACAAACACAAACAGTTTACTGTATAAAAGTGGTGTTAAGGGGATCAAAATTATACAGGCGTGTTTTCGTGATGTTTCAGAATACTAAGGGTAAATAGGATAATTCAGGGCCAATATATATTTCAAATTGTATGAATAATGATTTTCGCTTTAATTTTTACTTCTCTGTGCTGATTCAGCAGACTACAATTTGGCGACGTTTTTCTTATTTTTCCCTTGAAAACGGGATTTAACAATTTATGCAAATTGTCTCCAATAAAGACAACATTTGCATAAAATATCAAATCCTGTTTTCTGGTAAAAAAAAAAAAAGGGGGGGGGGGGGGGGGGGGAAGTATCACCAATTTGTCGTC